>JBCNJP010000006.1:62585689-62795906 GCA_039602395.1 Deinandra increscens subsp. villosa
ATCTTCTTACTTTTACTTGCAACCTTATTCATCACCCTTTTCGACTCCTAAAAAGCTAAGCTAAGTTAAGCTAGGCCCCCCCTCCCGCCCACAACGGAAACCGGCCATATGATCATATCCCCCACCCACACCCACCTATATACATACGTACGTACAATACTCTAAATTTACCCTCCCCAATTTTCAAGTACTACCACAAACTTTTTTTTTTTTTTTACGGTACACTTAGGGGTTGTTTGATAGTTGTTGACTGGATAAGAGCTAACTGAGTAAGGTAGCGTTTGGTACGCAGGAATGGAGGGTGGAATGGAATGAGTCATTACGTGGGAATGAAAAATGACATGTTTGGTTGCACACTGGAATGGAATGAACCATTACATACGGAATGAGATTCCTTCCATTTTTAAAGATTTTCATTCCATAGGGGAGGGGTGTTTTTTTTCGATTCCCTCAAGGAATGGAATGAAATATTCATTTCCAATAAAATTTCTTCGTTAATATTTACGAAAAAAATTAAGAATAAAAAGAAAAAAAAATATAAGGGAAGAATAAAAAATTAAAATTAAATCAAATAAATAAATAAAACAAAATACTAATAATAGTTATTATTAAATTAAATTAGAAAAATATAAAAACAAACAAATTAAAAAATATAAATTAAACTATTTTATAAAAAATAAATTAATAAAAAATAAAAAAATAAAAATATAAAAAATATATTCTAATTTAAATGTAAATATTAGTAAAATTTTATTCAATTACTTTGTTTGTTGTAACCATTAAATGGTGCAAAGTAATGATTTATTATATTCCCACATAGTAACCAAACATGACGATGGAATGGTAATGATCCATTTCATTCCCTCGACCATTCCATTCCGTCGCTCATTCCATTACGTCGTTCATTCCATTACCCCATACCAAACAGACCCTAAGAGCTAATTGAGTAAGAGGTTGACTGGGTAAGAAACCCTAACTGAAACTTGGTTGTTTGATAGTTGATGACTGAGCAAGAGCTGACTGAGAAATGTAGATAACTATTTGTTTTTAATGTATTAAAAACATTTTATAGAAAGTAATTTTTGTTGCACGTTTTAAAAAGAAATATGAAACACATTTTTTAGAATAAGAAAAAAATATTCTTTTTAACTAATAGGAAATACGTTTTTTAGGAACATGTGCTACTCTTAAAGAAATTATGCATGTGCTACCCGTTAAAATTGTTTTTAGTTCCACCTGTAATTATACGTTGTAAAGATTTATAATGATTTTATGATATAATCTTTTGAAATTAAAAAGTTCTTATAAATTTAAGAAAAATATGAATGAAAATAATATTTTTAAGTTATTAAATATATTAGCAGTTCTCTAAACGTGGCAGTTTGTTTCAAAATATCTGAAAAAAACAAACACAAAAGACAAAAGTGTATATGAAAAATTGTATATAAGAGGCATAGTTGGCATTTAAGTCCTTTGAAAAATTCGGTCGGAGAGGCAGTCCCTACTAAAAGACTCGGTCAGTGAGTTAAAAATAAGGGACTCGGTCAGGGTGGCCTGACTCGGTCAGAGCTAGGTTTTAACAACATCAAACAAGCTGACCACTTACCGGGTCAGTGGTCAGCCTTTACTGGACCCAGTAAGAGGTTATCAAACAACCCCTTACTCTACTTCTGAAATTATCATACATCTACCTTTAGAATTTAAATCGATAACATGTTCATTATGAAAACATTTTATGACCCAAACATTAATATAACCCGCAAATAGTTTTGATCTATTATGATGAAACAACACTACGTACAAGAAATACGAGTATTAGCGGTGACATGTCACCGCAAAAAGAAACAACTTTTTTTAGTGCAGTTAGAGTTCAAGAAACATACATTACAAAAGATTTCTTATCGGTTTATGTTGATACTATTGAAAATGCACCTACAATTGCAAAGTATAATAATTTGATTGGTTTTTATATATACTTTTGTAGGTTATGATGATAAAAGAGTGCAATAAAGTTGATATGAACACAAGAGCTAATTTGTCAAGTTCTATCAGCGTGAATGGAAAAGATTACAAATATTGGGTCGATGGAAGTGAACCAATACTCTTGGCCTAAAATCAAACGTCGAGTTGATTATTATTAATAAACTTTAAGGTTATATTCTAATTGCAAGTGGGTTGGTCGAGGCAGAGAAGGAAGCGGAAAATCAACCGGCTTGGGATCGGATTCGGTTGTATGTTGTTAATTCGAACGTTAATCATTATTCTATTCTTGCTAAACCAGAGACTCATGCATTCTACTACCAATGATTGTGTGTAGTGGCTGATCTAGAAGTTTTTTTTCCAGTGTAGTCACTATCTTTAAAAGTTTTAATTTTAATAGAAAGATACATAAAAATTCGGTTCGGGTCGGGTCGGTCACATAAAAAATCGTTCGGGTCAGTTTGATAATAAAAACCGAAGGTTGGAAGTTGGAAAAAAAATCAAGAAGCAGCAGGTCAATTTGCTTAATTGCGTAGCATCGTACGTTGGAAAAGGAGCCAGAAGGTCGCCATACTGCCGAAACCTTTTTTATGTTCTTCGATCACTAATCACGTTGGATTATTAAAACTAGATTACAAAGGGGCTGAACTTGAAAAGAAAAATGAATAAAAAAGGTTGATAAGGGCGGGATTAGAACATATGTCTATCCAAAGAGAAACGGGTACTCCAAACATCAAGACAAAATGGGTTTTTTGTTTATATTTTGTTCAAAAGATATATATACGTATTTTTCATTGAAAAATGGACAAAAAGGATGCAAAGAGTAGGATTCGAACCTGCAACTGTTTGAAGAGAAACACCGAGTCCTACCATTGAGACCGAAAGCATTTTTTGTTTATGTTGTGTTCAGAATTTATATATATATGTATTCACGAGCAGAAAAAAGAATGTAGTGACCCGCAAAACTCGCACATACGGTTCTACATGTATGAAAAAAAAAGTTGTATTTCTATGACTACGTAACTATACACGTAAATCCGCCCCTGATTGTGTGTGATGCTAACTTAGCATACAATTGATATTGGTCAAGGGTATAGGTCTTGGGTTTCAACAAGGGCTGATTCGGATTCTGTCCAAGTATCGTGTCTCGTAAGGTAATCCGGATGTGGGTCGCTACCCATCTTGTTCACCAGTTTTTGACTCTTTTCCTTGATAGGAAGTCCGAAACTTTGTTTATAAATTTATGATGATCTCTGTTATGCTATCAATTTGTGATGATCTCTATTATGCTATCAAATTGTGATGTTCTCTGTTATGCTATCAAACTGTGATGATCTCTGTGAATCTAAGTTGTGCTATTATTTATGATGATCTCTATGAATCAAAGTGACGCTATCATTTGCAATATTTGAAAGGTATATATGTTGCACCTATCGTTCATTCATGCTCTATATTCCCTAGCCTTGCTCCTAAATTGGGGGAGAATGTGGTCCTCAATCTTTAGTCGGTCTGTGGTTGGTCATACTGTGATTCTCAAATCTGATTACTCATCTTTTGTAGAAAACCCCTAAGTTTTTCTTTGTGTTAAGCTACCCGGTGTCATTTTCTCACTATCGCAATCTCAGATGTTGGTACTAAAAGTTCAATTGTTTGTTGTCTGGTGTGTGAGTTGGGATTGTAGAAACCGAAATCGTTGGCTAAGCTAACCCCGGTAGCGGTGCGGAAGCGGATCAAGACTTTGTGCACTCGTTTTTATATAACAAAATACACCCGGATATGAACATCGATAGTGTGTGAGATGTGATGATGATGAGGAAAACAATAGATAGATATGTGGTGAACAAGAAGATGATATATGAACAAATATAACCGAATGATTATATTTACCTACCCCTCTCATACTCTAGGTTCATAAACAAGTGTTCATGAACCCTCACAATCTTCAAAGACTCATGACTTGGTCTCTCTATCACTCATACAAGCATGCACTCCTCCATGGGATGTGCTTACAATATATAGGACATTCGACTACCTAGTGCCATAATAGTAAATACTAAACTAGTGACATAAATAATACAACAATAAATAATAAAGTCACTAGTGCCAAGTCTTCGGTTAGTCAATGTCTCGAGTCGTCATGGTCTTCACCGTGTTGTGGGACGGTTAATAATAAGTGGCAGTTTGAGTCATTTGCGCTCCTCCTTGGCAAATACTTCGACTCTTTGTTTGTAGTTTAAACGACCTCATCTATTCAAATCTCCATCTCGGGAATCCCAACAAGGATTATCTCTGTGGGCGACCAGTGCTCCCTCAAAGTATCAAAGGTGTGTTGGGTTAGCTGCGGTACACCCTATATATAAACATCAATGGTGCTTTTAGGGCAGACTCAGAGTCAGACCAAGAACTCTGTGTGTATGTGTGTCTCTGGTTGTTGGTTGTATGCAAATCCATGTCAAATTCCTTGTGGTTGTTCCTAACCTAACCCTTGCGGTCAGGTGAAGATTTGGCACTGACATAATTGATTCAGTAATCGAGAATATATTCCCATCCTCGATGAAATCTGTTATGTCGCTTCTATATTTTGTCTCGGAAGTCTGAAATGTGTTGATTGCTGATTAAACTCTTATACTACTTTTCTCTAAATTACTAAGTCTCTACTAATTATGGGACGAAATTCCCTAAAGTAAGGAGATTGTAACATTTGCATTTTACCCGGTTATGAAAACCCGACCCATTTTTAATTTCTCATTTTCTGATTTTCGGTAAATAAGTACCGGAAGAATTTTGGATATTTATACCTCCAAATAATGTTTTTAAATGATCCATAATCATTTTTGAAACAAAAATATTTAATTAAAAGTTTTTGGAACTAATTGGGTTCCTCGAAACGAAATTAAAGAAATTTTGAAGTTTTTACGCGATTCTTGTGACCTTCTGGCCCTTCGGGTGGGACCCGAGCCTTAGAAACAGATAAAAGCTGATAAACTGGCAAAAACCGAGAATCGCGTATATAGGCGTAGTATGTCAATTTAGGTATTAGAAGAGTCTAGTAGCCTTAAAACACTTCACAATCATCACACACAAGTCGAAATCTCGAAACATTGGTGAAAAACTAAAAACTGCTAAGTATCATGAATTATGTGCAAACTGATATGTGAATTTAATTGTATGATCGTAAATCATTATGTGTCGAGTTGATACTTAATTTTATTGGATTTGATGTGATAAAAATGACGGTGAATTAAAATTGGAGAAAACGTTGAAAACCATGACCAAAAACACGAAAAACGGACAAAACGGGTGTCACACCTCGGTCAACGGTGTCGGGTGTGAGCCAGAATGGAATCATAGTCGAGGATACATAGAACAACTTCTAATAATTTAAAAACTTCATAAAACATTAATTCATTTCATTGCAGCGGAAAAGAGTAGTGGAAACGATAATGTCTTACAATTTAAAAACATAAGTCTTAAACAATTATTAAAAGCATGAAACGGTTGAATTGGATAGTCGGGACTATGACTCCAAGGACAGGTCCGATAGTATACGTAAGCCCCATTTGCATGTCTTCAGAGAGTCTCGTCAATTACCTAAGAAATCATGAATTTAAAACGGGTCAACATAAAGTTGGTGAGGTTCACAGGTTTATGACTCATCAGTTAAACAGTTGTAAAACAGTTTTCAGTATACTTAAATATTATCAGGGTTTATTGTTGTGGATGTATGATCTCACCTGAACCTTGATTTCAAATACTAACGGTTTACCCACCCAGCATCTCTTGCCCAGAGATGTTAAACAGAGCAGAATAACTGACGTGTACCCCCAGACAATCCGGAGTCAGAACTGGAGCTACCAGTTAGGGTAGGGTTGTCAACCCAAATAGATCTATTCACTAGCTATCGTTTCGTACAGAACTAATTGAAATCAATTAATGATGGGATTTCGGTTGTACAAACGTTTATAACGATAATGTACCAAGTTGGGCAATCAGTAAGAGAACAAGTAGTCATACGGCTAACAAATAAACCATAATATTAAGTAAAAGCATTTAACAGTTTTCATGATTTCTCCCCCAAGTATAAAACAGTTAAAAGGAAAAGGGGTCGTGAAACTCACAGATTCAGTAGATAAGCGGTAAATAAGCAGTGAAAGACGGTAGCACGTAACGTCCTAAATCATTTAATAAACATATGCATAAGGTCTATGATCATTTGAGTAACATAAGTCACCCAAGTGATACCGGTCAAGTCTTGACGTTTTAAGTCCGTTTGTGTCTTTAAAAACCCGTTAACCTGTATTCATTAAATAAATACGTTCATGGTTATTATATTTATGTTCAATAAATATAACCAAAGAATAATCATTTCTAATAATTCAATCAAGTCTTGAATATTGAGTTTAAAAAGAAATAATAATGTCTATTATTATTTTCACAAGTTCGAATAATTATTAAATAATTACTTATTTGATTTGTTAATCTTGCAAGTTATAATTATTTTAAATAATTATGATTAACAATCCTTTGGTGAATAAAACATGGTTTATATCTTTTGCATATAATTATTTGTCAAAAATAATTATTAAACGTTTGTCTTTAAAACATAAATCTTTAAAGAAAACATTCAAAGTTTTTAACATTTAATCATTTATTTTTCGAAAGCGTTTAATATTTCATTTTCATGAAATATATGTTTCTCAAAATATCTTAACGACGCTTGGATTTATATAACGTTGTCTTTATAAAACTTGACTTTTATTTAAAATCTCCAACGAACGTTAGTCCATTTTGGTTACTTGTTTTCATCAAAGTAATATTAAAAGTCCATGTAAACATTTAAAGTCAATGATTTGTCTTTGATTTATTTTTATAAAATCTTTTATAAAAATATTTCTTCCCAAATGTGACTTTTTATAGAAAATGTCCATTTCTAGCAAGTTTTAAGAAAGGTTAAAACTTGTAATAAATCCAAGTATTTATGTCAAATTAATCATTTGACATAAATATTATTCTTATTAAATCAAGTAATAAATTTTATTCTTTTTGCCCAATCATTTGTAACACATTAAATATGTTACATGACCATTTTAAGAAATATATTCTTTGGTCCATTTTTATAAATCACTAGTTACTTTAGTGATTAAAGTTTATTTCTAATGTCCATGATTTAGTTCATTTCTTTTGTGTAATGTAGCTAGTTAACTAAATATAACATGGTTTATATTTTTATTAACTAATACATTAATATGTCACATGAAATAATAAACATATCTACTAACATAATTATGTTAGGACAAAAAATAATTAATCATCTACTAACACTAATACATGTGTTAGGACCAAAAATAAATAATAAATCTACTAACACTAATACATGTGTTAGGACCAAAACAAATAATAACAAGTAATATTATTTAGTCTTTGATTTCCATATTTATATTTATGAAGAGGCTTGGGTTTGCAAATAACTAACTAAGAAATCCTTGGATTTCTTAAGATCATGGTGCACTTAAGCTACTATCCATAAGGGTTCACTAAGTGTTTCACAAATGATCTTGATTAGAAATGGAGATTAAGAAGAGAGTTTGAGTTAGTCATTTTTGCAAACCAAGCATTCCAAAAGAGAACTCAAGTTTATGATCTAGATTTATAAGTGTTTTTAATAGGTTTGTTGTCAAGACTTGAAGGCATTTGGGTGTTAGAAAAGTAAGGAAAAGAGTGAGTTAGAGGACTCACAAGAAGAAGAAGAAGATTGGTGAGAGTTGGTGGTGGTTGGCGGTGGTCCGACGGTGGCGGAGGGCGGCGGCTGTGGCGGTTCTCAGCGGCAGGGGGTGGCGCCGGTGGTGGGGCAGTGGCTGCCGATCGGTGGCAGTGGTGGAGGGGGGGGGGGCGGCCGGTTGGTCTAAGAGAGGGAGGGAGAGAGTTTTGAGGGTGTTGGGTGCAAGGGGACATGGGGGGTTTGTATCCCTTTTTATAACCAAGATTAACATCATTAACCATTGGTTAATGATGTGTTGTCAAGTTCTCAAAGCCTCCTAATTTTAATCCAAGAGTAGGTTGTTTATTAATAAACTTTCAAGCGTTTTATAAAAGTTTTAACACTTTTATAATTTAAATGGTGTTTAGGAGTTTATAAAAATTGCAACTTTTTAAAATATAGCCCAATTATAATTAATCCAATTGAATGGTGATTTTTATTTTTATAAACGTTGTTGATCCAAGTTTTATAAAAATATTAATGGGTTAAAGAGTTGAATTAGTTTTATAAAATTTATAAACTTAGTGGGCTTTAAAACAAATTTAATTTGTTTGTCATTGGGCCGAAGCCTAATTGGTTTTAAAATGAGAGAATGGGCCGAAGCCCATTCGGTTGGGGGAGTGGGCTGGGCCGAAGCCCAGTCGGGTTGGGCCGCGATCGGGTCGGGCCGGGTTCTCGGTCGGGCCGGTTCTTGGCTTGGGCCGAGATTAGGCGGGCCGCGAGAAAGAGAGATGGATTGGGCCGTTTATGGCCCAATACGATCTGGGCCGCGGGTCGGGTTTCTGGTCCAGGGAAAATACTCGGTGCGTCAAGGCGAACCTTGTTGGGTCATATAACGATTTATCTATTAAACACGAGTACGCAGCGGAAAGAATCCTATGAATTAATTAACTAACCGAATATAGAACATGTACCTTATTAGCTCAGCAAGAGAAGATTCCACGAGGATTTGAAGTAAATCCCTCTACGATCGCACACACGACACACCGATTGCTCGTATGCTAGTACTCGATCACGAACAACTCCTTTATAGCTTTGGTCAAACCACACAAGAATCGAACCTCCCTTGGGTTATTCTTGATTGCCGAATTCGAGAAGGAGAGGAAGAGAGATTAGGGTTTATCCAACTAACATCTAATCCTTAAACCCATAGAGTCTATTTATAGATTAGATTATCTTGATAAACAAGTTAGGGTTTAGATAACCCATATTGCCGAAATCGGCCCTATAGGCTTATCTAAAGCCTTACCCACTTGTAATCCAATTACAACTCTCTTATTTTCAACTAACCCCCTCAGTTAACAATTAACAGTCAGTTATCAACGATACTTCGTTAAATGTTCGCGATTAATATTAATTAACTAATTAATTAATATAAATACAACAGTGTCGAGACGTGTGACCCCGTAGGCTTAAATAATATCCGGACATACGCTTACTATTACATGATCATATCCCTACAGCTCCCACTTGAGCTTGCAATAGTAAAGGCAATAACATTGGTTAGCGTCTAGCAACACGCCAATGCTCCCAGAAATATTTAAGTACAGTTTCTCAAAGTGTATTTAAATGGTACAGTCATTTACTATCCCTTTGTTACCGATACCGTGTTAAATATGAATATGGATCAAGTCATTTCATACTTTAACGATTCTGTTTCTCATTCTCACAACTAACTTAAGATTACCAAATTGCAAATCGAGACATCTCTAGATTTCATTTGGGCACGGCCATGCAAACATCTTAATTAGTCCAATGAGGGGCCCAGTGGTATCTGCTTCAGCACAAAGCTGAAGGAACAAATCCTCTTGACTACACGTGCCAAGTCACATACTTCACTACACTTACTGAAAATAGCTCTTTTGTACTACCTTATTCAGGATAGTTAGACCTATATCAAGTAGGTGCAATCCATACATGCATGACCTGCTTGTATCTCAAGTCTAAGGATAAATAAAGCAACCATTTACGAATTTCACTTAATGACGCCGATCCATAAAGTGACAATTCGTTAGTGGGTCTGTCCAGTATGCATCCAATGAATACCATGTGAGTTTGGTGGGACCATCCAAAACAATCACTCAGATTTTGTCTTAATTTAACTATGCTCCCACATAGTTAATCGACAATGGACAATTTAGAATACTTGATAAGCACTCAAGGATTAAACATGCAAATATGGGACACAACTTAACCATTAAATGAAATCAAACATATCAAATACTTTATTTCATTATATAAACAGAAATTGTTTAACGTCCTTTATCCAAATACCGAACATCAGACATACATGATTTAACTAACTAATTTAAGTCCCATGCCCACGGCATGCCTTTCAAGCTTCGGTCTCGACAAAGCTTTCGTGAAAGGATCAGCTAAGTTACTATCTGTGTGAACTTTGAGTAATTTGATTTCACCTAGTTCGATTTGCTCACGAACATAGTGATATCTCCTGGCATAGTGTCTGGCGCCCTTCTGAACTCCAGGTTCTTTGGCGATGACTAATGCACCCGAGTTATCGCAGTACATGTCGATAGGTAAGTTACTTGTAGGGATCACATCAAGCCCACAAATATACTTCCTTATCCAGACAGCCTCCATTGCAGCTTCTGAAGCAGCAATGTACTCAGACTCTGTTGCAGACATAGCAACTGTGGTTTGTTTCTTGCTTTTCCAATCCACAGCGCCTCCATTCAGAACGAAGACGTACCCAGACTGAGACTTCGTGTCATCTCTATCAGTCTGAAATCCAGCATCACAGTATCCGGTCACTTTGAGCTCTTGATCTGGATTTCCCCCATATACCAAAAACAAATCTCTAGTAGCTCGTAGGTACTTGAGAATGGTCTTAACAGCAGTCCAGTGACTTTCACCTGGATTCTGTTGATAACGGCTAACGATATTCTGCGCGAACGCTATATCAGGTCTAGTGCATCTCACCGCATACATAATAGAGCCTACAGCCGAAGCATAAGGGACTCTCTGCATACGCTTCACCTCATCAGGTGTAGAAGCACCTTGTTTGACCGACAGACCAAGTCCTTCCTGCATTGGTACTATACCACGCTTGGAATTCTCCATCTTGAATCGCTTCAAGATCTTATCAATATAAGCACTTTGACTTAGTCCAATCAACCGCTTAGTTCTATCTCTATAGATCTTGATTCCCAGAATAAATGCTGCTTCTCCCAAGTCTTTCATGGCAAAACACTTTCCAAGATGGGATTTTACATCTTGCAACATTGGAATGTGTTTTCCTATTATCAATATGTCATCTACATATAAGACAAGGAAAGTAACATTACTCCCACTAGCTTTGCGATATACACATGGCTCATCGGGATTCTGAACGAAACCAAACTTTTTGATTTCTTCATCGAACCGTTTATTCCAACTCCTCGATGCTTGCTTTAGTCCATAAATGGACCTTTGAAGCTTGCATACTTGGTTGGGATGTTTTGGATCAATGAACCCTTCAGGTTGATCCATATAGACTTCTTCATCCAAGTAACCATTTAAGAAGGCAGTCTTAACATCCATTTGCCATATTTCAAAGTCATAGTACGCTGCTATGGCTAAGAGAATCCTAATGGCTCTAATGTCTGCTACTGGTGAAAAGGTCTCATCATAGTCAACGCCAAAACGTTGAGTATAACCTTTCGCCACGAGACGAGCTTTATAGGTGTGTACATTTCCATCCATGTCGGTCTTCTTCTTGAAGAGCCATTTACTCCCAACGGTTCTTGCGTTAGGAGGAAGATCAACCAGGGTCCAAACGTGGTTATCTTGCATGGATTGCATTTCCACGTTCGCTGCTTCAAGCCATTTGTCAGATTCCGGATCTGATAATGCAGCTTTGAAGTTCGGAGGCTCATTGAGATCTCCTGATACGTTATCCTCGGATTCGACTAGACCAATCCATCTATCCGGTTCACGTACGGTCCTTTCGGATCTACGAAGTGGAATTGCAACATCATCGACTTGAGGTTCATCACTTTGAACATTTCCCCCCCCAAGTTGATGATTGCTAGTTGTTTCAGAAGGTGACACAACTTCTAGTAGTTCTACAATTCTCCCACTGTTCTCTTGAGCTATAAAATTCTTTTCAAAGAATTCAGCATATCGAGCAACACGAACAGTGTTTTCGGAAGGATTATAGAAGTAGTAACCCATTGTTTCCTTTGGGTATCCCACGAAGATGCACTTAGTAGTTCTGGGTTGTAGTTTGTCAGGCGTATCGCGCTTCACAAGTGCCTCACATCCCCAGACTCTTAAGTAAGACAACACAGGGACTTCTCCATGCCATAATTGATATGGTGTCTTTTCAACCTTCTTGGTTGGAACCATATTTAGAATTCGTACAGCGGTTTCTAGAGCAAAATCCCAAAATGACATTGGGAGAGTTGTAAGGTTCATCATTGACCTTACCATTTCTAGTAAGGTTCGATTCCTCCTCTCAGACACTCCATTATGCTGAGGTGTGTAAGGAGGAGTAAGCTGTTGGACAATTCCACACGCTTTAAGATAATCCTTGAACTCTTGGCTTAAGTATTCTCCACCACGATCCGATCGAAGGATCTTGATGGTCTTTCCGAGTTGATTTTCTACTTCGGTTTTGAACTCTTTGAATGTTTCAAATACCTCATGTTTATGTTTAAGCAAGTAAACATAACCATAACGGCTGAAATCATCCGTGAAAGTTACGAAGTAGCTAGCACCTTTTCTTGACACATGTCTAAATGGGCCACAAACATCAGTATGGATGAGTCCAAGTAGTTCTTTAGCCCTTTGCGGCTTGTTCGGAAAGGGTTTTCTGGTCATCTTTCCTGAGATACAGGAAACGCATTTTTCAAATGATTCATCATTTGATTGTAAGATCCCTTCACGTTGAAGTCTTTCAATGCGATTTTTGCCAACGTGGGCAAGACGACAGTGCCAAAGATAGGTAGAGTCCAAACTAGTTTTGGCTCGTTTGCTAACATTGTACATTGAATTATTTTGAACACAACCACGCATATCAATTTCATAAATACCATCACAAGGATTAGCATCAAAATAATGAACATTATTTTTAGAAACTGAAATACTGATATCATTAAAAACATTAATGTATCCTTGGTTTTTCAACAATGAAACTGAAATAACACCTCTAGTAATAGAAGGTGCATAATGGCAATTGTCTAACACAATGGTTAACCCAGAAGGAAGAATTAAATGAAATTCTCCTATAGCTTCCACAGCTGCAGGCAAACCATTTCCCACATACAACTGCAAAGCTCCAGGCTTCAGTTTCCTCCTCTTTCTAAGACCCTGTAATGAATTACAGATGTGAGTTCCACAGCCGGTGTCATACACCCATGAATCACACTTAGAAAAGGAAAATAATTCAATTGTGAAGATACCTGAAGTACTAGCCCCGCTAGTATTCTTTTTCTTCTTTATCAACTCAGCTAGATAGGTAGGACAGTTCCTCTTCCAGTGTCCAACTTCACCACAATGGTGACAGATCTGGTCTTTAGCCGGATGCTCTTTTGCGACCGGAGGGGTTTGCTTGGTTTTGGGAACAAGCGCAACTGCCTTGCCTTTTCCCTTACCATCATACTTGCCCTTCGCCTTTTGCGGTCGTTTAGCCTTTTGGATCTTTCCCCCTTTGATCATAAGAACTTGGGGTGTTTCAGTGGCCTTTTTAGGAATCGTCTTTTCATACTCGACAAGCATAGCATGAAGCTCAGGTATAGTCTTAGTCATACTATGCATGTTGTAGTTGCGCACAAAACCCTCAAAATTGAGCGATTCCAGTTTGTCAAAGTAGCTCTTCATTTTGAGCACATGACTACTGACCGATTTTCCAGTTTCAAGCTTCAAGTCATGGAGTTCCACAACTAGGTCGAACAATTCGACACCAGCTTGTTTTTCATACATCTTCTTTAGCTCTTTGATCATATCACAAGGTGTATGAAACTCGTATTGCTTCTGAAGATCAGGAGTCATACTCGAGATCATCATGCAAGCAACCTCGTCGTATCTGCTATACTCTGCATTGTAGAACGCTTTCTCTTCAGCAGAAGCATCAGCAGCTGGCTCGGTCGGCCAATGATGTTCAAGGACATCGGTCCTCCGTTCAACTCTAAGGACAATCCTCAGTTGACGGTACCAGTCATTGAAGTTAGATCCATTCAGCTTTTCTCTTTCAAACATTTGACGAAAAGCATGACCAACATTGTTTTGAGGAGGATTCGTTGTCATCTACAAAACAGATTAAGTTCAAAAATCAGTATTTTCGATAATTTATTCCTTAATAATTTTAATTACCCAATGTTTAAACACTTTAAACAATTAAGCTTATTAAGGCTAGGATCCTATTGACCTGCCATCATTTCATCAGTTGATCTGCTAGAAATGATGCATTCAACAGGTAAGTGACGATCAATAATTGTATTCCAAATACAATTCCTAGATTTTATGGGACCTACAACTTGCACCAAGTGATTTGTAGTCATGTTTCATCCCATCTTTTGCCACGGGCCAAGGGTCTCACCGCCTGGCTCGCTTTAAGTCGTCCAACCAAGAACGCACAAATTGTCCACTATTGTGTACCAATGAGTGGGAATTTGCCATGCGAATATCATTTTACCATTGTGTACCAATGAGTAAGATGACATCCTCAAGTGTCCTTTCAAGGTGGGTGGCAAAGACTTAAGTTTAATGGGTCAAATCAATTTTGATATGTTATCAAAATAGTTATGTGTGGAGGTTCATGCACACCTTCACCACATAATATGTTTATAAAATTCTTAGTTTGTCATCCAACTCAAAAGAGCTCGGTAGCTCCACTTGCAACACACAAAGAAGCGTAGGGGTGAGGTTTGCACATTGCAATTAAAAACCTACCCCTTTAGGGAAGCATGGCAACCCGACTTATACCTCTCTTAGAGTATGTTCAAATGGGTGAGCCGGTGTTTCTTTTGAATTCTCAGGACACAAATTTTATTTTACAAACAAAATCATATTTCAATAGATATTTAGCAAATTTCAATTTTCACAAAACAAATTTGCAATTAAAACCTTTACTTATGTCACGATTATCACATATAATCACATAATCTTAGGGTTTCTAATTATCACATATAATTTTAATTTTAATCCTCTTTGATATAAGTAATAACCATGAACGATTTGCATGAAACATCATGGTTTTTACTTCTTTTTAACACTTTAAAGTTTAAAGGTACAACATGTTGTTCATAACAATTATCTAATAATTAATAAAAACTTGGATTTAAAATTTTTTTAGATCACAAAAATCAAATTTCAGAACTAAAATTAGGGTTTCCGATTCGTCAAGAGGTTTTCAATCCATAATTAGAGTTTACGATCGGAAAGCAGGGGTTTCCGATCGAAACAGGGTTTTCGAGTGGGTCGGAAAAGCCTTTCCGATCGGAACCTTTCCGATCGGACACTTTTCGATCGGGTCGAAAAGCCTTTCCGATCGGAACCTTTCCGATCGGGTACTTTTCGATTGGGTACTTTTCGATCAGTTCGTAAACCCTTTATGATTTGGATCGAGAAGTAGGGTTTCCGGTCGGAAAACAAGGGTCTCCGCACCGGAATAGGTTTTCCGATCGGAAATCAAGGGTTTCCGATCCGGAATAAGGCTTTCCGATCGGAAAACAAGGGTTTCCGATCGGGTCGAGAAGTGGTTTTTCGATCAGGGACTTTTCGATCGGGTCGAAAAGTCCTATTTCATCGAATTTTTTTCGTTTTTACCAATTGCGAAACCTTTTCCAATTGTAAAACACGATTTTTAAATGAATCGAAAAGCTAGAATCTCGTTTTGGTTACCCCCCTTCCAAGTTTTATTCCCGGTAATTAATTAAAATCATAGGTGGCTCGTGATACCACTGTTGGGTCATATAACGATTTATCTATTAAACACGAGTACGCAGCGGAAAGAATCCTATGAATTAATTAACTAACCGAATATAGAACATGTACCTTATTAGCTCAGCAAGAGAAGATTCCACGAGGATTTGAAGTAAATCCCTCTACGATCGCACACACGACACACCGATTGCTCGTATGCTAGTACTCGATCACGAACAACTCCTTTATAGCTTTGGTCGAACCACACAAGAATCGAACCTCCCTTGGGTTATTCTTGATTGCCGAATTCGAGAAGGAGAGGAAGAGAGATTAGGGTTTATCCAACTAACATCTAATCCTTAAACCCATAGAGTCTATTTATAGATTAGATTATCTTGATAAACAAGTTAGGGTTTAGATAACCCATATTGCCGAAATCGGCCCTATAGGCTTATCTAAAGCCTTACCCACTTGTAATCCAATTACAACTCTCTTATTTTCAACTAACCCCCTCAGTTAACAATTAACAGTCAGTTATCAACGATACTTCGTTAAATGTTCGCGATTAATATTAATTAACTAATTAATTAATATAAATACAACAGTGTCGAGACGTGTGACCCCGTAGGCTTAAATAATATCCGGACATACGCTTACTATTACATGATCATATCCCTACAAACCTTTGGTTAAATTTTCCGGTCGATCCGAGTTTATTTGGGCTTAATGGGCTTACCGGGCCCAATAGGCTAAACGGTTGGGAAATTTGGCTAAGTCTTGACAACATAACACTTCTCATAACGTTTTTAGTTCATAAAACGTTCTATCAGTTTATATCGGTTTGGTAAAATATAAAATGTCAAATTTTATATTTAATTTTCTTATTATTAAAATTCCATTAATAATAATATGTAACATTCATAATTCACAGTTTTTCAACGCGAATTTTATATCAGTTAATCGTTTATTTATTCATAGTTAATCATGCATTTTAAAGCAGTAAATCACGTAATTTTAACGTAATTAGAAAGTCAACAAAAGTCAACGGAAAGCGAGTTGACCTGATTTTTGGTCCGGTTGTCACAACGGGTTGCGGTCAATAAAAGTCAGCAGGGCTGCCAGACGGAGGCTCTAGGCATATCGCCTAGAGCATATGGTACTTGTAAGAATACGCCTACACTCCAGTTTCCAGCAAAACCCTAATTTCCACTATTTAAGCACCATTAGCCGCCACTTCTTCATTCCAACACCTCCAGACGTCATTTCAGTCCCCCTTACGTCTCTTATCACCTTCATACTCATTCATCATCAAGATTTAAGTTTTCCTTCAAGATTCTAGCCCCGATTGCATCCTTTATCATCCTACATCATTTGGTATGTGATTTCTTATGTTTTGCTTGTGTTTAAGTTGTGAAGATCCAAGCTTTTTGATGGATCTAGGTCTGATCTATGTTTGTTTGATGAGATCTAATATAGATCTAGTGATTTGAGTAGAAAAGATTTCGTCTTTTGATAAAAAAAAATGTGGCTTTTATGCATGATATGATGATATGAGCTAGATCTAGGGTTTTTCATGGAAAATCATGCATGCATGTGGATAAAGGTTGATGATTTATGCTAGATCTATGTTGTAATGAATTGATAATGATAGATCTAGGGTTGATGATGCATAAAATGGTTGACTTTGCGTGAGATCTATGATGAAAACATGATTTCGGGTTCCATGCATGCAAGATCTTGAATAAAGTCACATGAATGCGGTTAGATCTACAATGTGAGTATGTAATCTAGGTTATTGGATGCATAATGATGTATAAAGTTATGAACTTGATGATTAATTGCATGTCGATTATTTTATAAAATTTATTACATAAAAATACTGTGAAAATATCCTATTGGGGCAAGATCGCTTTCATGCATGTGGTTAGGAATCTATGACATGGTTTGATATATGCTAAATGATTATCTATGTGATTTGCATGAGATGATGTGTTGTGTAAATATGGAATTAGCCTACATGTGATAAATATATATTTATCGGTAAATAAATAAGTTGGGTAAATGCATGATTATGAGCATGAGGTTACTTGGCTATGTGTTTTCATGTCATAAGTCAATTTGATTATGAGTTATACGCGTGTACAAGTCCTAAGTCTCCTACCTCGGTGGGAATAAAAAGACATTGTGCGATTGCCCTATTGATCGTACATCGTATACGCGGGATAATGTCGTAAGTCATTGTCGACGCATTATGTTTATCATGATACAATGCGTTGTATGTGTGATACGTGCTAGGTTATGTATAGAAAACCTAAATTCAATCACCAATGTGTATTCGAGTCCACTTTTCTGTTGTCCGCACGTTGTCGGGACGGTTGGTCAAACTTAGTCAATACTCACATGATTGCGTGTCATAGGTGGAGTCTAGGAGGAATTCACCTCTCTATCAGGACTTTACTATTCGGATATCTATATTGCGCCCTAAGGTGAGTTTATGGCCACACTTTTTACTTGATTCACTTTTTAGGGAAGAAGACATGCTGTATAGGTTACGTTTTCATAAACACTCTCTTAATTAATATACTACGTTGTGACCATAGTAAGATTCAATTTACCAATCATAAAGTCCTTCCAAATCGTACCACGAATATCGGTTTGATAATGGGGAAATATTTAGTAGATCTACTTGGTCTGACAAGCCCTACCTCGGCTAGTCGCTCTAGCCCCACTTGCCTTCTAGGGAGTGGAAACGGGTATCATATTGTCCTAAGGTTTCACTCATTGCTCGGTAAAGGTATGAGGGGGAAGGCAGTTTCATACAGTCAAGTAATGGGTACAGAGCCTTATTGGGTTATAATATGCATGGACTAGCTATCCAAGGGTATATTAATTGCTTTGGGATCGGTATCCCGCTTTTGGATTGGGTCTGGTTGAGACTAATCGAGTAACTTACGGTTATGATAAATGATTGTTCAACTGTTTTATTCAAACTTTGTGAACTCACCAACCTCGTGTTGACGCATTTTAGCATGTTTCTTCTCAGGTCCTTAGGAGCACGCTAAGGAGCATGTTTAGGGAATCATGATTCATTCATAACTCTGCACGTTTGTTTAAACATTCAACTATTGGCGTTGTGTGCGCGTTCAACCTTTGAAACTTAATTATGTTTGTTTTACGCTTCCGCAAACATTGGGAACTTTGTTAAAACTTTTGGATTGTAAAATATGGGTTTTCAAAGATTCAAATAGTATGTTCAGTGTGTCTGATGACTCGGGTCCTGGCATGTCACGCCTCCAATTGCGGTAATACACCGCGGGCGGATTGTGGGGGTGTGACAATTCCGGTACGTGATTCGTCGTTTATCGGAAAATCGCCTATTTGGACTTAATGTTTGATTAATTGTTTGATCATAATTCAATATATGGAATTTTTATATTAAATATTATTGGATTGAATGTGGTTGATATGATGGGGGTGAAAATGGTGAAAAACATAGAAAAAGGGACTCGAAAATAACGAATAACGAAGAAACTTGAGCGAAAACGATGGAACCAACGAAATGGGTGCTGTCCGGAGAAACTCGCGGAGCATGAACTTTATTGGGTGGACTTTGATTGTCCGCGAACAATGTCTGGAAAGAAAAAAAACCGTGTTTTTCACATAATTAAGCATCCTTAACCCCTCTAATCCCCATTTTTTCATAATTTTCAAACCCTAGCCCCTATACGTACTTGCTGCCTAATCACTATGCCATCATTCTTTTGAAGATTTTTTGTTGTTTTCGGTGGATTCTAGCTTAGATCATCATCCTCCATCGTTTAGTAAGATTTGTTCTTTTTTTTTTCATGTCGTGCATGCAATAAAGTATTGATTTTTATAATAGATCTTGCTTAAATCTTAGCCATGCATGCTTATTAGGTATAGATCTAGTAATATTCATGTTAAATATGTGATCTTTATGTATCAATGTTAGTTTTTATGATTAAAGTGTGGATTTTTATGAGTTTGATGATGGATATTGCATGATACATGTTAAAGGTGTCGTTTTTATAATAGATCTAAGGTTTAAATGGTTAGAGTTGCATGCTTGAAGTTGTAGAATCATAAAATGTTGAATTTTGATATATATATACATATATATATATATATATATATATGTATGTATATAGGGGAGGGATATAATGAAAACCTCTCCGAGTTTGGAAAACCGTGAAAACCAAGCTAAAAAATTCGGTTTTTGTTCCGATTTTTTTATGGTGATTCTCTAAGTTAAAAAAACCACCCTTTATGCAAAAAAGTAAAAAAAAAACGCCTAGTAAATATTTTTAAAAAAAATATTTTATAACTGATGTTACATATGTAACAGGGTACTATTACATATGTAACATCGATTATAAAATATTTTTTTTTTAAAAAAATTACTAGGCGTTTTTTTTTATTTTTACTTGATTCTTTTTTATTCTTTTTATTTCTTAACATTTTTACTTGATTCTTTTTGCAACATTTCCTAAATGATGTGTAGTATATGCCTGTAAAATTTAAAGAGTTAACTCCAAGTAATGTGGATTTTAGCTATGTCAAGGTTCGATGGAACTCAAGGCGTGGACCTGAATATAATTGGGAACGAGAGGATCAAATGAAGAAAAAGTATCCTCACTTGTTCGAGCAAACGTCCACGGAAACTCAAGGTATGATTTAATTTTGGGGACCAAAATTCCTTTAACAGGAGGAGGATGTGGCAACCCTAAAACTTTTGCTTTCTTTCCCCAGCAACTACAACAACAACGACAGCTGAGGCTGCGAACGCTACTACGCAAGAATAATTTTCAGGACGAAAATTCCATTTACAAGGGGATGATGTGACATCCGAGAATTCCGAGGTTAACTTCCGTTAGACAATCTCCGTTAGTTACGTTATAAGTGTTAACTTAGTAACTAATGCTTAACTAGGCCGAATACGTCCACGACCTTTGGTTGATCACCGAACCCGTCCATATGTGTTATGTGTTTATTTATTTATTGTCACTATGTGCAACGTGTTTAATTAATTAATTTTGTAAATTGGCCCTTTTTGGTCGCCAGCGAAACTACCAAGCGAAACTGTAGATTCGCTCGGTAGCCAAACTTTCGATTTACACGAATTCAGAGTCAGTTTCGCTTGGCCAGCGAAACTGCCAGCGAAACTAGCTCCTGATCTATATATTTTATAAAACCCTAAAACCTCATTACTTACACCATTTCTCCAAAACACACACACACTCTCCATCTTCTCTCTCGTGAGTCCTGACCAGCCGAGAAACACCACGAGCCGCCGTCATCTCAGTTGGTGAACTCATCCATTCGGATCCTAGATCGAACCGTGAGTCTCCAAAACCATTTTTCTTGCATTTTATGTGTTTTCTTAAAAAGCACGACCAAATCTTCATGAAACCGTCTTATCTTCTAGTATGATGCTTAGGAATGTTAGATCTAACATAAAGACTGCAACTTTACGTGTAAAATCATGCCATAATGAAGATTTATGCTAGTTAGATCATTGTATGCTTAAAATGTGTTTTTGGTGATTTGATGATGAAAACTCATGATTAAGGTGATAAAAATTGCTTCTGTGATGTTGGTAAGTGTTTATGCATGCTAGATATTGAATTACATGAAGTATGGAGACTGTTAGATTGATTTTTGGACTTAAAAACGAGTTTTCTGCGACCAGCGAAACTAGCTGTTCGCTGGGCGAAATTATTCAGCGAAACTATTTGAATATTCATACAGCGATACTATGTAGCGAAACTATAGTGTCGCCAGTGAAACTAAGTAACGAAACTACCGAGCGAAACAACCATAGACCTTGTCCCTGAACGAAAGTTCAACCCAGTTTCGAGCGAATCTATGCTAGCGAAACTGTGTCATCAGTTTCGAGCGAAACTTGCTAGCGAAACTGTGTCATCGGGTATTCCCAGCGAAAGTGCTGCCCGTGCACACAGCGAAACTGTGTACGAAACTATAGCGAAACTGTGTAGCGAAACTATAGCGAAACTGTGTAGCGAAACTGTGACAGACCAAAACCCAAATTTGTGCAACTTATTTGAATGTTATGCCATGACTTACATGATTATGCAATAATGAGACATGCTTTGATTTCTGAGTTATGTGAACCCTCGTTTATGATCAACCATCGGTGTCGTGTGTCGGTATGTCGTGTCATAGTCCCAACGTGCTATGTTATGGGCCATAGTGACGTAAGTTAAAGATTAGACACAAAACTAATATTTAAGACCTTAATGTGATTATTAGGTCTTCGTTAGCAATACTTGGATTATTTAGCAAGTGTAGCAGTGCAACCAAAGGTGAGTGTCACTAACCCGTTTACTGTGAGCCCGTTTGGGACACACTGAATAACCTAATGAAAAACAATGCTGACAACCTTATGAGTGCTATGCACCTCTTTTATGAACTTGAAACCTTATGAGTGCCATGCACCTCTATGACAAACTTGAAGTGTTTTATGGGAAACACTTGTGGAACTTTAACAAATTATTTCCGAAACGAAACTGAAAACATTTTGAGATTCATGAGAATCCGGTAAACCGTTTTAATATGGCTAGTGTAGGTTAAAGTCTAAACCACATGATATCACATGATCTCTAAGGATTGCCTTTTAACTGAAAAAGTCCTCAACTTAATTGTGCCATTAATTGTAAAGCGAGGGGATGTTGGGTAGATCTACTGGAGTTTGACAAACTCCGCCTCGTGACACTGGAGGTGCACGGAGGAACAATATCGGCCTATCTGACCGTGATCCCGAGAGGACACGGGGGAGGCAAAGCCGCGATGACGTATGTCCGCAAAACAAAATAGATGATGGCGATGCCACTACAATACTTATTAGTCAGCTTTGGTACAAACTTCCTTAGTGCATGGAACAACGGATTAGCTACCCGCGATATCGGTTGAGCACTTTAATTTTACAAAACTAGTACATACCCGATAACGCATGTTACGGACATTACTCTTACTAAATCACTCTACTATGATTAAGGACTGATGTATATCACTGAGCATTGCTTTTTCACAAATAAATATTACATAAGTATATGTTGACACAATTATGATTATGAGACCGGGCCACTGCGTGACAAGCCCACTGTGAACTCACCAACCGTTAGGTTGACACTTGCGTGGTTTAAACTTTTGCAGATCGCTGAGGAGTATCCGGAGCGGGTTGGCATGGCACATGAAGACATTTTATTTTTGTTTAAACTAAATTGGGAATTTAAAAATAATGATTTTGTAAAGCACGTGGTTAGTGCTAAGACAATATTTTCCGCTGCGTATTTTGAGACTTTAATATATGACATGTATTTGGACTAACTCTGATTCGTTTAGTATTTGTAACTAATGGTTGTGGTCCTGGTTTGCTCGCACCCCTTAACGGTATAAACTCCGTTAGTGGTTATTTGGGGGTGTGACAGATTGGTATCAGAGCCATAAGTTGTAGAGAACTGGAATCATTTTTGAAAAACGATTTGGAAACTGCAACTTGAACCTTAGTTACAAACTAACAAACAAATTCCCAAAACAAAAATTTTTACGTGCCAACCTGGGATACTCGCTCTGCTGTGTAAGTAAATACTTCATATATATATATATATATATATATATATATATATATATGAATATATATAGACCGTGTCTAGGTAGTCTAACGGAAAACCTTAGGAAAATTTCACACACGAATACGAAATGCGAACGCTAATACGCGCACTATTCCGGGGGAAAGCGACAACGAAGCGATGCTACACGCTACGTCCTGATTTCTACTACGATGACTACGCCGACGGTGACTTTTATGGGAAAGCCGACTATCGACGATAGTACTTACGACTTACGACGTTCTCCGATGACACCTCAATTTTGCACGAAAATTTTTCTGGACTAATAGTGGGATAACGGGAAATTGTTAATATACATATTATGGGATATGTATAGAGTATAACTGTGACTGAACACTGGCTACTTTAACTGTCCAGAAAATGTCTGGAAGAGGACACGGAAGGAACAACATTAACCTGACACCTGCACAACTGCAAGCTATGATAAACGAACACGTGGAAGCCGCAGTGGCAGCCGCCCATGCAGCATTCGCCGCGCAGGGTAATTATTACGCCGTTTAAGGCACAAAACGATTATATTATGACCTGTTTAAACTTAAAACCCGAACTATTTATGCATCAGGAAACCTCCATCACTTCACGTTTAAGTCCTTCATGGACTGCAAGCCGATAACGTTTTCCGGCGAGGAAGGAGCGGTAGGACTCCTCAGGTGGATCGAGAAGTCTGAGAAGGTCTTCTCTATGTGCAACTGTACTGCTGAGAGCAAAGTGAAATATGCGACTGGTACCTTCGAGGGAGCTGCTCTCACTTGGTGGAATGCCGAAATCCAGATGATTGGGTTAGATGCGGCTAATAACATGGAATGGGGGGCGTTTAAGGAACTGATTATGGAGGAGTATTGTCCCCGTGATCAAGTGAAGAAGTTAGAGGGTGAATTCTTGAATCTGAAAATGACTGGGTCTGAAGTCGAACAGTATACCGCGCGTTACCATGAGTACGCGGTCTTGTGCCCCACAATGGTTGATGCTGAGTTCAAACGCATCGAGCGTTATTTGGAAGGCCTCGCGCCTCAAATCAAGGGACTAGTGACTGCCAGCAACCCCACGACCGTGCAGCAAGCCATTCGTTTGGCTCACAAGCTTACTGATCAGGAAATTGAGAAAGGTACACTTCCTGCAAAAGCCTCAGAGAAGACTGCCTTAAGTGGAAAAAGAAAAGCTGATGATAAAGCTCCTGAAAACTCAATGAACAATCAAAGTGTGGGAAACAGCACTGGGAGGTCTTATAACTCCCAAGGCCAGAGCAAAAGGTCTGGAAACAACAGTGGAAACAACCGCCAGGGTGGTAGCGGTCAAAGTAACTACAAGGGTAACCTGCCCATGTGTAACAAGTGTGGGAAGCATCACGCTGGCATCTGCTGAAAAAGTTTGAACTGCGAGAGATGTGGCAAGAGGAGCGACGAAGCAAAAGACTGTTGGGCAATTTTACCTGAGCAACAAAACCGCCCAAGGCAAAACAACAACAACAATCATGGCAACAACAACTATGGAAACAACCGGGGCAATGGAAACAACAATGGTCAGAACCGTAACAACAACAATGAAGCTCCTAGAGGAAATGGTAATGGGAACTGCTATGAATGTGGTGCTCAAGGCCACATGAAAAGGGACTGCCCACAGTTGAGAAGACAGGGAAATGGTAATCAGGGAAACAATGGTGGGAATGGTAATGGCGGAGGAAATGGCAACGGGAATGGTAACGGCAGGGGAAGAGCTTTTGTTATGGGGCAAGGAGAAGCTCGCAACGACGCCAACGTGATTAACGGTAAATTTATGCTAAATGGTTTCTTCGCTACTGTATTGTTTGATTCTGGTGCTGAAAGAAGTTTTATTTCCACTAAGTTTGCTAAGCTAATTAATGGTAAACAGATTAACTTAGATGCTAAGTATGTGGTAGAATTAGCAAATGGTAAACTTCATGATACGACTCAGATAGTTAAGGACTGTAAGTTAGAGCTAGCTGGCCATACGTTAGGAATCGACCTTATGCCTTTCCCGATTGGTAGTTTTGATGTCATAGTAGGAATGGATTGGTTATCTGAAAACCGAGCTGAGATTTTATGTCAAGAAAAAGTGATTCGTATCCCGCTCAAAGAAGGTGAAGTGTTAACAGTTCAAGGTGAAAAAGGTGGAACAGTCACCGGTATTATCTCATTTCTTAAAGCTCAAAAGTATCTTCGTAAAGGACACTTCACGGTACTTGCAAACGTCATCGACACGACACTCCCTGAGCGTAAAATCGACGACTACCTGATAGTCCACGACTTCCAAGATGTATTTCCTGATGAATTGCCTGGTTTGCCTCCATTTCGACAAGTCGAGTTTGGAATCGACTTAGCTCCCGGAGCGGCTCCGATTGCACACGCACCGTACCGATTGGCGGTAAGCGAACTCAACGAACTCTCCGCACAACTTCAAGAGTTACTCGACAAAGGATTTATTCGTCCAAGTTCGTCTCCATGGGGAGCACCAGTATTGTTTGTTAAGAAGAAAGATGGAACGTTCTGAATGTGTATTGACTACCGAGAGCTTAACAAGGTTACAATCAAGAATCGTTATCCACTTCCTCGAATCGACGATCTTTTCGACCAACTGCAAGGTTCGAGCTACTTTTCAAAGATTGATCTACGTTCTGGATATCACCAACTTCGTGTTCGTGATGAAGATGTCCCCAAGACTGCTTTTAGAACTCGGTATGGTCATTACGAGTTTTTAGTGATGCCGTTTGGGCTAACTAATGCACCTGCTGTGTTTATGGATCTGATGAATCGAGTGTGCAAGCCGTACCTCGATCAGTTTGTGATAGTTTTCATTGACGATATATTAATCTACTCCAAGACCAAGGAAGAACACGAGAACCACCTACGACTTATCCTAGAATTACTCCGCAAGGAACAGCTTTACGCCAAGTTTTCCAAGTGCGACTTTTGGATTCGCGAAGTCCAGTTTCTTGGACACATTGTTAATCAGGAGGGAATTCATGTCGACCCAGCTAAAGTGGAAGCTATCAAGAATTGGTCTACTCCGAGAGCGCCGAACGAAATCCGACAGTTTTTGGGACTTGCCGGATATTACCGGAGATTCATTAAGGGTTTCTCGCAATTGCCTCAACCCTTAACAGCTTTAACGCACAAAGGAGTGCAATATAGATGGGGTGAAAAAGAAGAACACGCGTTTCAAACTCTTAAGGATATGTTATGTTCAGCTCCGATTCTCTCATCACCCGAAGGGGTAGACGACTTCGTGGTTTACTGCGATGCATCCATTCAAGGGCTCGGTTGCGTGTTGATGCAACGAGACAAAGTGATTGCCTACGGGTCCAGGCAACTGAAGGTTAATGAGAAGAATTACACAACACATGATTTGGAATTAGGAGCCGTTGTTTTCGCACTCAAGATTTGGAGACATTACCTCTACGGAACAAAGTGCACGATATTTACCGACCACAAAAGCTTACAACATATCTTTGAACAAAAGGACCTCAACATGCGACAACGAAGGTGGGTCGAGCTACTAAATGATTATGACTTAGCGATTAAGTATCACCCGGGAAAAGCCAATGTTGTGTCTGATGCCTTGAGCCGAAAAGAGTACGAAAAGCCTCGACGAGTACGAGCGCTGCAACTTACCATTCACACGGGACTGCCGGATCGAATCCGCGATGCCCAACAAGAAGCTTTAAAAGAAGAAAACTTCGCAGCTGAAGCACTGCGTGGTGTAGATGGTAACTCTGAAATTAAGACCGACGGACTCAGATATTACAATGACAGAATTTGGATTCCTTTTCTTGGGAATCTCCGTGAGCTCGTGATGGACAAGGCTCACAAATCAAGGTATTCGGTGAACCCTGGATCGGACAAAATGTACCAAGATTTGAAAAACTTGTATTGGTGGCCGAATATGAAAGCCGACATCGCGCGATATGTGGCTAAGTGTTTAACATGCTTAAGAGTTAAGATCGAGTACCAAAAGCCTTCTGGATTATTGCAGCAACCAAAAATCCCGGAATGGAAGTGGGAGGATATCTCCATGGATTTCGTAACGGGACTACCTCATCGATCGAATCGACCGGATGCGATTTGGGTTATCATTGATCGACTAACCAAATCTGCACACTTTATTCCAATGAAGGAAAGTGACAATATGGATAAGTTAACAAAGCTGTATATTGACCGAATTGTGGCACGTCATGGAGTGCCAAAGACCATTATCTCCGACCGAGATCCTCGATTTACTTCCCGACTGTGGCAATCTATGCAAGACGCACTGGGAACCAGACTGGATATGAGTAGAGCTTATCACCCGCAGACCGATGGTCAGACGGAGCGAACTATTCAGACTTTGGAAGACATGCTCCGAGCTTCCGTTCTCGACTTTGGTAAAGATTGGGAGACTCATCTTCCGTTGGTGGAGTTCTCCTACAACAACAGTTATCATACGAGCATCGGTGCAGCACCTTTTAAAGCTCTTTATGGCAGAAAATGTAGATCGCCCGTGTGTTGGGCCGAAACGGGTGAGAAAGGACTCACTGGACCGGAAATCATTCATGATACAACGGAACGAATTATTCAAATCAGAAAACGGATAGCCGCAGCACGAGACAGACAAAAGAGCTATGCCGACAAACGCCGAAAACCTTTGAAGTTCGAGGTGGGTGACAAGGTACTATTGAAGGTATCTCCCTGGAAAGGAGTGATACGCTTCGGAAAGCGTGGAAAGATGAATCCTCGCTATATCGGTCCATTTGAAATCATTGGGGAAGTAGGCCCGGTGGCCTACCGATTACAACTCCCTGCAGAACTCGATGGAGTTCACAACGTGTTTCACGTCTTCAACCTGAAGAAATGTCTGGCTGAAGACACCGAAATAATTCCTTTGGAGGAATTGGAAATTGACGAACATTTGAGATTTATCGAGCAACCGGTAGAAATCATGGGACGCGAGGAGAAAGCCCTCAAACGTAGCAAGATTCCGATCGTCAAGGTTCGATGGAACTCAAGGCGTGGACCTGAATATAATTGGGAACGAGAGGATCAAATGAAGAAAAAGTATCCTCACTTGTTCGAGCAAACGTCCACGGAAACTCAAGGTATGATTTAATTTTGGGGACCAAAATTCCTTTAACAGGAGGAGGATGTGGCAACCCTAAAACTTTTGCTTTCTTTCCCCAGCAACTACAGCAACAACGACAGCTGAGGCTGCGAACGCTACTACGCAAGAATAATTTTCAGGACGAAAATTCCATTTACAAGGGGATGATGTGACATCCGAGAATTCCGAGGTTAACTTCCGTTAGACAATCTCCGTTAATTACGTTATAAGTGTTAACTTAGTAACTAATGCTTAACTAGGCCGAATACGTCCACGACCTTTGGTTGATCACCGAACCCGTCCATATGTGTTATGTGTTTATTTATTTATTGTCACTATGTGCAACGTGTTTAATTAATTAATTTTGTAAATTGGCCCTTTTTGGTCGCCAGCGAAACTACCGAGCGAAACTGTAGATTCGCTCGGTAGCCAAACTTTCGATTTACACGAATTCAGAGTCAGTTTCGCTTGGCCAGCGAAACTGCCAGCGAAACTAGCTCCTGATCTATATATTTTATAAAACCCTAAAACCTCATTACTTACACCATTTCTCCAAAACACACACACACTCTCCATCTTCTCTCTCGTGAGTCCTGACCAGCCGAGAAACACCACGAGCCGCCGTCATCTCAGTTGGTGAACTCATCCATTCGGATCCTAGATCGAACCGTGAGTCTCCAAAACCATTTTTCTTGCAATTTTATGTGTTTTCTTAAAAAGCACGACCAAATCTTCATGAAACCGTCTTATCTTCTAGTATGATTCTTAGGAATGTTAGATCTAACATAAAGACTGCAACTTTACGTGTAAAATCATGCCATAATGAAGATTTATGCTAGTTAGGTCATTGTATGCTTAAAATGTGTTTTTGGTGATTTGATGATGAAAACTCATGATTAAGGTGTTAAAAATTGCTTCTGTGATGTTGGTAAGTGTTTATGCATGCTAGATATTGAATTACATGAAGTATGGAGACTGTTAGATTGATTTTTGGACTTAAAAACGAGTTTTCTGCGACCAGCGAAACTAGCTGTTCGCTGGGCGAAATTATTCAGCGAAACTGTTTGAATATTCATACAGCGATACTATGTAGCGAAACTATAGTGTCGCCAGTGAAACTAAGTAACGAAACTACCGAGCGAAACAACCATAGACCTTGTCCCTGAACGAAAGTTCAACCCAGTTTCGAGCGAATCTATGGTAGCGAAACTGTGTCATCAGTTTCGAGCGAAACTTGCTAGCGAAACTGTGTCATCGGGTATTCCCAGCGAAAGTGCTGCCCGTGCACACAGCGAAACTGTGTAGCGAAACTATAGCGAAACTGTGTAGCGAAACTATAGCGAAACTGTGTAGCGAAACTATAGCGAAACTGTGTAGCGAAACTGTGACAGACCAAAACCCAAATTTGTGCAACTTATTTGAATGTTATGCCATGACTTACATGATTATGCAATAATGAGACATGCTTTGATTTCTGAGTTATGTGAACCCTCGTTTATGATCAACCATCGGTGCCGTGTGTCGGTATGTCGTGTCATAGTCCCAACGTGCTATGTTATGGGCCATAGTGACGTAAGTTAAAGATTAGACACAAAACTAATATTTAAGACCTTAATGTGATTATTAGGTCTTCGTTAGCAATACTTGGATTATTTAGCAAGTGTAGCAGTGCAACCAAAGGTGAGTGTCACTAACCCGTTTACTGTGAGCCCGTTTGGGACACACTGAATAACCTAATGAAAAACAATGCTGACAACCTTATGAGTGCTATGCACCTCTTTTATGAACTTGAAACCTTATGAGTGCCATGCACCTCTATGACAAACTTGAAGTGTTTTATGGGAAACACTTGTGGAACTTTAACAAATTATTTCCGAAACGAAACTGAAAACATTTTGAGATTCATGAGAATCCGGTAAACCGTTTTAATATGGCTAGTGTAGGTTAAAGTCTAAACCACATGATATCACATGATCTCTAAGGATTGCCTTTTAACTGAAAAAGTCCTCAACTTAATTGTGCCATTAATTGTAAAGCGAGGGGATGTTGGGTAGATCTACTGGAGTTTGACAAACTCCGCCTCGTGACACTGGAGGTGCACGGAGGAACAATATCGGCCTATCTGACCGTGATCCCGAGAGGACACGGGGGAGGCAAAGCCGCGATGACGTATGTCCGCAAAACAAAATAGATGATGGCGATGCCACTACAATACTTATTAGTCAGCTTTGGTACAAACTTCCTTAGTGCATGGAACAACGGATTAGCTACCCGCGATATCGGTTGAGCACTTTAATTTTACAAAACTAGTACATACCCGATAACGCATGTTACGGACATTACTCTTACTAAATCACTCTACTATGATTAAGGACTGATGTATATCACTGAGCATTGCTTTTTCACAAATAAATATTACATAAGTATATGTTGACACAATTATGATTATGAGACCGGGCCACTGCGTGACAAGCCCACTGTGAACTCACCAACCGTTAGGTTGACACTTGCGTGGTTTAAACTTTTGCAGATCGCTGAGGAGTATCCGGAGCAGGTTGGCATGGCACATGAAGACATTTTATTTTTGTTTAAACTAAATTGGGAATTTAAAAACAATGATTTTGTAAAGCACGTGGTTAGTGCTAAGACAATATTTTCCGCTGCGTATTTTGAGACTTTAATATATGACATGTATTTGGACTAACTCTGATTCGTTTAGTATTTGTAACTAATGGTTGTGGTCCTGGTTTGCTCGCACCCCTTAACGGTATAAACTCCGTTAGTGGTTATTTGGGGGTGTGACACATATTATGTGTTCGATGAAACGTTTGGGCATTTTTTTCTTATATGTTTTTTGATGTATGTGATGTTTTTTGTGGTCATGGGTATGTGTGGCTATAAGTTAATAGATACTCAGCTGATCCATTTCTTTCTAGGCGAAGAGTCAACTGGTTCTACCAGCCTTTTATCCTATGAGAACAGTCAATAGCATATTTTACTGTAATTTAATTTCTTCGCTGCCAATCTAGGTTGTTTATGTCTATGATTCTTTATGAATTGAGATTGTTACATATGGCAAATTTTATATGTGTGTGCTAAAATTTATATGAGAATGGACATAATCTCCTGCTGTTTTCTAACTGTCAGTTTCATGTTGTTGCTTTGCAGGCTTTTATAGTTTTACTATCAACTGCAGGTTTGTTTTCTGTATACTTACTCTGTTGTGGATACTTATTTGAGTTAACGACGATCTAGGTGTTGCTGGGTTTTAAGCTCTTTTCTTGCTTTCTACAATTTGGAGACATGATTCTCTGTGCTCTCTCTGATTTCTCTCTAGAACTTCCAGTGGGTTTCGGATCGCCGCCGATGGAGCTTCGTGCTCCGTCTATGAGGTCGCCGGTAAGATTTCAGATTTTGGTTCTTTTGGATTCTTTACTTCTCTACCATTTCAGAGGCTTAATTTTGATGGTTATTTCAGGCTATGAAGGATCCTATTGCTACGTTATTTATGTATTATGTCATATTGGATTTACGAATGCTGATGACACAGGTGTAACGCCTTGATTTTGACCCATGGATCTGAGACGGTGATGGTGTAATTTCTGAGTTGTTATCTTAGCTTGAGCCTACACGTCTGTGATAACTCTCTTAGTTGGGTTTTTCGGTTATCCTTTTGGATCTGGCCTATGAATCCTGATGATGAATTCTTTTTGAGGGATGTTGACATTTAGGTTTAACATGGCTATGATGAGTTTTAGCTGTCATAATAAGCCTGATGTCAATTATTTTCGTTGGTTTGGCAGGTGTTGCATGCCTCATCTCAGGCATTTGGGCCTTACATCTGAACTATAGAGGCTATGATGATTTCTACGATTTGTCACTGTTCTTGGCAGCGAGGTTGTGGTGAGCCGGAGGCGATAGACATTCACTTAATTGCAGCCCTCATCATGACCCGTGCCAATGTTCTGATGAGTAAGTAAACTCTGAGCCTATAATCAATCTTTATTACTGATTCATCTCAGGCAATTGGGCCTTACATCTGAACTGTCGAGGCCATGATGATTTCTATGATTTTTCACTGGGTCGACTCTTTGGTGAGGCAATAACTTTTTGCAGCCATAGAGTTGCCCTCCAGTTTGGCTATTTATGATTTGAGGCAGTGATGATTTTCCATTTAAGTATATGGTGAGTTCGGTCGACTCTTTGGCGAGGCAATAACTTTTTGCAGCCATAGAGTTGCCCTCATTCATGATGGCTTGAATTGTCACATGTAAATAATCTGAGCCTACACTTTAATACTTAATCCAAGACTAGAATTGATGCACTACTCTTCTTGCCTAATCCGGATTTCACAGTAATACAGTTGAAGCATCATAGAGAATCTGGGGCTTGACGGATGAGTTACTTTGGTTTCCTATACCCAGTTTGGCTATTTATGATCTAAGTCAGTGATGATTTTTCATGGAAGTATATGGTGAGTTCGGTCGACTCTTTGGCGAGGCAATAACTTTTTGCAGCCATAGAGTCGCCCTCATTCATGATGGCTTGAATTGTCACATGTAAATAATCTGAGCCTACATTTTAATACTTCATCCAAGACTAGAATTGATGCACTACTGTTATTGCCTAATTTTCTTAAAATTTATCTTATGTTATTTTCCTTTTTTCTTTTACTGCAGTTTTGGGGTGTTGCCCTTACAATCAGAGGTATTAGTTTTAATTTTACTAGATTAATTGTCCTCGAAAGGGGTTTGTTTGTTTTAGGCTTCAAGTTTTTACCTTTTGTTGATTAGAAATATTAGTTGAAAACTCAGGTTTGCTACTTTTAATAACTTGATAACACTATATGGTACCTCTCAAATTACCCTTTAGCTTTGCTTTTCTTTTTCTATTTGTGTTGTTTCATATATTCATCTGATTGTTATGTTATAAGGCTTTAGAAGTGTTAGTAATTAGTGTTTTGCATCATGTAATCTGGTCAATTAGCGAGACGTATACGAACCTTGGCAGAGTTGAAAATCATCTTATAATTGATTTATTTAATCATGTGTTTCCGCTGTTTGATAGCAGGTATCTGTTCATAATATGGTCTCTTAGTTTAAAATTGATTTGGATCACTTGAAAACATGTGTTTCTGTAAAGTTCACAGCTGCTTTGCAACCTTCCTTCAACTTTGGTCTAAAAGATACTTTGGCAAAATTTTATGAGACTTTTGTGATGGTTAGTGGTGGTGACGTTCAAGAACCACTTTGTTGTTGTTGATAAGATTGGAGAATTGTCTACATAAAGTTCATCTTTATTTGTTTTGGTAGAGTACTTTTCTTTCCAGATTTTTTTCCTTTTGTTTTAGAAGTTCATAGCTTCTATAGTCAAATGGACATAATGTAGGTTTGGAGTCTTCCCTATATAAGTTCACTGATCCTTCACAAAAAGGACAGTATATATACTCTTCAGCTCAGCCTTTGCCACCTCAATATGCTGCTCAACATCAAACCATGACCTCGAATATACCTGTTGAAGCTCAAGCTAATAGTATGAACCAGCAAGTGAGAACATCACAACCTTGATTGGCAGTTGAGTTTCATTTCAAAATTTTACAGTGAAGTGTGTCTTTTTCTTTGATTAGTCTTCTGAAGAACTGGATGATATATGGAAAGCAAATTAAAATTTTCATCTCTCTGTTCTATTGCAAGTATCTTTTTTAAATTTTATGGAGTATAGATAGTTTTTATGGGTGTCCTTATTAGTTTTTGTTATAATTGTTGATTTGTATGTCAACGCAAAATTCAAATTTGCTATATAAATCAACTAAAGTCAGTGAAAAAAATGGATTTGTGTATCCTCACAAACAAAACAAGTCTGCATTTGCAGGAAAGACATAAACCCTACTGGGTTTCAACAAGAGCCTCAACAAATTATGTTTTCTTTAAAAATGACTTTTAAAGCTACCATTTTTATGAACTATGTTTTGTTGTTCAGGAACATGAATGGTGCTAAAAGACTTGGCTGAAAGGCTTCTCAAGAATTAGCTGATATATGGAAAGCAAATTTAATTTTCATCTCCTAGTCCCTAAAGATGAGCTCTGACTTTTGTATCCCGCTGACAAAAAATATCAGCCCGCAGCAACACGCGGGACTTTTACTCCTATATAACATTAGCCATGGGAAAGACATAGTATAGTTTTCGATTTTCATACTTTGATCACGACAATTTAAAACTTTGACAACATTTACCCTTTTACTTTTACACTTTATTATTATTATTTTTAGGTTCTTTTAGTTAGGCTACAAAACTTTTAGGATTTTCTAATTATATTTATAATATTACATTAGGAATTGAAAACAAATAGTAGAGTTTAGTATATTTTTACTTTGGCCACAAAAAGTTTTTGTATGTTAATTTTGGTCACGTGAACTTTAGTGTTTTTAACTTTGGTCACAAATTATAAGATTAGGGTTTTTATCTTTGGTCACATATTTTTTATAGTTTTATGCTTTACCACGAAAGTTTTATAATTTTACATTTTATGCCCTTAACATTTCTACTTTCGTTTTTAGTATACTTTTTATAGTTTTATACTCTTACCACGAAACTTTTAGACTTTTATGTTTTGTACCCTTTAACTTTTCTATTTTCGTTTTTAGTATATTCTCAACTTTGGGGACGATTTTTTTATAGTTTTATACTTTGATCACAAAACTTTTAGACTTTTACGTTTTATATACTACTTTAACTTTTCTACTTTTGTTTTTTAGTATAATTTTTATACTTTTAGACAAGGTTTTAAAAACCGGTTCGAACCGGCCGGTTCGACCGGTTCAACCGTCACCCGGCCACCTAGCCGGTTTTTTAACATCCGGTTTTATGGGTTTAACCGGACCGGGTTAGACCGGCCGGTTTTCCGGTTTTGTCCGGTTTTTTCCGGTTCAACCGGTTTTCTGATTTTTTTTTTATTTTTTTTTTTATTTTTTTAACTTTTTTTTAAAATTATTTTTTAAAGTTTAAAACTTATATTTTCTTATGAAATACATATTTGATATTATTTTTGAGTGGATTATAATTGTATTTTAACTACTTTTGTTGGGGTGTACAAGTTTATTAGCATTTTTATAAAAAAAATATGTATAAATCCCTAACCGGTCCGACCGGTCGAACCGGTCCGACCGGTCGAACCGGTCCCGGAAGGTTTTCCGGTTCAACTAAAAAACTGGTTTTTAAAACATTTCTTTTAGACTTTGACCACCAAAATTTTAAATTTTTACGTTGTATACTCCTTAATTTTTCTAATTTAGTTTTTTGGTATACTTTTAGAGCTTCCGAGCTTGGCCACGACTTTTTTTTTATAGTTTTATACTTTGACCGGCCACATTAAAACGTTTCTTATTTAAACTGACGATAAATGGATGGCCCGTCACGAAGCACGAACGGATCACCAACTTATTAAGAACATTAGGACATTGGGTGATGGAATTGAACCGGTAGTCATTAGCTAAAATCAAATGTCATTAACTTTGGGCTCATGACCACTAACTGGGTTTTGATGGGCTGCGAATCTAAGCACAACAATTCAGGGAATTGATGTGCCCTTGCTGACTTGGTGTGGAACAACTGTTGGGTTAGCACGTGGGTGGGTCGAGGCAGAATATCAACCAGACGGGGCGGCTTGGAATCGATTCAAGGATAGATATATTGAGGGAGGTTTTAATTTGCTATTTTCTTGAACGGCCAACGATAGCTCCGGAAAACCTAAGAGTATTTACATCTTTGAGCTCATTCTAAAGAAATTAATCTTTACGAGCGGCCGAGTAGTAAAACCTAAAAGCTCAGGGATCGAACTTGTGGCATCTCAGTTTCAGGTCTCCCCTCATCACTAATAACCACCCGGACAAGTCCTCGTGGTTTTTAATTTGCTATTTTACTTTTGAATAATTTGTGTATAACTACTTTAGTTTATTATTAGTGAATAATTTGTTAGTCACGGTAGTATCTGATTTGTTTCTTATTATGATTGAGTGATAAAAAATTGGTTTATTTAGCTGATTAAAAATCTGTTTTACTCGTTTTGATATTGCTTGATTCTTAAATGGTGTCTTAATTATTAATCAATAGTCAATTCTATTATTATCACTTGACTCACGCTAAAGCAAAATCCTAGCTAAGGCCCTTATTTGATTTTGGATCGTTATCTTTCAAATTACTTGGTTGTGTATGAGTACTTCATGTTAATTCATGTTAAAAGAGACGATCAATATTTTCGGTCTGATTTTGATGTTGTCCAAGTTCTAGTTTGCTTCTTAGAGTTGTGTAAGCCAATTGGGTCCTTCTTATTGTAATTGTATGCCACTTACATCATATATATATATATATATATATATATATATATATAGGAATGGGCACTAATAATAACCTCCCCTTAGAGTCATAACCAAATAACTATATCTTGTCCATCCATTATTTAATCCAAAGGCTAAAAATCAATCATACTTTTTGAAAAAGATCTATGGCTCAAATTTGATGGAGGACCAAATGGTCATTTAACACCCCCAACAATATCTGACTTTATTAATCTCTCTCAAATTTTTAAAGTTTATCTAACCCCCAAATCAACGACAACACAATCTCTTTTCATATTTCCTATTTCACAAACCCACCTCCCTTGCACCCCAGATCTGGCACCCCAATCGTCGATTCTCATTCACATCGTTCTTCAGATCATCATCTTGATCATCACCCGTCAAGTGCTCCGATGTTCTCGTCATACCTTCGCACCTCCGATCAAGAATATTAGAGGCGTGAGTGATACCGTTAACGCCGCCGCGTCGGCGGTCCAGTCGGCGGAGAACCGACCATCTTAAGAATCTTCTTCAGTTCAGGTGATAAAATCAATCTTTCTTTCTTGATTTTGTTATTTGATTCAGATATTTGATGGGTTTTCTTCTTTTTGACAAATTAATAATGGGTTTTTGATTTCTTGAATATTCAAGATCTGGGGTTCTATTGTATATATTCTTGATCGAATTTATGCAGAAAAAATGAAGGGGAATTCCGATTTCGATGCGGGTCCATTGTATATATTCTTTTTGACAAGTGTTCTTTAAGGGTAATTCCCGATTTCGATGCAGAAAGAAAGAAGGGGAATTCCGATTCCGATTTCGAATTTATGCAGAAAGATCTGGGTTTATATTTGTATATATTATTTTTGACAAGTTAATAATGGGTTTTTGCTTTTTGATTTGTATTTTATGGGTATTTTTCCGATTTCGATGCGTTGACATCGGTAAGTAATTTCGATTCCGATTTCTCTCCCTTTAATCTCAACATTTGGTACCTTTTCTAGTTATATTTTGTTTGTTTCTTTTGTCTGTGACTAGGTTGATCACTGATTACTGATATGGTTAATGTGATATATTAGTTTTTTTTATTTATTAAAGATTTCATCTTTAAGTAATCTTGAATTTAGGCTTGTGGTTGTGGGTTCTTTTTGATCTTGAAAGTTGATTAATGATCTGTGTATATTTAGTTGTATATTTGGTTAGTTTTTTTTTTGAATCTTGATAGTATTGATGTTTTCTTGAACTTTCATGCTTTTGCAGGTTGTAATCTGTGTATATTTAGTTGTACATTTGGTTAGTTTTTTTGTTAAATGTTGATAGTACCGACGTAAACTGATCATCACACCACTGTTAATGGTTATAACATCAGTGTTTATATGCATATTGATGCATTTGTAGGTTGTAATATATGCATATTCAGTTGTACCTAAATAGAAACATCGATGCTACTAGTTAGGAGTGTATGGATGAAATTTTATTCATTGTTAATAGTTATGACAATGATGTTACTGATCATCACACCACTGTTAATGGTTATAGCATCAGTGTTAATATGCATATTGATGCATTTGTAGGTTTGTAATATAAGCATATATAGTTGTACTTTAGTAGAAGCATCAATGTTATTGGTTATGATTGTATGGGATGTAATTTTGTTATTGTTAATAGTTATGACAGCGATGTTAGTAGTTGTAACACTAGTGTTACATCGCACGTCTGAGAAAACGATAATAAAAAACGTCGAGACTATACTTGAATTAAAGATAAAAATACGACGAGTTTAACTGTGCAACTTTTATAAAAATCCGACGCAGTATAAAAAAGTTATGGACCTTTTAAAATGAAAGGGGGTTTTTATGTTATTATTTACATTGACTGTTTTGCCCTTTTGAATTAAAAAAAAAGAAATGACAAGTGTCATCATATAGTGTAATCTGAATTTTTTGAACCATTAGATGTTGGTTAATTAGTTATTGCTCTAAGGCAAGGTTAATATTCATGCCCTCCCCATATATATATATATATATATATATATATATATATATATATATATATATATATATATATATATATATATATATAATAAACAAAAAGTTTTGTTATACTTTAATTAGTAAAAAAGACACTTGTCATCACAATAAAATTTTGGATTAAGTAAAATTTTTAATAAATAATTATTCAAATACTTAATTTTCATATCAGGGTTTATTTAGTTTAATTTTTTTAAATAATTATCCAATAAATAAGTATTCAAATATACATTTTTTATATTAAGGTTAGTAATTATCTAGATACTAAATTTTAATATTAAGGTTATTATTTTATTGCATATATATTATGTTTTATTAAAATAATATATTTTATTGCATATACTTTAATACTTTAATATATATATATATATATATATATATATATATATATATATATAATGCTAATAATACTTTATTCATAAATATATCTTAATTAAATATTAGACATGTAATATAAAATATTTTATTTTATTTAATTTTATAATTTTTTTACTTTAATTAAGTTAAAATTCAAATTTGCCAAGTATTTCATTTCAATATAATAAACAATATCCTTATTTTTCGTGACTAGATTTCTGTGTTTTTTTTAACTGCAAACATCCGGTTACCCGGGGGTCTCATCATGGCAAACGATGTTACCCATGACACGTTACAACCGTAGTCCGTGAGAGTAACAAAAACCCTCTGTGTTGCACATCCAATCCTGAGGAAACTCACCGCCTAAATGCTCACCGTCGTAAAACCTCTGACCCACCTGTAATTACTAAGGAATTTTAGATAGTTATAAAAATACATAATTGACGTAGACACCCCCATAAGTGTAGACAAGTAGACATATTTTTTCACAATTAAATCTCTTGATCTAATGGTTGTGATTAATCTTTTTTTCTTTTTCTTTTTTACACTTTTCAAACAATTTCACATGTGAAAAAAAGCTATTTCAAATGCGAAAATGTCTACAAAATTGTTTTTTCACATGCGAAATTGTTTGAAAAAAAAGAAAAAAATAATATTAAAATTAAAAAAAAAGAAAAAAAAGATAAAAAAGAAAAAAAAAATTGTTTTTTTCACATGCGAAATTGTTTGAAAAGTGTAACAAAAAAAAATTTAATCACAACCATTATATATATATATATATATATATATATATACAAGATGTAGCTACCCGTGCGCTGCCGCGGTGGCGGGCAGATCGTTTCTTTGACATGCCGGACCATGCCAAAAGCTATTTCGATACAAAAACGTAATCTTACATTTTCTATATCATTAAATACACCAACCTCTAAAGCTATAAACATATCATATAACATCCTATCTTTGGCTCCAATAACCATAATGATTATGATACAAAAGCAAACATGGTGCACAGTAATAGGACTCCTTAACATAAATGGTACCCCCTGAATATAATATTATAATGTATATTCATAATGATACAAAACCAAACAGGGTGCACATTGATTCATTTCAAACACATACCTTACCAACCATCCATCCTTTGCTCCCTGCCTTATCAGCCATATCCCAAGTGCAGAATCAATCATTATGTAAACCTACATCTATATTTGGCTCCAATAACCATAATGATTATGATACAAAAGCAAACATGGTGCATAGTAATAGGACTCCTTAACATAAATGGTACCCCCTGAATATAATATTATAATGTATATTCATAATGATACAAAACCAAACAGGGTGCACATTGATTCATTTCAAACACATACCTTACCAACCATCCATCCTTTGCTTCCTGCCTTATCAGCCATATCCCAAGTGCAGAATCAATTATTATGTAAACCTACATCTAAGTGATCACCCTAAAAAAATAAAACAGGGTAATATAACAATTATAATTCGTAATATGATAATTAAAAAATGATTAAGGAACCTGATTTCTCCTTTTCTTTCCAACAATATAGCAGCAGCATACCAGAAGGAGCTCATCTGCCTGGTGCATCTGAATCCGACAACTGCACACTTTGTATTGAACCCATAGATGTGTCAAGCTGCATAGCAAATCATAAGTATCTGTTGCCACTTACAAATCCTCTTATATTTCAGAACATCCGTTTCTTATGCAGTTTATAAAACTAAATTAGGTTTTTGTTACATAGAGCCTATCTATATTGCCGAAGAGCTACACACAAAAGTGAGCACAAAAACTACGGGAGTTTACACGACATTACATATTACATATTTGCGAACAGAATGGCGAGATGGCATTACGCAATAAACAATCAGCGGACTCCACACGACACAACAGACCCAAACGAAGACGACCAAACAAACCTATGTTACTATAGATATAAAATATGATATTACAGGCAACACTCCACAATAAGAACAGCACCTACGCACCCCAAAGCAACCCACATAAACAGACTAATCAACTATAGCAACCTTCCTAACTGTAAACTAAAAAAAATAAAAATAACCAACCCACGCAGAGTAGAAGTTACAGGCAAGCACGCAACACAACAGCTTAACAACAAAAGGAAAAGATGAGAACATACAAATACAGCGAGCGAAGTAGTCTGACTGTCCACATAAATGCGATGGCCCGCAACACCAACAAAACAGTATTAATAATCAACAATATAAGAGCAAAGGACATCTAATGTCCTTACTAATAACCTGTCACACCTAACTCGGTTCCTATAACTCTCCAATAACACCTGTTAATCAATCCTTAGGCATAAAACTACGATAAACTCCATGAAACGAAACAGAGACGGCATGGCTTGCCCATACCACCCAACAACCGTTGTAAAAAGACATGGGTAACCCTTTTTTTGAAAGCCTAAAATCTAAATGAATTCTCCTTCATTTCTTTATTTAGTTGCAGATAACTCAAATGGCATACAACTTTCAACTTTATCGTTATATTATAAAAAGTGTGTTAATTATATTGCTTTATTTTCCTTCAAACATCTAACGTTTTGTCCTTCAAAGATTTTGGGTATCTATACGAAACCTTCAAACTTTTAGGCTTAATATTATTTATGAAACAAACATTTTTATTTTATAAGTATTTATTCATAAAACCTTATTGTTTTTTTTTCTTTTTAAAAAAGCCTCTAAACCAAACCCTGAGAAAACATCACTATACATTTAGTCACCCTTGGAGACACGGACACCTTAGGAAAAGGCAGAGCCCAAGAATCTTTTTTAAACCTTGGTAACCAAACCTTCAGAATCAGCACAGGCATAGAAAATGTTTTCACATGTAGGTGCCTAAAAGATATAACTTGATATTTACTATTTTTTGTAGAAAAATATCTACCTTAGCAGCTATATAATGGAATGATTACATAAGAACACACCTCAGCACTACAAAACGCAAAGCAGAAGCATGACAGACAACTACCATAGATTATCTTGTGAAACCACAACATGGAAAACACAAAGAGCGTAGAAGAAACTCTACGGCCTAGTTCACTCATTGTTAGACATATATTTGGGTCAGTGATTAAATGGAGGATGATTACATGACAAGGGTTAGGTTCAAATGAGAACTTTTTGCTTTGAGAACTTTTGAGAACTAAATTTCAACCACAAATTTAAGGGGGGACCACTATAATTCATGGGAGGGGGTACATGTAAATAAATTTGTGGCTCAAATTAGTTCTTTTTAGTTCTCAAATCAAATTGGTACTCAAATGATCCTCTCCCTACATGACAAACCTAAACGGCAACAAAAAAGAAAACGGAACCAACATAAGAAAATCACCTTCGATCAGACACAGTAATCAGCAAACATCAATTCCAAAACCTGCAACCCATAAAGGAAAAGTGATTTAGGCATACATAAGACATAAAAAAACACAATCAGTAAAGCATTTACACAAATACCTAGAATGCGCCAAGGCAAAACCATACAATATGACATAGTAGAACAAAGAAAACACAAATCGATGACACGAAACAACAACAAACTAAAAAAACAGGTAAAAAACTGCATCATGTTTCACAAAAACACAGAATAAGGGCTGACGGCAAAGGTAAGCACGCTGAAAGTCGACGTTTTCCAAACCGGGTACGTTCCACAAACCAAAACGGGAAAACGAAGAAGAACCCACGAAATAGAGCAGGAAATAATAAGAAAAAAGAAGCAGCAGGAGAGGAAGAACTCTTACCCAGTTCTGCAGCAATGGAAGATGGATGAAAAATGCAAAGGCAATGGCAATAAGAGGAAGAAAGGATGTCCTTGTCAATCAACCACAGTGAATTAGGACGGTACTATAGAAAGGGGCACTGTTAAGAAAAAGGAGCACGCAAGGCAGAGGCATGGACTCCCGTTCCGGTCGTTGATTTGATGAGTGTGGTGGTTGATTCGGTTGTTGGCTCCACGATCTTACCCAACAATATAATCATAATAATCACTTATATTCGATTTGTTTGTGATTTTTGAATAAAATATTAGGATATATTACTTATCAATTGTATTTTGTTAAGTATTGTAATATTAAAAAATTCATTGTACACACCTCTATAAGTGTAGATAGGTAGACACTATTTTTCACCATTAGATCTCTTGATCAGATCTAATGGTTGTGGTTAATTTTATTTTTTTCTTTTTTTACACTTTTCAAACAATTTCGTATGTGAAAAAAAAAACTATTTCACATACAAAATGCGAAAATATCTACAATGAACGTCACCATATATATATATATATAGGGAGAGGATCATTTGAGAACCAATTTGATTTGAGAACTAAAAAGAACTAATTTGAGCCACAAGTTATTTACATGTATCCCCCCTCCCATGAATTGTAGTGGTCCCCCCTGAAATTTGTGGTTGAGATTTAGTTCTCAAAAGTTCTCAAAAAAAAAGTTCTTATTTGAACCTAACCCTAAATATATATATATATATATATATATATATATATATATATATATATATATATATATATACTAGGTTAGTAACCCGTGTATTACACGAGTTGAATAAATATTCATAATATGAGATAACTTTAAAAAAATGATATGAGACTTAAAAATTAAGAATGATATAACTGTTAGATTTTATCCAATAGTTATTTTATAGTAGTTAAGTAAAAAGTACCCTTTTTATAGAATATAATAAATTAGAGTATTTTGTATATCGTAGTTGGAAAATAAATTGCTTAATGGTTTATTTTAAAATGTGTTGAGAATTACAATAATAAAAGTTATTATTATCATACTTGAATTTTCAGAGAATGTTAAATGATAATGAAAACATGTTGAATATGATACTTGAACTAATAAAAGTTATATTTCAGAATATAAAAGGGTGTTTGACATTTTAATATTTTAATTAAATAAATCAACCATCCTAATATATAATTTTTTAAATTAATAAATAATAGTAACTATTATTATAAATTAAAAAATTGAGTGTTACATCTCTTAATATTAGAAAATTCAAATAACTTATAATTTGGTAAGTTAGTTAATAAATAATTTATGTAAATATATACTTAATGAATATTAATAACTATTTATAATTAATTTTAATTAAATGTAATGTTGACTTTTAGATTTAGAAAATTGAAATATTAAATTTGAAAATTTTGAATTCTTAAATAAAGAAAATTTAAAATTAAGTGTGGTGTTGACAAGTGGACAAGCTTAGGTGGAGGCCCTAGAAAAATGACATGTGACACCCAACTTATTGCTTTATTAGAATGAAAGATATATATATAGAGGTGAGTTATTCTACATGCATCAAAAACTCTACATCCACTACATCCACCCTCTTTTTCACAAAAAACACCAAAAAACACTTTTTTTAATTATTTTTTTTTCTAAAAACACTATTCTTCTAGACACATCAAAACACACATTTTTTTTATTTATTTTTATTTTTTTTGTACTTTTTGGTGTTTTTTTGAAAAATAATAAAAACGCCATAAAAATTAAAAAAAAAGGTGTTCCAGAAAGAATATATAGCGATTTGACATATGATGTTTAAAAAAAAAATTTAAAAGAAAGTGTTTTTTGGTGTTTTTTTTGAAAAAAAATTAGTGGATGAAAACCCACTTGAGTTGTGAAAACCCTGAAAATCTTTATGTCCCCTTAGAAGAAAAAAATACAAAAAAAAATAATACAATGATCTACATGTATATCTGGCACAAGATCTAAAAAAAATGATGCCGATCCAACGATTAGTTTTTTTTAAATAAAAAAATCCCGTTCTCGGAAAATACATATGTAAACAAGTTTTTTTACATATGTAAACACGAAATTACATATGTAATTTTAAAAAAAAAAAACCGCTCGGCGTTTTTTTGTTTTTTTCACCAAAACTAATAAAAATGAATATAGAATCCATAGAAAAAAGTAAATAAAAAAAGAAAAAAATTTGAATTACATATGTAATACAGGGTTTTCAGAATATCAACGCCCTATATATATATATATATATATATATATATATATATATATATATATATATATATATATTGAAAAGTTTATTGTAAACACTTTCGCATGTGAAATAACTTTTTTTCACATGCGAAATTGTTTGAAATATGAAAAAAGAAAAAAAATGAAAATTAATAATAAAAAAAAGATGTTTACCTATTTACACTTACTAGAGTGTCCCGATAGAAGATCCCATAATTAACCTAATGGAAACTAACTCCTAAAACCCAATTTGATTTAGAAAAACACCCAAGAATTGTTGAAGGGTGTTTCAAGATCTAAACAGTTGGCTTACAATTATATTAATTAACTCTCTCAGCTCAAAATTGATATATAGCTTTTGTAAATTCCATTTGGTTTGGGTTGGGACTACCGACTATTATTAATAATTAATTAGTTTTGTCATAGCTAGGTATGTGCCACGAATGCACAAATTAAGAAGTTGATATGATGCTATGTTTGTTTGTAGCTCACCAACTGCATGCATACATGTTTCCGGAGAGTTGGTTGTAGCTAGGTCAACCACGAAGGAAATGACTTCCGCAAATTATAGTAGATTAAAAGAGATTCGACTTTGTCACACCACAAACCCCGACCCATGACGTAATTGAAAGCGGTTAAAATATTTACACTCTTTCCTTTACGATAAAAACTTTAGGGGCCGTCTAGTTATGGAAAATATTTTCTAGTTTTTCATTTCTAGTTTTCTAGAAAATGAAATAAGTTTTCCATCTCTAGAAAACACATGAAAATTTTTTAAAACGCGTTCAAATTTGAAAGATGGAATTTTCATTTTAAAAATTAGAAAACTAGAAAACATGTGCAAATCAACTGTTTTCTATTTGTTTTTTATTTCTACATATAACAAAATCATGTTCATTCGAGTATTCAACAACAGATTTTATCAACGAACGCAGTGGAGAAGAAGAAGGCGTTGATCGACATACCTTGAGCCACAACGGAGAGCATTGACGGCGCGGTGGAGCAGAAGATCCGTCGACGACGCGGAGGAGCAGAAGATCCGTCGACGATGCGGTGGAGCAGACAGCGACGGAGGTAACGGAGGAGAGGTAAAGCAGCTGTGCGTATAAACCCTAGAAAATGAACACCCCTTTTCTTTTGTATACATTTGGAAAACGAAAATAGAAATAAAAAAACAGTAAAAAAAGTGTTTTCCATTTTTAGTTAAAATTTAGAAAACACTATTTTCTATTTTCCAGGAAAACGTTTTCTAAAAAATACAATTTGAATGCGTTTTCTGTTTTCCTTGTTTTCTTGGAAAACGGAAATGGAAAACATCCCCTGTTTTCCACAACTAAACGCACCCTTACGCACTCATAACACGTACTAATTAAACTACGTATACCTTAGGATGCCATATCAAATTTCTCAAGGATGCTTAGTGATTGCTTAATTATCTAAAACCTGTTGGAATTTTGAGAAAAAACTAGTGGAAAATGAGTTTTTTTCACTAAGTGTGAAAATGAGTTTTTCACCAACTTTGGACTAAAATAAAAAACAAATAACATAGGTTGTTGCCTCTGTACTTTATGGATTTGTGTAGTAAGTTGTGAGGGCTTTCCAACGCACCAAACCACGTCCAAAATGGAGCTCGTACGAATGAGTTATCGATGCTCAAAGTTGAGGGTTCGAAGCTGTCAAAGCTGCGAAAATAAGAGAGAAAATGTAAACTATAGCATGTGAACTCATCCCATATTGGTTGGGGGATGAAACCAAAAGTGCTTTATAAGGTGGGAGCCTCACCAACTATTGTTTCCTCTAGTAGGACACATCTTTTGGACCCTGAGGGGAAGCACCCCTAACTCGCACTCGCATGCACGCGCGCATAGCGTGGGCGTATGAGGCGCAATGTGGCGCTTTGATGGCACACTTTGCACTTCGCATAGCGGAACGAGTACAATGGTTGGGACCAAGCGGAATAGTTGAACCGGAAGGTAGTTCAAGCGGACCTGTGTGGTCCGGACGGAACCGAGTTCAACCTGAACAGTAGTTCCGATTGAAGTTCAAGCGGAAGGTTAGTCCGGAAGCGTTAATTTAGCCAGAAAACAGTGGTTTCGGCTGAAATTCAAGCGGAACGAGTACAGCGGTTTGGACCAAGCAGAATAGTTGGATCGGAAGGTAGTTCAAGCGGACCTGTGTGGTCCGGGCGGAACCGAGTTTAACTTGAACAGTAGTTCCGGTTGAAGTTCAAGCGAAAGGTTGGTCCAGAAGCGCCAGTTCAGCTGGAAAATAGCTGTTACGCGGAGTTCCTCCGGAATGACAGTTGTAGACGCGTTTTGAGCTCTAATTAAGGTAATTCCGCGTTAATTAGATCATTTGCATTAAAGAAGTGAAAATGCAGAGTTTGACTACAAATTATTTTTGTGTGCTCAACAAGTCACTCACACCACTATAAATATAGCCTCATTAGTTGAGGCTAGACACACCAGAATTCACACATAATTCTTTCTCTCTTCTCTGCTCTCTCTCATCTTCCAATCTTCATCTCGTTCGTCGAGAACTTTAAGAACTTGAAGGTAACTTCAAGCTTAGAGTTATCCCGGCCGTACAATACGGTTTAGGCGATTGTACCCTGGGAAACAAAACGGATCTTTGGTAGACCCGGAATTTGTTTTAAGGGACGCTGGTTTGACCCGAAGCCTTCGCCAAGGTTTTTGTGTTTCTTCTTCGTTTTCTCTTCAAAACCTTTTTCCAAACTTCATAAACTTTCTCTAAATCTCATTTTCCAAATATTTACATATTTTCATAAAAGTTTTCTGTTCCTTTTCCTTTCTCAATTAATCGTGTCTGTATTTGTCATTTTCATTTCCATTGTATTAGTTATTTATTTCCTTCTTGTATTGTAATTTTCATTTCAATCATTTCCATGTATTGTAATTCTTTATATTCCTTGTAATTGTACCCATAGGAGTAGATTTTATTTCAAGTGTATTGTAATAGATTAGTTTTATTTCTTTTGTTGTAATCGTACTTAAATAAAATATTTATTTTATTTTAACTTTATGAACGCTTTTCCTACACTAAAATCTATTAGTTTTTACTAGGGAGTCTATACATTCAAAATCTCAAACGTCTAATGAAACATTCAACATGCACAACAAGATAAATGACATTTAATGACTCTTAATTTTAGTGACTTTAAATAATTTAGTCTTTAAAAGTTATTTTCTTTTTAATATTTTTTAATCTTTCCAGCCCTAATTAAAGTCGTATTAATCGATCAGATCCTTCTCTCCTTCAATTGAGATCCTATCCGCCGGTCAATAGCTCTCTCCGATCGATCCTTCTCTGCTTCAATTCAAACGCATCAGATTCGTCGATCTCTGCTTCAATTCGAATCCATCAGATCGCTCGAACGAATCAGAGATCAATCGCTCTCTCCGTTCGATCTGCTTCTCTGCTTCTCAATCAATCGGCAGCAGCTCAGAAACAAGCGCGAAAGCTCAGAATCGAAGGGTTACCACGGCTCAATCGATCTGTTGTACAGATTTTCGTATCAATCGATCCTACAGGTATCATATTCTCTTCATTAATATTGTTCACTTTGGGTTCATATTGTTTTGATTCTCCATTTGAATCTATGGAATTGTGTTGATGATTGTGAATAGAATTTTTCTGCTCATTTGACTATCAATTTTTGCTAAGCCTTTGTTTGATTTATTGTAACCGATGAGATGAAGAACAATACAAATTCTGTCTTACAAGAAATGAATGACCGCCGCCTCAATTTAGGTCTTGCCGGTTATGTGACCTAAAAAGCTAGATCCCTTAACTGGAACTAATAAACATTTGTAAGTAATTGTATTCGTGGAGATGAAATTAAAAGTTCAAATAACGGTATGGCATCTATATTGAAATGAACTCCATTTGATTTTGCTTATGCATATATGCTTGCTTAATCTGTAGTTAGTTGATTTAGTGCTTTCAAGCAGACCAAATATCTTATGTGTTGAGTTTAACTAATAATATTTTGAAGTAGAAATACCCTCTTGCATGTATGATTGATTTTGTGAACATTTGAATTACATTAAAACAGTTCTCAGTTGTCTGTTCCTATCTTTTTATGCATACCTCATAACATGACCATTTTTTAAATGTAGATATACAAATTAGACTCAAATTTTGGTTTCTATTTTCTCACAATTTATGACGTAGGATTGATACATACATGAACGGAACACAGCTTTTAGACAAGTATATATAGAATATATTATGCATTTAGTTAACCTCATAAGTGAAATTGTGCCTGATTTTAGTTTCTGAAGGGTCTTAATATGTTCACCTAGAGGCTACAACTGACGTCTTTACTATCATTTTGTCAAATGAGTATAAACTAAAGGCAATAACTTTAATGTATCTTTTAGTTAAAGCTGTAAAGTAGCAAATGGGGATTTCGGATATATTCGAATAGTTGTAATGACTCCTTGACATCGAGGATGTATGCAATGTACTTGATAGAATATATTCCATCCAGTTTTGGAAATCTGTTTCAATCTCTTGATGTATCTAAGTGTAATGAATTCTATGTACTGAATTCTAAGAATGTTGTTTGTGTTTAAAAATCATGCTATAGTTAATGTCTTAATGAAACATGAATTCTAAGAATGTTGTTTGTGTTTAAAAATCATGCTATAGTTAATGTCTTAATGAAACATGTACAGCCATGGGAAAAATGTGTTGCTGAGTTTTCATTATCATTATCTACGATTTAGAGGTTTGGGATTAGGCATTAAAACATACCATTTGTTGTATCAAAACAATAGGAGCAGATAATTAGCGGATCCAATTGCTTTGTGAGCTGCAACATAACTGATTGGTATGGTTATTCAGATGTCGGTAGATAGAAAATAAAAATGATAACAATAAAGTTTATATCTTTATATGACTTTATATTAAGCATCTTTGCACTTTATATCTTCTACTGCTAAATCATTTCCCCTTAACCTGCTACTTTTACTTTTTAGTTAGGTTTTACTGGAATCCTTGAAAGAAATGAGTTTTATCAATCCTACAACTATTCTCAATGCAGGTTAAAGTTGCTTAATATTGTAATTTTATATTTATGAGTGAAACATTATCATATGTTCCTCCTATGCTGATTTATATATTTTATACTAGATTTTATATGGATTAGCTCTGAGAAAGGATGCTGCTATTATTCATTGTGATCTAAAACCTTTTTGTTCACCTTTTGCTGTTAATTGTAGGAACAAACATATTATAACAACAATGACAGGATCAGGGGTGTTATCGCTAGCTTGGAGCATGGCACATATGGGATGGATTACTTGGCTATTATATTCGTTGCTCTTTGCATTCTTCACATAAAGCTTACATTCTGAGGTAACTTAACTTTTAAAAATTTCCTCTCATGACTTGCTTTTAAAGGTATCAATATGGAAATGGATCCAAGTTTACCTTTATTTTCATCAGATGGTATGTTCCAAATGTTGGGTTACATCAAAGAGAAAGTTTAAAAAATCAGATGAAAATCCAATTGCTCATATTAGTAGCTAAGTGCTCCAATGGCTTTACCCTTTTGCAAGGTCCGTTTCATTTTATTCGCTCTTCAATCCGCCAATGTTTACACCATCTTTTCATTTGCTTAGATGTATTGTTTTGCCTGAGTTTACATAACTCATTGATGTTATGGCTTTTGAAATGGTCTGATTCAGTATATTTTGTACTCATTAAGTTCAATTTTCTGTTTCTATAGGTTGTTGTTGTCTTTCTGCCTTTTTGGGTTGGTTTATCAAACAGGTGAGTTCTGTGAATGGATACTTTTTCTGTCTTTCAGATTTGAAGAATTTGCCAGACATACATAGCTATGGTAGCATTCAGTCGCTGAATCAAATTATGCAGTGTGCAAGCAAGCCTCACTATTTATCTGATTCTGTAATTTAACTTGACTTCATTTTTTATGTGAAGGTTGATTTGGACCTTGGAAACTATCAGCAGTGCCGGTTCCTAGATATAAAATTAACGTGCGATAATAATACCACAACAGGGAAGATATACCAGGTTATTTGAAATGAAATTTGTTGCTTGAAATAAGTTTGATCACAAATCTGGTTAATTTGACTGATGGGTTATGTTTTTTTGTTTTGGGTGAAGTCGGTTATTGACAAGGAGAGGAGGGGAGATTATTTGGGATCAACGGTTCAGGTCGTGCCACATATTACAGATACGATTCAAGATTGGATTGAACGTGGAGCAGCCATACCTGTTATGGAAGCTAGTTATCATTTGGGTTTCTGCTATTGATCTTGAAGATGCAACTGCCATTGAAGTTATCATCTCCTCCATCTCTTTCTTTTCTCAATCACTTTATAAACTGTAAATTAATCGACATTTTTTTTGTACTTTCAGAGTCCAGAATCCAGATGTTAAGAGCTGCTTGGAATTCATTGAAGGTTTGTATGATAATATGATCTCCTACTTTATATAATTTAGGAATGTGAATTTATGGCATTTAACAACCTAATATAAATAGATGATGAATCCAACAGTGTCCGTCTCCGTTGCTTGTTTAATAAAGAAAATATGTTAATCTGCAGACTGCAGATGCTATTGTAGTTCCAGGTGGTTTTGTTGACCGAGGTGTTGAAGGGAAGATAATTGCTACTAAATATGCCCGCGAGAACAAGATTCCTTACCTGGGGATTTGTTTAGGAATGCAAATTGCAGTTATCGAGTATGCCCGATCTATTCTTGGTCTCAAAAATGCAAATAGCACCGTGTTTGATCCCAACACTAAAAATCCTTGTGTCATCTTAATGCCTGAGGTTTGTTTTCAAACTAGTCTGATTTTGCAAACACCCTTTTGTAAACTAGTCTGATTTTGCAAACACCCTTTTTTTACAGGACGAGTACAATTTTTTTTTAAACATTCACAACAAGAATCTTGATTGACCCAGAAATGGATGTGACCAAATCATTTGTTCTTTCCTACTATGCAAGTTGACTAATAGCTAGCTAGCATATAACTTTTACGATCAAAGTGTTATGTTCTTGTTCTTATTTTGGTTACAATTTCGAGTCTGTCATCTCATTGTATCATGTGTTATTTGAAACTTCATTTTCTGGATGGTGTTGTTTCATTTAGTTGTTAATATCAAATGTTTGCGTGTTTTGCAAACTTTAAGTTTCAACTTATGTAGTGATTTTATGGTTCTTACCCGCCCAACCAGAACCGTGAATGGAAAGAAATAGGAATTGTGGATTAGCGGGTCAGTTTTGGTAAAAAGAAATATTAGACTTTTAGTGACTAAAGTTAAAGTAAAAAAATATCGGACTTTTAGTGACTAAAGTTAAAGTAAACAAATATTGAACTTTTAGTGACTAAAGGTTTAAGTAAAAAAATATTGGACTTTTAGTGACTAAAGTTAAAGTAAAAAATATTAGACTTTTAGTGACTAAAAGTTAAAGTAAAAAAATATCGGACTTTTAGTGACTAAAGTTAAAGTCAAAAAAGACATTTAGCGATGGTTCCAACAGTGACACTTTTTATTTGAGAAGGAGAAAGTTTTTAGGGCTTTAGTGACTCTTTTGATACTTTTCTTGACTCTTTTTTTTAGTCACTAAAAGTCATTTATCTTGTAGTGATGTATGTATATGATAGAACTTCCACGCTAGCAATATATGCAACAATAGTATGACAGACACATGTGAAATTATCACACAATGATACACAAATTATTAATGCTTGTTTATTAAAACTATTTCTCTCGTAAAATAATTATCACTTCTGACTTACTCACTTAAACAATTGCATTGTATGATAGTTAATCACCGAAACAAAATGCTTGTTTATTAAAACTATTTCTCTCGTATAATAACTATCACTTCTGGTAAAGTTTACATTCATAAACATTCCTATACTCATCCACTACTAAAAAAAGAGGATTTAATGACGTGCAATGCGCGTCATGTATGTGTATAGATGATGTGTAAAAGCGTGTCAAGGAAGCCCATGTCATAAATGTCGAGGACGCACATTTAATATCTAAAATTGTAATTCTGAAATAATCAAATTTTTGGGTGCTTAGAGGATATTGTTTATGAAAAAATGAGACAGTGTGAAATAGAATTAAAAGTCTCTTAAATCAGGTAAAGGAATTTAATATCTAAAGTTGTAATTCTGAAATAATCAAATTTTTGGGTGCTTAGAGGATATTTTTTATGAAAAAATGAGACAGTGAAATAGAATTAAAAGTCTCTTAAATCAGGTAAAAAGAATGGTAAATAGGTCATCTTTGTGTGCCTTGCATAATTAGTATCTTTTGCAGTGAGCTCATATGACTCATTAGGCAAACCACTTAAATCTCAAATGAACTTTACACTTTATTTTTCCTGATTTTAACAACTTACAAATTGCTGATCCTACTTAAGTAACCCTAGAACAACTATGCAAAAATTACAACTCGTCAACCCCACTCCTAACCGATTGTGTTTTTCACTATAATATATCAGGGTTTCTTGGTTTTTAGGATGTAACAAGGTCAGAAGTACCACCACTGCCGCTGCTGCCATCCTGGAACCAATTGATAGGACTGGAAATTCTGATTAGATCACGACAGAGAATAACTAGTCTCTAAATTCCAATTACAGTTTGATTAGTACTCGAAAGACACCTAAACTCTATACATAAACTCATCCATAATCTACATGCTCCTGATTTCGTGGAACAAGTGGAAATGAGGTCCATTGACCCAACTGGTTAGTTTGGTCGACCCATTTTCTGGGTCACTACCATTTCAAAAGCAAAACACTATAATGTTTACATTATTAGAGTTATGGCATGAACAGAGCCGGCGGGTTAGAACTTAGGTACGATTCCTGAAGCAGTTCAGTGTTGCAGGCTCTAGAAAACGGGTCAGAACCAATTGGATGCTTGTGATAGTGACAAAATTGCATACAGAGACGATAAGAAAAACAAAATTGAGGAGATGGATGTTTTCCTGCTGGTGGGAGATCGATGCTCCTGCTGCTCGTCGTATACTGTTCGTCGACGGGATGGGCGAAATTGAGGCGCAGCGATGGAGGAACAACGGGAGTGTTCCTGTTGCCAGCGATGGAGTGTTCCTGGAGCAAAAATTGAGGCGCAGCGAGGAGGGACAATGAGAAGTGTTCCTGGTGCGAGCGATGGAGTGTTAACCTGGAGCAAAAATTAGGCGCAGCGAGGAGGAACGATGAGGTGGGACGATGAGTGAGAACGATGAAGTGGGATCGATTGGAGCGATAGGCAGAAAAATTAGGGCAAAATCGATAGAGTTTCGTCGTTCCTGGTGTTTTTGGAGCGATAGAGTGTTTTGAGTGGGATAGACCCAAATTAGGGCAAACATAGCGGAAATATGATATTGGTGGAGCGTGCGCGGGAAAAAAATAAAATCATGACGTGTGACTTAAAAAATGTCGTCCCCGTTTTATTTATTTATTTATGACAGTAAATTTATGACGCTCAGAAATGAGCGTCATATATTCTTAATAATTTAGAAATTATGACAGTATTTTAATAACACTCATGCTTGCGCGTCGTAACGCTAGTGTGTGTCATAATTTGCACGTCATTAAAGACCCTTTTTCCAGTAGTGATCACATACGTCTTGACCGCACATGGTCATTTGGCTTCCTTATGTCCGACTTTTATCAAGGTGAAGCCTACAAACGTGCTACATTAATATGAGTTAGCTTAACACCCCAAATTTCTTTGGTTTAAGAAGAATCATATTACATTCACTTTATAGTTTATATAGTGGAACGTGTCTCAGGTCTAAAGTTCAAATCTGTTGTTATATGTCTCGAGTTAATGACTTTTGAGGAATTTAAATGTTATGTTCTGAGTCATTAGTATTTTTAAAGATTGTTTGATTTATCTTTTGAAGGTAGAATATGCATGGTGGGTTGTCATTATAATGGTAGTTACTAGTTTTATAGTTATATGAATATGGGTTTTCTAACATGTTAATTTCACCAAGGGGCATTTACCTCATGGTATGGGATGATAGTTTGAGCTTTGGGAGCTTGAAGTCTCAAGTTCAAACTTGACTTAACGGTTTTTCGTAAGTGATGGGTTTCCTCATTGATAGTGTTCTTGGGTGAGTCAAACCTGGAGTGTCAAATCTAGTATGCACGGCTGCAATCTTGTCTTAGGAAGGCTCACTCGGGTATTCAAAATTTAAGGGTAGTTCCAAACGCCATTAAAAAATACATGTTTATTTCGCAAGAGAAAGTTGTGTTTTAGGGGTTATCATGCTAACAACTCAATATTCATAACTATTTTCGTACTTGTACTAAAGTTTAGGATGTTACAATGCAAAAAATAATTAGTCAAATGGGAAAGACGTAAATGAGGTAAAGTTATAACATTCTAATGGAAAGAAAAGTTATCGGAATAGTAGTCAATACCTCTAGTGTCATGCACAAAAGGTAAGCCTTGGGTCTAGACAAGGCGTTTAATATATGAGTTTTTTTAAGGAAGGTACATACGATAAAGTTATAAATTTTAAGGATTTAAATATTGTATGACCTGTGTTTAAGATTTTAAATTATTAACGTTGTCGGAAAATCCGGTCCCACATATTTTTATTCTTTATATCAATGCTTTACATAGCATTTATAAACAACGTTTCATAGTTTCACAATTCTAAAGTTGTATTTATAGTTCAACATAATCAAAACTTAACAAAAGACACGATGAGATCTCTTGATTTTTGAGTGATCGGTCGTCTTCAAGCTTGGAATGTATCCGGACCACGCCTTATGCTTACTTGCAAATTACCCACTTTATATGTGAGTTTCTAATGCCACAATACATATACATCAGTAAATAAAGGAAGAAAACATAAATTATCAAATTTGGATTCCATGCGTATCGCTTAGATCGATCATCTCTCGAAGCAATATGCTTGGAAAATCAAGCGTATCGTCTGTTTTATACTCTGCTCCAAGCAATATGCTTGGAGCGAAATTTCCAGGGATCAAACCAAATTCAGCCAGTTCCCATACGTAGCCAAATTTTTGGCTAATTTCCCAAACTTCCAACTTTGCTCCTCGAATCAATTGGGTTATTTTCCAACTTACCATTGACCTTAAAACACATCTAAACATGTTGTTACACCAATTTGAAAGTTCCTTTCGGGTTTAGTTTACAATTTAGTCCATTTGGCAAATCCGGCCAAATTTCAAGCCGTTTGACCCGTTAAGCGTCACTATCAAGTAGTGACCTTAATTTTACATGTAATTTCACTAGAATACCTTCTGTTACCCCTAATATACAGGTTTAAGGACCTATTCCGCTTCATTATCAACATAAGAAAATAACTGGGATCATCATGAAAACTTACCACTTAGCATATTCACAATTCTAGTATTTATACAACATGAGTTCAAGACTAATTCTATTTCGTTGACTCATTATCTATGATTCTTATGATCATTTACAACATTTTCTCACAGTTACATGTAGCCATGATAAACCATTTCGCTACAAGTTGTGTTAAACACGCTATCATAACCCGTTTAGAGTCATTTTACCCAATTGACCCATTAACACGGGCTCCATGATCCGGGTATTTTTTAATTTACCCATTAAACAAACCATATCCACCTATGATCTATGGTTCCTATGAATCATGTGTGATCAATTATCACATGGTATACGGTGATGGTTCCTTTGAACCATTTTCACCCATTGTAACCATTCTTGACTATTTTATGGTTACTATGAACCATTTATAGTCAACTTTCATTAACCCAAATAACTTGATTCCTTTAAATCATTTGACCATTTTGTAACATAATTTAATTATGTTATGGTTTCCTTGAACCATTTCATTATAATTCTCTACTACCTCATTGGCGAGTTATTGCCAACTCCTATACAGTTTAATGCATATATCATATACATGAAACAACATTAACAGTATTGTGTTACCTCGTGAGCTAGTTCCACCACTACCTTCAGTGTCTCTTAGAAAGCTTCCTTCCCTTTCGTGTTTGCCTAATGAGTCACTAACCAAGTTAGGACCTTTCATGACTATTTCTGTTAACATATTTATCCATTACCATGGATCTAATATTGCACATAGTTAAGTTTTCACACAACCAACAAAACAAGCATTTCATCATGATTATCACTTATGTTGGTTCACACATTTAGGTATGGTATCCTCTATATACATACAACTTCATATCTAGCAAATTGGTCATATTCTAAGTATCAAAGTTCATGTAGGCATTTCATCGAACACCTAATGTCCACATTATCATACATTCATGTGATTTAATCGTCTAGGCATTTCAACCTACCTTTTAACATGATTTAGGTGGAATCCCTTCCTACCTATTATCAGACATTCAATATATATTATGTCTAAAATAATATTTGAGGGTTAAATGGAATTTATAACTCTTTTGTTTCCAAATCTTTAAATAACTATATCTATAATCTAATTAAAAGATTTACAACGCCGTGTTGAGTTTCGAGTCGATATTTGTACCACTTAAGTTTATAAGTATTTTGGTCTTCAAAATATATAACAAATATATTTTAGAGTAAATTACGAATTTAGTCCCTGTGGTTTGCACAAATTTCACATATAATCCTTACATTTCATTTATTACGGATATGGTCCCAAATGTTTGCCAAACCGTTACGGATATAGTCCCTGAGCCTAACGTCTGTTAAAAAAATCCGTTAAATGAATGTAAAAAGACTAGTATACCCTTCTCTTTTAAAAATATTAAAACTTAAAAACAAAAAATAAAAATTATAACACATATTCAATACCCCCACCATTAACGGATCTTGCATACCCCAACCCCAAAAAAAAAACCACCCCCACCGTCAATCTCAGTTTCCTCCTCCTCTACCACCGCCTCCGCCGACCGTCCTCGGTTGCCACTATCATCGTCATCATCTCCCCATCTTCTCCATCGTAAACCATGTTTGTTTGATTCTTGTGATTCAATTTGTTCGCAGAATTACAAATTCACACACGTTTGTTTGATTCTTGTGAAGTGGGAGGGTGTTTGGAGCTTTAAAGATTGCATTTTGTAATTTCATTGTAGGTCATCAACAAGCTATTTGGCTTTTTGTAATTGCATCTGTATATCAACAATAGAAAACCGTTTCTGAGCCAGAAACCGATGATTAGGAAAACCGTTCAAATCCCATGGTTCATATTCCGCTGGGGACGGTAGAGAAATACGGTCCATCGGATGAGTTTAATTCGTTCATCAACAAGCTATTTGGCTCGAACGAGCAGGCGCTCGAACCAGTCATTTCTCTCGATGATTCCGTCGGAGAATACCAAGTCGCTTTCCTTTCTGTGGCGGTGAATGAACCAGCAGGCGCTTCGAATCATACGAATCAAACCGCTAATCGCAGTCCTTACCGCCGGTAACATTCACGGATTTTTCCGATCTCAATCGTGAATATGCGGTGGTGGTAGGGGACCAGATCTGAGAAGATGATTAGGTTTTAGTTTTGGATGGTAGGCAGGGTACGGTGGTCGGAGAGGATGATGGTTGTGGTGCAACTTCAATTGTGACGGTAATGAAGATCTGCAAACAGAAATGGAGCTCCATTTGTGAATGATGATGACGAAGAAGAGAGGGGGTCTTTTATTTTTTTATTTTTTTATTTAAAAGAGGGGTAAAAGTGTCATTTAAAAAAATTAACAGATTTTTTTTAACAGACGTTAGGCTCAGGGACTATATCCGCAATGGGTTGGCAAACGTTTAGGACCATATCCGTAATAAATGAAACGTAAGGACTATATATGAAATCTGTGCAAACCACGGGGATTAAATCCGTAATTTACTCTATATTTTATAAGCTATTATTCAAGTTCATAAATTCTCAACACAGGTTTAGTATTTAGAGAGTTAGGATTTTTCATACATTTATATTTTAGAGGTGGAACATCAAGACTCATTTATGGATTAATATAATGTCAAAATAGTTAATAACAAGAAGCTTATCTAATCGCGCGTTGCCGCGGCTAAACGGCAAATTATCAAATACCGAACTGAACCATAGATTAAATCTCAAAAATAGGGACAGAACCACAAACTTACTTTTACACTGGCTAGAAGTCAATTATTTTTTTTTTTTTCGAACAAACTCTTTACTTTACACCCACTATACTTTAAAATGATCATAAATAAAATAGTATTGTAGTTATATAAAATAAATGACAATCTAATTGAATTCCACGATTAATTGATTGAATATAAATACTGAGAAAAAATAGATTAAACAAAAAGAAAAGGTCATTTTCATTTCAAATGAATGCAACTTTATAAAAAACCAAATTAAATGGCCATACAAATAAAACAACAATAATAAATACGCACGTGTTGAGTATTGGCATGACTACTCTTTTTAGAAGAGTTTACCTTCGTTCTTAATTGTCTTCTCTAGTCGTTCTACAATTTAGCAGAGCCAATGACTCTTGAATTGTTTTCTAATTAAATAGCTCTTTCTTCTCTCTTTTAATTCAAGCATTTGAAAAACAACAGTGGGTCCCAAGAGCAAGAAAAGCATCATAGTATCTTCTGTTAGCTAGAAAATTGGTTAGCCGGAAATACGCCAGAAGTTCGCCGGAGGGTCAACGAATGACCCTCCTGTAGTTCCACCCTGCGCAAAAAACAGCAACAACTAACAATCTTTATTAGAAACCTAAGAGAAGACATAGATAAAGTAAAACTGAGAAAAAAAAAACAAATTATTAAAGCTACCCCCAAATTCGTCCTTCTAGTGGTTTACCACAGACATCATAATGGATGTAGGGTGTTGAGCAACTCAAGGGATGAAAACAAAATTCAGTTGAAGACGGTAAGGTTGATTTTATGATGGACGGTGTTAACTCAAAAACGATCGCATGCATCATAAATCGCCACTCCAAACGCAAGCAGTTATATTTTACCACTCATCAAACTCTTAAAATAGACCCTTAAAAGTCTTATTTTCTGAAGTTATCGACCGTTCTTCGTTATTCTTTGTTTGAAACAATCGAGACTCCGGCGAGTCACATATTCTTCTCTCATAGTTTAACTCACCGTTCTCCGAAGAGTCGGTATTGGACAGTTGGAGTACAGACATCAACTTTCGCAATGATGATTTAGCTAGAGGAAGATTTTAGATCGAGAGAGAGAAGAACATGGAAAGTAGTATAACTCACTGATGCAGAGATGAAGGCATGTCTATCTCTTTCTGTAAACCACTTTAATAACATTTAAGAAGACAGCTCATAGCTGTATGTATGTAGTATACGTGTCAACTAAAAAACATGCCATTCATGAACCACGCGTCATCAGATGCACTTAATTCTCCCAGCACTGGTCTTACGATAAAACACACACAAAATTCGGTGGCAACAGCTAATTGGAAGAAATGAGTAACAGTAATTTTCTCTCACAGGCCACAAATCTATTTTGTTATATATATAAAAACGAACAAGTAAAATGATTTAACGAAAAGTTTAGACTTTTACCTCTTTCCCTAGGCTAGGTGATGAACCGAAATGACACCGGTTTGAGCATAACCGCTTACTAACCGGTTTGTACTCATTAGTTTTAAGCCCAAAATATAGTCGTTATCTGACCGTTGGCAATGGATTTATAGCCGTTCTTTGACCGTTTGGGGGTGTTTTATTACCCATTTTGACCATAGTTTATGGTATATAGCCTAATGGTGTGTTTTCATTACCCCACTTCTCCATCTCTCATAAATACTAATTTCTTTCGCTCCGATGACAAGTTCTAGGGGCGACGACGGATACACCTTTGTGAAGAGCATACCAACGAAGATAGACCCGAACTTGTTTTGCCACTTCGACATGTGTGAGTGGAAAAAGGTTTAACGAGGAATCGGTTCAAGAGTTGTGGAGCCTTCCTCAAAAGAGATTCCAACTCTAATTTGCGAGCACATATGAATGTCCACTGCAAGACCAAGAAGAACAACCTGTTGACGGGGGCAACGAAATAAATGTAAAAATATTTACTAGCTTCGTTGTTTAAGTTATGTTTGTGATGTTTTTAAGTTTTAAATTAATGAAAAATATGTTTATTAGTTTATATAATGTGTTAAAAAAATTATTAGGCGTAGCATCCGGTTGTAACCAGTTTCAGTTTGCAACGCCAACTAATTTGACCGGTTCTCATTTATTTCCCTTTGAAACCGCTTAGTAAACGGAACTGGTTTTTACCTCAACCAGGTTAGTCAACAACCGTTTCCTAACCGAAAACCGGTTTTTAAAAATAATCAGTTTTTGCACCTCTAGTGGCGTTCGGGTTGCGTTACGGTGATCTAGTGGCGGCGCTGTGGTGGCTCGATGGTGGGGCTGCTGTTCGGGCAGTGATTGCCCTACGGTGGTGGTCTGATGGTGGCATAAGGAGGCTGTTTTGGGTCTACGAGAAACAACAGAAAGTGGAAATAAGGGTTTTAGGCTGGGCTGATCGAGAAAACATAAAAAGAGAGGATGGGTAGGGTGGTTGCCGTGAGGAAGGGGAGTGAGAAATGTGAAGTGTGTTTTTTATGTGATGGTTTGTTTGGTGGGGCTGCTGTTCGGGCAGTGACTACCATGCGGTGGTGGTCTGATGGTGGCATAAGGAAGCTGTTTTGGGGCTACGAGAAACAACAGAAAGTGGAAATGGGGTCTTGGTCCAGGCTGATCGAGAAAACATAAAAAGAGAGGATGGGTAAGGAGGCTGCCATGAGGAAAAGGAGTGAGAAATGTGTAGTGTGTCTTGTACGTGATGGTTTTTTTGGTGGGGATGTTGTTCGGGCAGTGATTGCCCTGCAGTGGTAGTCTGATGGTGGCATAAGGAGCCTGTTTTGGGGCTGCGAGAAACAACAAAAAGTGGAAATGGGGGTCTTGGGCTGGGCTGATCGAGAAAACATAAAATGAGAGGATGGGTAGGGAGGTTGCCGTGAGGAAGGGGAGTGAGAAATGTGTATTGTGTTTTGTACGTGATGGTTTTTTTTTTGTGGGGATGTTGTTCGGGCAGTGATTGCCATACGGTGGTGGTCTGATGGTGGTATAAGGAGGCTGTTTTGGGGTTGCGAGAAACAACAGAAGTGGAAATGCGGGTCTTGGGCTGGGCTGATCGAGAAAAAATAAAAAGAGAGGATGGGTAGGGAGGCTACCGTGAGGAAGGGGAGTGAGAAATGCGTAGTGTGTTTTTTACATGATGGTTTGTTTGGTGGGGCTGCTTTTCGGGTAATGATTTCCCTGCGGTGGTGGTCTGATGGTGGTATAAGGAGGCTGTTTTGGGTCTGTGAGAAACAACAGAAAGTGGAAATAGGGGTCTTGGGCTGGGCTGATCGAGAAAACATAAAAAGAGAGGATGGGTAGGGAGGTTGCCGAGAGGAAGGGGAGTGAGAAATGTGTAGTGTGTTTTTTACGTGCTGGTTTGTTTGGTGGGGCTGCTGTTCGGGCAGTGACTGCCATGCGGTGGTGGTCTGATGGTGGCATAAGGAGGCTGTTTTGGGGCTGTGAGAAACAACAAAAAGTGGAAATCCGGGTCTTGGGCTGGGCTGATCAAGAAAACATAAAAAGAGAGGATGGGTAGGGAGGCTACCGTGAGGAAGGGGAGTGAGAAATGTGTAGTTGTTTTGTACGTGATGGTTTGTTTGGTGGGGCTGCTGTTCAGGCAGTGATTGCCCTGCGGTGGTGGTCTGATGGTGGAATAAGGAGTCTGTTTTGGGGCTGCGAGAAACAACAGAAAGTGGCAATGGGGGTCTTGGGTTGGGCTGATCGAGATATATAAAAAGAGAGGATGGGTAGGGAGGCTGCCATGAGGAAGGGGAGTGAGAAATGTGTAGTGTGTTTTGTACGTGATGGTTTGTTTGGTGGGGCTGCTGTTCGGGTAATGATTGCCTTGCGGTGGTGGTCTAATGGTGGCATAAGGAGGCTATTTTGGGGCTGCGAGAAACAACCAAAAGTGGAAATGGGGGTCTTGGGCTGGGCTGATCGAGAAAACATAAAAAGAGAGTATGGGTAGGGAGGCTGCCATGAGGAAGGGGAGTGAGAAATGTGTAGTGTATTTTGTACGTGATGATTTGTTTCACCCTGCTTCTCGCTTTTATAACAAAAATTTAACCACTACAATCAAGTCAAGGTATAGTGCCATTGATCCTAATAATGAAGATTGGTATGGGACAATATCTTAATGAGTATGGTGCAAGATTGTGAAGAGATGGCAAGTGATTTAATTGTGATGGCCAGGAGCATGTGAGATGGTATGGTGTGGTGGTTGTCATATTTATGTGGCCTCTAAATCCAAGCTAGTAGAGATGAATTATATATTTAAAGGAAGCTAAAATCTGTAGGTATGAATTTGCGGGTCACGATCCGAACGTGATTTAGAAGAAAGAATTAAAAGTTGTTTGGATTTTGGTTCCTGACTGATGTACACATAATAATACATATTTTTATACTAAAATATTCCCACATTTCGGGATAAAACATAGCTACTAACATCAAAACAAAGTGATTTGGTTTTCTTTTTAGTTTTTCAGATTTTCTAAAGCCAAAATACCAAAAGGAGCATAATCTAGCAGAAAAGTGAAGAGAAATGCAAGCTTTGGGATTTCTTTACTTTAGCACGACCGTTACTCAACCCAGCACGCCCGTGCCCGAACCGGATCTACAGAAATCTTCCTCTTATCCAGCACACCCCGTGCCTCTGACTCACCATGCCCGGTGCTGAAGCGTCCTGAGATGACATGACCCGTGCTCTGACAAGCACGGCCCGTGCCTCTGAAGACAGAAGATTTTGAATCATCCGCCTTACATGGCACGGCTTGTGCTCTGACAAGCACACCCCGTGCCAAACTCCAGACTTTGCCTATAAAAGCTAGCCCTCTCCCACTTCACAACTCGCTCAATTCTTCTCTCTTCCCCCTACTTTTAGATTAGTTAGTCGAGCCACTTGGCGTTTTCGTGTCTTTAAGTATGTCAAAGTCTATAAGAACTTCAACCAGTCTAAGTAATTGAAAGTATTTTATTTATGAAATCTTCCTTTACTTGTTGGCAAATCTTTAAGCTATGATTAGCTAAATTTTTACACTTGATTAGAAATAATAAACCTTTAACAAGTTTTCAAGTTTTCTTTATAAAGTTGGTTTAAGGTGTGTCTAATGTCTTTGTGAAAACCCTTTTTTTTTAAGTGTATTATTAATTTTGTCACTTCATGGAAGCCGAGATGGTACGTGTTTATGAACTTGGCTCTGGTTACACCATACATGCATGCATGAGAGCGGTGCACGGAAGAAATGGACCTTAGTCCCTTAAAAAGATCATTTTCACAATAATATAATCCGACACGCAGGGTTGTTCCCCTACTGGTTCATGACGGCGTGTCGAGTACGGTAAGTCGGCTGGTTTGAGGGATCCCGTAAGTAAGTGGCATTATACCACTATATTTGTCTTTTAGGAGCACAGTTCCCAGGGGTTCGTACTCCTCGTAGACGATCACCTGGGAGAGTAGTGATACTAGATTTGAGGCTGAGAGGTGGTCTAGTTGTCCGCCAACAAGACAATCTTAACCCAAAGTTATATATAAACAACATGTCTATAAGTTACTAGTACGATTATTCCAATCAATATTGACTACGACTGCTTGAGTCCGAAAACCCATTTTATCTATATATGTATTTATATTAAATTGATTTTTCTAAAAATCAAAGATAGAGTTTTGTTAAACGTTGGCAAAAATTAAGTATTCGGAGCTTTATTTTCCATTGTCTCCTGATCGACCCCGATTCAACTTACCACTACTATATTGCCCATGATGGGTATACTTGCCCGTGTAGTGTGGTGAAATGGTAGTTGTGAAGTAAATCAGGTATTATAAATTTAAAAGCTTAAAGCTGCTAAAAAGGTTTGGAAATTGCCATATTTTATGAACTCCTCAGCACATAACAAGCTTTTTGGCGCCGTTTCCGGGGACACAAACGAGGATTCCAAGAAAAATCCGAGTTAACGGCTTAACCATAATTTTCTTATTTTATTTATATCTTATTTATTAGTATGTTTTCAAAAAAAATTAACCTTTCACTTTTTGATCACCCACCTACAATGCACCTTTAGAAGAATATGTCTGGCCAACAATCATTCCTCTCAGGTACAGGAAGGATCCAAGGGAAAGGAACGGGTAATCAAGAATGAAAGAATAAATCATCAAAGGCCAGGGAAGTTATTATCATAATTTTATGAAAGTAACAACTCTCGGCCCAAATAAGTCTTTTTTATCTATTTCAACTTATTTTAAAAAATTTGAAAATTCTTTAAAAAGCATACTATCAGAATTTCTCGTATGATAAAGTTAAATAAGATTCATTCAAAATAGGTCTTTGAAATTTATCAAAACAACAATAAGTCAGGTCTAACTTCCGACCTGTAAATAAACCAAGCTTGTTGCCCGTTTACCCACCACTTCTTTGTAATTTGTTGGCTGTTTATAAATCGTTTAGATAGGTTTTGAGTTCCTTACATATCCACCACATCACCAGAAGAACCTGTAACCCGACACGTCCTAAATATAACATCATTAATTTTTGTAAATAATTAAATAATTTCCTTTATAAATAGAAGTCACTTTATTTTAAAGGAAAATTACTTATAAAAAACGGTTGAAGAACAGTTTAGCACGCCCCGTGCCAAACCAGGCATAAGTCGTGCCAAACTCGGTAGAAACCGGACAAAAGGGAGAAACACCCCCTTTGTGATGTCATTTAGCACGGGTCGTGTTGCAAGATTCTCTCTGGCTGAAATCTTTCCACGTGGTCGTAAATTTTCATCCTCTTCCACACTATTACCATGTAAGTAACTAGAAACTTTCAAATCTTCTTAAATTTCTCTTTAGGTTAGACTTTTACCCAATTTGGGGCTAAATACAAATCTGTGATTTCTAGCCTGAATTGGATGAAATCTATTATAGGATTGCGTTAAATAAATGTCATGTAATCATCCTTGTTGATAATCCATTTCAAAACACACAAATTGAAGCAATTTTTGATGATTTTCTCCAAAAACTATAGTTTAGAAAGATCTAGATCTTGGATAACCGGACTAAGTTTTGGAAAAATTGTTAGTAGGGTTGTTAAAATCGGAAGATTGCGAACCTATACATGTAAAAATCTTTTATTTTTGCAAAAATCTTGATTTTTCTCGGTTGATTGGGATGAACACCAAGAACAACACGGCCCGTGCCATGTTTAGCACGCCTCGTGCTGTTCTTCTGATGAATGAGCACAGGACGTGCCCGACTAAGCACACCCCGTGTTGTTCTTCTGCAGCACTGCTAGCCCGGTCAAGAACAACACGGCACGTGCATGCTCGGCACGCCCCCGTGCTATTCGTCGGATGAACACCAGCTCGATCACCAGAAAGCACGGCACGTGCCATACTTGGCACGGCCCCGTGCTAAACCCTCTCTCATCAAAAATAGCATTTTTCTTCGTGTAATTTGCACTAATATCTTCGTGTTTTCCATTTCAGGGTAGATTAGGCCACATTCAGCTCGAGGATGGAGAAACTTTGCCACAAACGAATCCGGAGGCTCATCCCTCGGGGTGACAGCTAAGCCAGGATCCCCCATGCTGGAACACTAGAAAAGTTGAACCAGCTCCACCGCTACACGAGTTCGTCTCAGCTCCAATGAGGAGGCTCTTTGACCTCTTCATGCTGGTGGGAGTCAGGGACTGCACCATTGAGTTCGTGGCTTCGCTTATGTTCTCCCTAGAGGTCACAGACATAAACGAGCTCGGAGCTGTTCGGATCAGATTAGGGAAGCATTGGTATTCGAGGTCGCTGGCGGAGTTTATGACAGAGATCGGAGTTTATCAGCAGCACGAGCTACCTGCTTTGGCCGCGGGTAGTTGGTGCCTTCCACATGAGGAGTCCAGATCCGACCCAGCCCACGGGATAGCCCATCAGGCTTTCTGGGAAAGAATTGGCTCCAGGACTACCAGGCACAACCCAAGCAGCACGAAGAGCACCAAGCTGAAGGACCCGCTGCACAACTACTTTGCTAAATCGGTGTTTGCCAGGGGCGAGTCAGGTGGCGTGGTTAACCTGAAGGACATGTTGGCATTGTATTGTTTCACTATGGGGGAGCCCATGAACCTCACCCACACCTTATATTGCCAGCTCCTTCACGTTGCCAACGCCGATGACCGTAACCCGCCGCTGTACGGAGGCCTCATTCTCAGCATCTACTGGGCCTACGACACTGCCATCCCTCCATAGCTCATCAGATCTCCCGCCACTCTCTATGCAGATATGGACTATACCCGCCGCCTCGTCACGGTCACTTCTCATCCTCCTTATAGGACGATGGATAGCTTACGCCTGGTATGGATCCTCTCCCAATTAAGCCGATGGATGCAGAGGAGCAGCACCAGCAGCCGGACCCACATGCCCCAGGATTCCACACCATGATGTACCTCTACCACTCCCTCCAATAGACCTACACTACCGTCCAAGTGATCGATGATCGCACACAGACCATGCAGATGGAGATATGGGGGCTACACGATGAGGTCACTGACCTCCATGAAAGGTTCGACTGGCGCTATGGCCGGCCAGGTGAGGAACCTTTAGGGCACGGTGGTGGTGGTGGTGGTAGCTATGGTGGTAGTGGCTCTTCTTTTAATGACGACTCTGATTGAGCAGGTATGATCTTTCTGATGGTTGCTCGATGATGTATCCGTGCATTTGACATTATGGATTTGATACCCTTTATTTTTATATTTGTGTTGGTAGATACACTTTTATTTTGTTATTTTGGATGATGACATTGTGGTAGTTAGTTGTTTGTTTCATTTATTTTGACTGTCTTGTGGTTCGAGTAGTTTTGAGGTAGGTACATGGCTAGCTCTACAGCTGACTAGACCAGGAGGTCAAAACAGCATGGCGTGGTAACCATCCCATGGGTAAAACATCTTGTTTACAGGGGAAACTCTGCCAAATTTTTTCTAGCCCTTTACTTTTCTTTTACATTATCCTTTATTTGAATGCGCTTTCACACATTGAGGACAATGTGCAATCTGAGTGTGGGGATAGGAAAACAGTTTGGGTAAACCCGGGAACCAAAAACAATTGCTTCGTCCAACTCAAGCTTTACACAAAACTTCCTTGGAAAAATGGCTTCTGTACTGCCTAAATTTTTTTAAAAAATTATTGTTTTTAAAAGAAACGTGTCTAAAAAGTTTTTCCTCCCACTATTTATCAACTCATAATCCGTTAATTTGTAAATACCTCAAAGCTTTGAAGTAAAAATTTTATTGACAAGAGGAAACCAAATTTATTTAATTATGAACTTACACTTTCCCATTTTTCCTTGATAGTGAGAATTTGGCCCTTATAGCATGATCAACTATAAAATATGTTCTTCTTCTTTTCTTTGAGAGAACACAACGTCAAAAAGTGGCTTTGGCCACGATGTTTTTTAACGCATAGCCACTGTTTTGTAAAAAACGTAGCCAAAGGTAAGAAATATTAGTTTTAGCCACACATATTTTGTACCCGTGGCCAAATATATAGCCTTTGGACCCTTTTAGCCATATATTTTTTTGTTTATGTGACAACAACAATCAGGTGCAGTGGCTTTAGTCACTGTTTTATAAAAACATGTGGCCCTTATTTATCACGCTTAATAAAGAGTGGCGAAATGCACCAAACGGCCACGGAATTTTTATGATTTTTAATTCGTGTGACCAAAAAGGAATGTATGGCCACGTTTATATAATGTTGTGTGACGGAAGAGTAGATTTTATTACTTAGTAAATTAAAAAAAACAAAACTATTAATTATATATTATGCGTGGCTAAATGTGAGCAATGGCCACGCTTTTTACTTAGTTATGTGGCTAAAAACTAGTACATATGGTCACTGTTATTAGGTTGTGTGACTAAATAGTAGGTTGTGAGTGACATAAATCTATTACATATGGCCACATATATTAACCGTGACTAAATCGTAGCAAATTTTAATTAGTTAGTTATCTGTGGCGACGGCGGATATACATCATTATTAGAGGTCAAATCTTTATCTACCACCTCGAGTTTCGGATATAAATCATATCATTAATTAATTAATTGTAGATCATCACCATATACGCCGTTAGATCTCTCAGCTCTCTGTTTTTTGGTTTATCATGCCACTCTCTGAAAATGTGGCATTTGCGTCCTCTGAATGTGGAAGATAGCCCCGAATACGGTGAGTAATCATCTAAATGACTGAAATTCAATGCTTTAATGTGGAATTCGCGTCTCTGATTTGGTTATTTTTCTTGAACAGGGGAAGAAGATTTTAGTCTGTTTACTTTGGTGATCTATCACCTAGTGTAGTTTGCGAGCCTCAATGGTCGGATACAATACATCGACGGGAGGGTTCGCTACTTCGACGAGGTGGACATTAACGCCTTCTCGTTCGATGACCTAGGTCAAATGGTGTCTAACCTAGGTTATGACTTGAACGATTTCGACCCCTACCTGAGGAAACCCAGGGTTGTCTCTAGATTTTGGACTTGTTCCATTCACTGATGATCCGAGGGATGTTAGGGCCTTGGCCCTGCACGTCATGGACGAGGAGGTCATATCCATCTACCTCGATGGAGATGTGGAGGTGTCTTCCTCCTCCTCCTCCCCCTCTGAAGGTAGCTACCCATGGAGAACATGCCGATATGACGATTCAGACAATTTCTCTAGTGGGAGCATGTTTTAAGTTTATGTTGTTTTTTTATTATATATATTTGTAATTAATTAACTGATATCACATCTTTTGGATTATATATGTAATTAATTGTTTATGTGTTATGCATCCGATGTGTCTTTTGACTCTTCTTCCTGAAGAATTCTAGTTCATCCGGTTGTCTTCTACATATATTAGGTTGTGTGACTAAATATTAGTGTATTATAAGAAATTGTATTCAACCACAATGATTTTAATTCACTAGATAATGGGTTTAAATACATGAGAATATCCTATAGACTACGAACAGAAATAACAACTTTGGTTATTTATAGTATATATAGTTCATCTGAAGAACTCTAGTTTATCCGGTTCATCCTGAAGAACTCTAGTTCATCCTGTTCTATTACTGAATAATTAGTCTTGATCCTGAAGAACTCTAGTTCATCCGGTTATATTCTTCTTCTTCTCTAATGAATAACTAAAATTGATCCTGTTTAATTATAAATCATCTCAGTCCGCCAAGGCAGTGAAACAGTTGTCTAAAGATGTCATCCGGTTCTGTTCATCTGCTCTCATTCCAAATGAACTCTTCTTTTTGAGGAATTCTAGTTTATATGGTTTTGTTCTTGTTAGTTCATACGGTTTTGTTCTTGTTCCAATTTACCGAAGAATTAAAATCTATCTAGTTTATAATTCTTGTCATCCACTATTAGACAATCAAAAAATTATAAATTGTAGCAAACAAGGCTTGAACCTGGGTCAGTCAAAAAACAAGGCTTGAACCTGGGTCAGTCAAAAGAAAGGAACAAACTACAAGATTAAGAAGAACCATTGAGACAAAAGTGTTAATTTGTTATATTTTAACCAGAACTTATTTAATTACTCGCATCACATAAGAAATAATTGATAAAAAAAAATTGTGTTGCTAAAGGTAATAAATAGACACGGTAAAAACAGGATTTGCGTGGTAAAGGTAACAAAATATACACGGTTATCTTGGCCTGACCTTTCCACTTCTTCCCACCATAGCTGGTAGCGTGCCCTGTCTGCCTTTAAATTTCCACTTTTTCGCCACCAAAATCTTCTGTACGAACGTATTTCCTGTTCATCAAGAAAAAAGACTTCGATCGATCAATGGCTGCCTTTGGTAAACAATGGAGGATTAGGGGTGTTAATGAACCAGCACCCTACTATGGAAAGACTCTCCGTAAGTGTATTTTCACTCAACAATGGCTGTATGTTTTTATTTTTAGGGTTTTATGTTTTTTAGTTACTTACTCTCTACTCACTGTGGCGATTTCCACCGGAATGCCGCCAGCCAGGATGTGTGGAAGGGAAAGGTAGATTATGTCGACTATGTCGACATTCGCACATTTGATTGTCATGATCTGGATCAAATGGTGTAATACCTAAACCACACATCGATTGGCTATTTCCTCATTTACTGGAGGATCCCACCTATGTCCATCAAATACGGGCTTGAGTACGCTGATTTCATCACTGCCGAAGTTGTAGGGGATATGAAACTTCATCTCCAGGGACCAGAGGGGGAGAGAGAGCTGGATGTGTATTTAATCCGGAACAGGGATTCCACATACACCTCCGAGTTGGGACCGAGATTGCCGCCTGGTCAAAAGTTGTTTCTTGATGACAGCAGCAGCAACTTCTTTAATGATGAAGACTATATGTCGGATGCTAGGTCTTAGCTAGTTAGATAGATTTTTGTATAGGATCTGATGAAAATCTTTGTATAAAGATCAATATGTATATATATATATATATATATATATATATATATATATATATATATATATATTAAAGTTTTTGTTAACTTTTCCTCATGTTTTGTTTTGGTTAACCCCATTAACTATATAGATAGATTTTATCTCAATCATTAAAGTTGATTTTATTCTAAATTTGATTGTTGCAAATAGATTTTATTGTCAACTGATGTGATTTTTATTTTATTGTGAACTGGTTAACCATCCTGGAGAACTTTAGAACTCTATTTTACCCGGTTCATCCTGAAGAATTCTGGTGCATCTTCTCTCAATACTTATGAACTCTTCTTCCTGAGGAATTGTAGTTCATCCGGTTTTGGTCTTCTTCCAATTTAGAAGTAAAATTTATCCTATTTATAAATCATCTCATCTCACCATATCAAAATGCCAACATATACTAACATAACATATGAATATATACTTCATGTAAGATCACAGTTATGAGTAAAATGGATACTGCTATGATTCATTGAAAATGTGTATGTTATTATAATAGAAGAAAACTGGTTAACCATCCTGAAGAACTTTAGAACTCTAGGTTATCCGGTTCATCCTGAATAACTCTAGTTCATTTTCTCTCAATCCTCATGAACTCTTCTTCCTAAGGAATTGTAGTTCATCCGGTTTTCTCTTCTTCCAATTTACTGAAGAACTAAAATTTATCCTGTTTATAAATCATCTCATCCCACCATATCAAAATGCCAACATATATACTAACATAGCATATATATGAATATATACTTCATGTAAGATCACAGTTATGAGTGAAATGGAAGTCTGTTATGATTCATTGAAAATGTGTATGTTATTATAGATGAAAAGTGTATGAATAAATTAACTGTAACAACTTATGTTAACATACAAACTGGAACAACTTATGCAATTGTACATAAATACAAGGATCAACTCGATCTTCCAGCCAAGTTCATCCGGTTCCCATCTTGTTCTCCTCTTCAATAGCTTGTAACCGAAATTTGGCCCTGTGAAATAGGAGACTTTCATGATAGGTCCGGGTCATTATTCTGCTCTCAGTATCACCAATCCTGACAATATCTCGTATCTCATCTTCAGAAAGCCCATTTAGAGCATCTTCTAAGCTTCCAATTGTCTCGCCATGTTCACTGGTGAAAATGTGATACATGTCTGTTTCTTTCTTATACTCCTAGTTGGTCACCTGTTTTCTCTTAATTACCACATGAAGCCTGTTAGTTATCATTATTAAATGGATTCGGTCTTTGTCAGCCTGGCTCCATTCTGGATCTAGAACTGTACTATGCCTTGTGAATGACCCATCATCTCTATAGACTACCAACTTTCCATCCTTATCAACTTCAAGCGTCGAAACAGGATTGTCAATGCTGCTTTGTGTGGCTTCATCTACTTCCCTGTATAAGTCATCCAAATACATCTTTATCCTCACCATTAAGGATTCCTCTTGTGAACACGCACCCTTCATATCACCACGTAACTGTATAACATCACCCAACTCATGGTCAGTGAGGTTGTACATAGCTTCTTCAGCTGTAAACTTTAGTACCTCATCTGAACAGCTGGTTGTGAACAGGTATACTTTGGTTTGATCATCATACCTCCAGGAGATGATTCTTCTCCTTTCAGCATGGACATCTCTGTATTCATCCTCCTCATTGATCACTTTTCCTTTTCCCTTCCTAGCCACTGACTTCATTCTCTTGGTGGGTGGTTTTTTTGGTGATTTGGGTGGAGATGAAGGTTTTCGTGGTTTGTTTAGGTGAGGATATGGAGATGGAAGAGTATGTTCAATTCTAGGTTGTGGTATAAAGGGTGTGAAGTATTCTGTTCTAAACTTTGGTGGAAGAGGCTTTAATGTTAGAGGTTTAGGATTTTTTTTCTGGTCTACTAGTTCTAGCAGGGTTTCTTCTGGGTTGCTGTGAGGCTAGAGTTCTGTTCAGATCAGAAAATGCACCTGGTAATGAGGGAGCAGTGGGTTGTGAGGCTGTGGTGGAGGATTGAGATGATGAGAGATGAGGATCAGAGACAGTGTCAAACATTTCCTTGATAATGTTGATCCTTGGCTTCTTTTGCTGAGTAGTTTGCACAGGAGCTTTACTCTTCTCTTCTTTGAGGTAGCTGAGACCTTCAGGATGTAAGGAGTCAAACAGAGCATGCATACCAGGTGGCCTTTTCACACCAGTAACTCTTTCCTTCTCAATTTGGCTCTTCCTGATAGCATCATAGTCGTTTCTCGGCCTTGGCAATTTGCAAGAGTTGATTTTTTTTGGGTCCTCCATCATGATTTCCTTGAAGTACCATTTATGAATCAGCAAGTCATCCTCCTCAGATAGAGTTTGATATATAGTACCTTGATTCTCTTGTTGATCATGTTCTAAAGAGCTATCAACAAATCTCTTTACATTCATCCCCTTGGCTTGATCAGCTCTGATGACTAGGATCATGTACATCCATTTGATCAAGTCATCACCCTTCATTTCATCAACCCATGCATCAGTGAAACACTCATTTCCTCTGAGCATCACACTGAACTGAGCTAGGAAAACCCTATTATCTTCATTCTTCTTCATTTGAATTTTCCTATACTCATTTCCCAAGACCCTTCTGTACTTGTCAACTTTGTCTGAAAGACCTTGCTCTTCAGCTTTTGTAATTCTTTCTTCTATGTACAGATCAGATCTTTTCCTTGCTGCATTGATAAAGAACATCAGGTCTGCATTGTTGATGACATACTCATAAATACCTCCTTCTATGAGTAGTCGTTTTCGTTCTTCAAAATCTGCACTTTCCTTCTGTTCTTGAAATTTCTTTTGTATCTCAGCATTCTCCTTTTCCAGTTGATCAATCAGAGCCTTTGTTGTAGGATCCATGTCTTCTTTCTGGCCTCTTGTGCTCTGATCATCATTCTCCATGTCAGTGAGACCAGAGATGGTTCTCTCACTGAGAGAATCATCATCGGCAAGCTTTGGAGATTCATGAGGTATATCTAAATACCCCCACCAACAATTCGCGTATCCGATCGAGTCCGTCGTGTCATGACGAGTCATACGATTATTTACTTAGATACTTATTTATTTATTTATTTATCTATTTGTCGGTATTCACTCCATCACGTTCGAACGTAAAAGTGATCTCCGGGTTTGATTCGCGCCGCTATTCTTCGGTTTTACTCTCGACGCTTTAGCTATCATGTGAGTTTTCATAGCCCCTTTTTACTTAAATGTTTTTGGGGTGCAACATGTATCATTTTAGCAAATTCTATTTTTCACATGCGTATTCTATGCTCGATGATTACTTGAAACTTGTATGATTGTTTTGATTGTTTGTGATGAATGATGAACGATTGAACAATGGAACGATGAACGATTGAACGATGAACGTAATTATTAGCATTAAACATGTCGGGGTTACGATAATAGATCTATTGGCCTGACAAGCCCACTTGGCCTGCCTCGCGTGTGGCGCCTTGTGATTGAAAGCCTAATTGTCAAGGGTTGGATTACGTTAACTTATCATTTTTTTATCATTAATCATTTTTATCAATTATTATCTTATCTAACTTGTACGCATGTTTTTGAACGTTATCACTAAACCTATGAATTCTCACCAACTATTTTTAGTTGACTCTTTTTATAACATGTTGCAGGTAATGCGGTTTGATTTGGACATCATCACTTTAGGGTTGCATCGGCTTTAGAGAGACCTTATTAAAATAATGAACCGTTATGCTTAGACTATGTTTTATGTTGTTTATCATATGTTGTGACTTGGATGCTATGGTTTGTTTATTTGCTATGAAATGGGTAACTATTATGATTATCGCAACCTAATTTAGTGTTGTGAGCTTCTGGACAATCTCCGTGCCCCGACGTATTCCGCCGTCGGTTGGGGTGTGACAACCAGGAGCAGTTTGCTCAGGAGTAGTCCCGGCCTTAGGCATAGGGTGTGATTTGTCTTTACCAAGAAAAACAGTTTCGTTCACTTGCATGTTAGAAAATGTTTTACTTGTAAAAGATTTTAGTTCAAGATGTTGATCAGAGATTTGCAGATTTGGAAATTCACAATTGAGAATGTGTTGGATGAATCTGGGTACATGTAAAAGATCATTTTAGGTTTTAGATTTTCCAGCATTCCATCAAATATCATTTTTGAAAAGTAAAAGTTGAGCCCATTTACCAATCCATGAAAAGCGGATGATCAAGCTACTGCAAGTTCATCCCACGCAGTTTTCTTGTGAGATAGGCAGTGGAGAATGGTATGAGCAAGATATCGCCAAACATAGGGTAGTTGTCCCTTTTTGACGGTCGCACAAGTTAAGTCACCCCCATACCTAATTGCTTCGTACGTCTTCAAATACAATTCAGACTTGTAATCAGGATCACCTCCTAAATCATTGAATTTCAGATGCTTCCGGATCATTTCTTTAGTCAAACTAATCCTATTCCCATTGACTCTAGAGTCAATTTTACCAACCCCGTTGCTATCAACAAATTTTTTGGCCGAGTCCCAGAATTCAACAATTCTCTGCTTGCATATTACAGGATTCACAGTTAAAGCAAAATGAGTGTTGGATTTCTCAAGGAAATCGTTCATTTCATCAAATAGCTTTGACTTATCAGACTTCTCGAAGTACGCTACAACATTGTGTTCGGCGAAGAGCAGTTGAGTTGCCCTTGATGCAGCCTTTCGATTCAATTTGGGTGCCATTTGTGAGAAATTAGAGAGTAAGGTTTAGGTTTAAATTGCCAATTAGAAACCTGGAGAGAAAATAGAGGGTAACTGTTTTTCGAAAATGCAATTTTATACTAACGGCAGTTCTTCTGGATCACAATGAACCCTAAGAATTGAAACATGGGAAGTTATTGGAGTTTGCCCATTTAGTTGAAATTGGGATGGGGTAAATTTTTTATAATTTAATTTGGTTTAGAAAAATATTATTAATTTATTTTAATTGAATCCACATCAATTAGGGTCGATTAAGACCGATGAGGACAAATGAAGATAAAGTAGGACCAATTAGGACCAACGAAGCCATGAGGCCCAATTAGGGTAAATTGGGGTCAATTTGGGTCAATGAGGATCAATTAGGGTCAATGATGAAGACCAGTTGTAACTAACGAGGGTCGATTTTGCTCAATGTCGACGCCTTTGAGTACCAAATATGACCAATTAGGGTCTATTAGGCCGATTGAGGGCCAATTACGCTCAATGAGGACCAGTAGACTAAATTAAGGTCAACCATGGTCATTTTTGACAAATGAGTACCAATGAGGGCCAGTGAACACTCAGTTAGGATGAATCAGGGCCAATAAAGGTCAATTATAGTCTATTCGGCTCGGTTAGGTTCAATGAAGATCACCTACGGTCAATTACGACCAATTAGGCTCATTTAGGACCAATTATAATCAATTGGGGTCAATTAGGCCTAATTGACTCAAATTTGTTGTACTTCAAAGTAAATGGTACTCGATGAGTCTAGTAGGTCCTTATTGAGGCTAACTGACACTAATTGGTCCTTATTGGTCCAATTTGTGCAAATTGCTCCTCATTAACCCGAATTGAGCCATATTGGTACTTATTCTGTCTAATTGGGCCTCATCGGTCCTAACTGGCCCTAATAAGTCATAATTCATCCTTATTGGTCCTAATCGAGCATATTCGACCATCATTGGTCCTAATGGGTCCTTATTGACCCTAATTGAACCTAATTGGTCTTAATCGACCATCACTAACCCTGATTTACCCTTATTGGTATCATTGGTCCTCATTCAAACTAATTGGCCCCAATTAGTCCTAATTGGTCATACTTGATCATCGATCCTCATTAGTCACTTCCTTCATGCTCCGTCCTTATCGGTCCTATGAGCATAATCGGCCTTCTCATTGAACTGGCCCTAATTCGTATTCATTGACCATATTAATTGACCATAACTGGTCTTCACTAAAGTATCCTAAATGACGCTAATTGTCATTATTTAGTCCTCATTGAGTCTGGTTGGTCCTAATTGCTCCTAATTGCTCCTCACCATCCTAATTAGACGTCGTTTAATAATTTTGGAAACAAAATTATTATACATGAGAAATTGACAACATGGCGGTCTTTTCGTATTTTTGTTCTGAATTACATAGTAATTTATCATTTTCATTTTTGAGTTGTGTTTTAGTAATGTATCCGTTTTTTGTAGTTGTGTTATCACGGCCACAAGGCACGTGTTATTAAAATCTTGTTTATTATATCTAAAAGAAAATAATAAAATTAATACTAAAACATAATTTTGTTAATTAGGGCTTTTAACTCCGATCGTCATCCAGATCTGCTTAAAGGATCACAGTTATGTCAACCGTAATTGATGTACTCGTACAATTTCAACACCTCAAGAGGATGAAGCTCCTGCTCAAGCTCATGGAGGAACCTGCAAACCCACAAGAAGAGTGACTTGAAGACTTTTACGAACTGGATGATGAAGTTCATCTTCAAGAAGAACCCGCCGGAAGAGCCACGTGGAGACATTTAATTAATTAATTAATTATGTTTATGTTTAATTTTAGATTTAATTATGTTTAATATACATATTGTTTATATTAACTTTGGGTTTTATTATCAGTTTGAACAATTCTCCCCCTTTTAATTAAAAACTTTCACCAAAAAATTTGAATTTCCCACCATTAGTTCAAACTACACCCAAAATTTCAAACTAAATTTAATTATTATCGATTCATCATATATATACTTTTCCCTCTCATTTTATCATAAAATTTCTAGCTAGTTAAACGCCTCCAGCGAATAACCGGGTCTTCTTTCTCATCCATATCATTCACATCTTCCATGGAGCTTCAACAACGAATAGCTTCAACAGACAGTGCTAGCGATTCTTTAGAAGTGGGATGTGATTTGGGAGACCAATCAGTCCAGAAAACGGTAATTGTCAAGTTATTCGGTTTCATTAAATACAATCTGTTTTCATAAAATTGTTTCTTTTGTTTATTATTGATACACGTTTAACTTGGGATCCATGTATTTGTGTACAGTTACAGTTACAGATCTATAAAATTTCGTTTCATACAGAATTAATTAGGAAGGGGTATATTTTGCATAAATCATCTCCATTCATTTCAACCCATTCATTTTATGCTAAATTAGTTATTTTTATGCTAGGAATGTTGATGTCAAGCATATGCACATGTTTGTAGATTCATGTTACTGGTGAACCTCCTTTCTTCTTTATGTACACTGCTAGAAATGGTGAAGTGTTTGTTTATATCCACTGAAGACATGATGTGTTCCGCTCTTCCCTTAGATGTCTTTAATTTGTGTATACCATATCAAATAATTAGTCAATAGGGTCTTTATGTGAGATATTAATAACTAAGAACTAATTTATGTTACTCTGGTCATTACTAGCTAGAAAATGATTCTGGAGGACATATACAGGAATGTTTCCAACATTTTTTGTATGTTCATGTTAGAGGGGTACAAAATAAAGAAATTGTAGTTTAAATCCCCTGTAGAAGAATAGAAGAATGTTGATGTCATGCATCTGCTACTTTGCTAGAAATGGTGAACTTTTTGTTTATATCCACTGAAGACATGATGTGTTCCACTCTTCCCTTTAGATGTCATTAAATTTGTGTATAACATATCAAATAATTAATCAATAGGATCTTTATGTGATATATTAATAATTAAGAACTAATTAAGAGATAATGAATCAATAGGGTCTGCATGCTGTTAATTGTACAAAATTCAAGGATCGATCCAACAACACTAATGGTGAATTGGAAAAACTTGAGTTCGAACTTAAAGAGGAGAGACTTCTTCGGGGTGCAACAAATAAACAAGTTAAGGCCTTCTTCTTGAAGTTTGAAGAATCGGAGAAAAAACTTGATCTACTTATAGATCATCTATCTGTACTTGGACCACCGTTACCACACCAACTTAATGCTCCGGCATCTACAGAGGTGAATTCTTTACATCACAACTTAATCATACTATTCTCAAGTACCTTATAATAACATACACTCTTGTTCATGAAGAACACAATCCGGATGAACTCTTGTTCCTGAAGAACACAAATAGATGCAAGTTCCTGGTACATAAGAATATATACTTCATGTAAGAACAAAGTTATGAGTTAAATGGGGCCCTGCTATGATTCATTGAAAATGTATGTTAATATGAAAAAAATAGAGTATATATATATATAATCTGTATGAATAAAACTGGAACAACTTATGTTAGATTAAAAAAACATAATAAATACTTTCATGATAGGTCCGCGTCATTATTCTGCTCTAACTTTTTACCAATTTAAAAACATTGTTCTAGGTAAATTCTAAGGAGATTTTTGTTGGATCTAGCCACAGCACTAATCATGCTGACATACACACAACGGTTAGTATTTGTCAAACTCATTATCGGTTTGATTGCTCATTTACATAAAGTAATTAATTGAAATGTAGGGCGTGAAATCGGTGGTCGATCAACCTCGTCTGAAGCGGTTAAAAAGAAAAAGGTAAATATTTTCCAGTCAAGTTTCATTCTGTTCTATAGTTTCACAGTAATCTGTTTGGTAATGTCATGTAGTCCCATTTTAAATGTTATTTGGTACCTCAAACACTTGGGCCAGCTAGGGATTGTTGGAACAAATGGTGAGATGTGTACCAAACAAAGTTCAACTGACTTTAAAGTTGATCTGGAACTTAATGTGATGTTCATCCGGATGTTTTAAGTTCATCTGGATATCTAATGTTCATCTGGAAATCAATTGAATTGTAGGACCTGATGGCCCATACTACTTGCGATAAAATGGCACTCCTCAGTCCATATCTATCATGGTGGTAAGTATTTCAAAATTGCTATATATATTATGATCAATTTCCATAACCTAATTATCAATTATATATTTTGGTATAGGAAGGAATACAAGAAAAAGTGGTCCTAATTAAGCTCAAATCTGGACACTTGAAGATGAAGACCACGTGGTAGTGTTGTTGCCTCCCGGATTGAAAATTAGATTGAGAATAATGCTTGTATGCAGTGTAATTTTCTTTAATTTTTTATTTGTATTTCATTTGTATTTGACTTGTAATTGAATTTTATTTGATTTGTAATTAATAATTTGTAATAGCTTTTAAATTGGCCACGCGTATAGCAAGGACCCATCTGATTTCAACAACCTTTTGGTTACTTTTTCTTCTTCCCAAATATATGTGGCTAAAACACAAATATACGTGACCATATAATACCAAAGGCCACACTTTTTATATTTTATCGTGGCCATTGCCACCCTTTGTCCACGCGTATTGGGACAAAATATCGGATTTCAACTAGCCTTTGGCCACTTTTTTTTCCAAATATATGTGGCTAAAAGACAAATATACATGACCATATAATACCAAAGGCCACACTTTTTATATTTTAACGTGGCGGTTGCCACCCTTTGGCCACGCGTATTGGGATAAAATATCTGATTTCAACTACCCTTTGGCCACTTTTTTTCCAAATATATGTAGCTAAAACACAAATATACGTGACCATATAATACCAAAGGCCGCGCTTTTTATATTTTAATGTGGCCATTGCCACCCTTTGGCCACGCGTATTGGGACAAAATGTATGATTTCAGCAACCCATTTGGCCATGTTTTTTCATATCATATGTGGCTAAAAGATAAATATACGTGACCATATAATACCAAAGGCCAAGTTATTCATATTTTAACGTGGCGGTTGCCACCCTTTGGCCACGCGTATTGAGACAAAAATTATAATTTCAGCAACCCATTTGGCCACGTTTTTTATAACATATGTGGCTAAAACACAAATATACGTGACCATATAATACCAAAGGCCACGTTAAACAAACACAAGTGGTCGTTGGGACCCTTTGGCCACACTTTTCGGAAGAATTGTTTGATTACAACAACAAATATTGGTATCCTTTAGCCACGCTTCTAGGTGGCTTCAGCCACTGATATTGTAACGTGGCCGTAGGTTACATAAGGTGACGGGACCTTTGGTGTCGATTGGAATGGGAAAAAAAACGTGACCAAACACCTTTGGTCACGGTTTTTTTCCGTGGCCAAAGGTGAATTTTGAAGTAGTGGAAACCACGTAAACGTGATAGAGGTAGAACTTGACACGGTAATACGTCCCAAGACGGACAAAGTCAGAAGCCACGGTATTAGAGGATTGAGGCAATTAGGATTTCTTCTTCTCACCTCACTCTCTACCAAAAACATCCCCTAGTAAGCCCCTTTGAGCCTAAACCCTTTCGTTTCTTAACCCTCTTTATTTGCAGAATAAACCCCCTCTGCAAAATACCCCAAAAAATAACCCCAAACATTTTCTTTTTACACCCTATGTTTTAGTAAATAAACGGTTATTTCAAAAGGTTTTCAAAAATAGATCTTCACTATTTTCTTAAAAGCTAATAACAAGGCATGGAGTCTAGACGGACCTTAGACTTTATACCCTTTGTCTATGAAAAAACAAATGATCGAATAAAAGGAAAACCCCCATAAAGGCAAAAGCAAACGTGCATTTAGAAGATTTGATTAGAAAATAGTGAAAACCATAAATTTTTGAAGAAAAAAAAAACCAAAGACCATTTTATTTTCGCCTTTCCACCCTTTTCAAACAAAACTATCATACCCCTACCCCAAGCCTACCATTTTCAAAGACCTCATGATGATCATGTGACTTTGGTGAGACCGGTGGAGGTTCGATTCCGTGTCAAGCATATGCTCTCTATTTCATTTTATCTTGGTACGAGTGTCCACCCCGAAAATGAAAATCTCTAACCCGAGTGACGAGTGACCACTTGTGAGGTGTTTAAAAACATAGTTGAATAAATTTCTAAGTAGGCTTGTCATAAATAACTTACTTCAATCAAAAGGTAAAAAAAGATTAATGGAATAAAATGTTAAAGATGGAGGAGGAAAAACCATTAAGGCACAAGTCTTGACAAAAACACAAAAAAATAAAAATTTGGGATGTGTCAAAGCCCCTAATTATGAAGTTTTGCTTGAGGACAAGCAAATGTTTAAGTGTGAGAATATTTGATGTACACATAATTATACATATTTTTATGAGGTCAGGCTTAGGTGCCCGCCCATTTCGCCTTGGGTTGACTTCTTATACGGGCAGTCTGCCCGCTTATACCTGGGGGATGATCATATATGGGCCACTACTGGGGTTCAGCAGGGTGACCCATTGGGGCCCCTCCTGTTTGCCCTCGTCCTTCACCCACTTGTGCATCATATCCGTGATAAATGTCACATGCTGCTCCATGCTTGGTATCTTGACGATGGGACGATTATTGGGGATACTGGGGAGGTTGCTAAGGCCCTCAGGATTATCAACGAGAGGGGTCCTTCGTTGGGATTGACCCTTAATATTCGGAAGACGGAACTCTTTTGGCCATCCTGCGATGGTGAGAAAGTTCGGCCGGGCCTCTTCCCTGCTGACATTAGCAGACCCACTAAGGGGGTGAAGCTCCTTGGTAGGGTTGTTAGTCGGGATGGCCAGTTTATTCAGGGGCTGGCTGCGAGGAGGTCCTTTAATGCTGCTGATCTTATGCGCCTCCTCCCCGCACTTGACGACCCACAATGCGAACTTCTCCTGCTTCGTTTGTGCATGGGGCTTACCAAGCTTCTCTTTGGCCTAAGAACTCCCCCCCCCCCCCACTCATATGATTACGGCAACGGTTGGTTTTGATAAGGATTTACGGACGACCGTCGAGGACATTGTTGTGTGTGGGGGTCCCTTCTTTGGGGACTTGCAATGGCGTCTTGCCTCTTTGCCGACTCGGCATGGAGGTCTTGGGGTTTATTCGGCGGTCGAGGCGACGTCATACGCCTTTATGGCTTCGCGTGCCCAAACTTGGACTCTACAAGACCATATTCTACGGGAGTGCGGGGGTTGTGGTATGAGCCCCGACTACGAGAATGCTCTGGCTGGTCTCCATAACATTATTCCGGGCTTTGATCTGAGCGGTATCACCAATAAGGACACCGCCCCACCCAAAGCCCAACACGTTTTGGCGAATGCCCTCTTTGGTAAAAGCATGCTCGAGATGGAAGCAACTTTTGAGATGACAGTCAGGCAAAAGGCCGTTTGGAAATGCCTCCAACAACCACATGCGCAGGATTTCTTCCATGCTCTCCCTATTGACGGGTTAGGGCAACACATGTCGCCTGTCGAATACCGGGCCATTCTCAAGTACCGTCTCATGGTTCCCCTGTCCCCGTAGATGAAAAATGCCCCGTCTGCAACAAGGCATGTTTGGATTCGTTCGGGGAGCACGCCGTCCACTGCAAAGAGCTCCCGGGGTTTAAATATCGATATGATGTGGTTCGGGACGTTTTGTTTGACATCTTCAGGCGGGCTGGGATCTCGGCCAGGAAGGAAGCTCCCGTTAACTTCCTGTCGGACCCCCTGGATGGGCGCTCAACTCTCCGGTCGGCCGACATACTTGTTTTTGGGTGGCAGAATGGGAAACACGCTTGTGTCGATTTAACAGGGGTTTCCCCTCTTGTGGGGCTGAGGGCCAGCACCTTCACAGCGGGCCAGGCGGCGTCCAGGGCAGCTGCTGGAAAGGTTAACAAACATGAGAAAGCGTGTATTGAAAATCAACATGTGTTTGTTCCTTTCTCTTTCGATACATTCGGCCATCTAGAGACAGAGGCGGTGGCCATGTTGAACCGGATCCAAAAAGTCATGCGTTGGAATAGTGCGGCCTCTAGATTGAAGAATGTTGTTTTCATACGGCTAGGGTTTGCTATTCAAAAAGGGTTGGCGGTGCAGCTTGTTGCCCGTCTTCCCTGTGTGTTGACTTAAATCGTGTATGTTATTTTTATTAATGAAATATAGAATTTATTCAGAAAAAAATATTTCCACATTTCGGGATAAAACCTAGCTACAAACATCAAAACAAAGCGATTTTGTTTTCTTTTTAGTTTTTCAGGTTTTCTAAAGTCAAAATACCAAAAGGGGTATAATCTAGCAGAAAAGTGAAGAAAATGCAAGCTTTGGGATTTCTTTACTTGAGCACGGCCCGTGCTCAACCCAGCACGCCCCGTGCCCGACCCAGATCTATAGAAATCTTCCTCTAGTCCAGCACACCCCGTGCATCTGACTCACCACGCCCGGTGCTGAAGCCTCCAGACATGGCACGGCCCATGCTCCGACAAGCACGGCCCGTGCCTCTGAAGACAGAAGATTTCGAATCATCCGCCTGACATGGCATGACCCGTGCTCTGACAAGCACGCCCCATGCCAAACTCCAGACTTTGCCTATAAAAGCCAGCCCTCTCCCACTTCACAACTCGCTCAATTCTTCTCTCTTTCCCCTACTTTTAGATTAGTTATTCGAGCCACTTGGTGTTTTCGTGTCTTTAAGTATATCAAAGTCTATAAGAACTTCAACCAGTTTAAGTAAATGAAAGTATTTTGTCTATGAAATCTTCCTTTACTTGTTGGGAAATCTTTAAGCTATGATTAGCTAAATTCTTACACTTGATTGGAAATAATAAACCTTTAACAAGTTTTCAAGTTGTCTTTATAAAGTTGGTTTAAGTGAGTCTAATGACTTTGTGAAAACCCTTTTTATTAAAAGTGAATTATTAATTTTCTGAACAAAACGTGCTCTACATATCACATACCATTTGGGGAGTCGAAATCCCAAAGGCTAGACTTGTGACACCCGATCAGGGGACGATGCATGATGCGAAAGATGACTCGTGCCCCATTCTACATGATACGTTCGAGGTCTTTATGTCTATGTAAGCAAACTCGGCTGACCACGCAAGTGCGGGCTGAAAGTATTTGGTTGGGAATGGGGGATGGTAATATTTTGTCACTTCATGGAAGTCGAAATGGTACGTGTTTGTGAACTTGGCTCTGGTTACGTCGGACGTGCATGCGCGAGAGCGGTACATGGAAGAAACGGACCTTAGTCCCTTAAAAAGATCATTTTCACAATAGTATAATCCGGCACCCAGGGTTGTTTCCCTGCTGGTTCATGAGGACGTGTCGAGTACGGTAAGTGGCATTATACCACTATATTTGTCTTTTGGCAGCACAGTTCCGAGCGGTTCGTACTCCTCGTAGACGATCACCTGGGAGAGTAGTGATACTAGATTTGAGGCTGAGAGGCGGTCTAGTTGTCTGCCAACAAGACAATCTTAACCCAAAGTTATATATAAACAACCTGTCTATAAGTTACTAGTACGATTATTCCAATCAATATTGACTACGACTGCTTGAATCCGAAAACCCATTTTATCTATATATGTATTTATATTAAATATATTTTTCTAAAAATCAAAGATAGAGTTTTGTTAAACGTTGGAAAAGATTAAGTATTGGAAGCTCTTATTTTCCATTGTCTCCTAATCGACCCCGGTTCAACTTACCACTACTATACTGCCCACGATGGGTATATTAATTTACCCGTATAATGTGGTGAAATGGTAGTTGTCAAGTAAATCAAGTATATAAATTTAAAAGCTTAAACTGCTCAAAATGTTTGAAAAATTGCCATATTTTATGAATAACTCAGCACATACCACTGACTTTGTAGTCCTTCACGTGGGAAGGTTCCACGTGAACCTTGGGTGAATTGTGTGAAAACAATACAAAATCAATTGTTTGGACATGGTTAGATGCTTGTTAGATAAAGGTGCGGGATCAGTTCGGTTAAAACCGATTGGAAAGGTGACAGGTTGAAACGAATTCAAACGAAACAAGGAATAACAAATGATGTGTAAATAGGTAGATGAGAGACGACGTTTCATGGTTTTATAAATGTATAAAAATATGATCGTTTTATATAAAAATAAAATACAAATGTTTTGATTTGAGTATAAGACAAGGTGAATAGTAAACAAAACCTTTTAAACTAAAAGATCCTAATTACATTATTATATGTATTTTAAACCGAAAGGCTAATTAAATAAATAATGTTTTTTTAAGGGTAATAATAAAAATTCTTATATTATAGCTTTAAGTTGGAGGTGATAAATAGTAAAGTCTCTTTATTATTCTAAAACGTTTTAATAGTTGACAACAAACTTTATATTACGATACAAAGTCGGAGATATAAATTAATAAATTATTTTTATTATTTTTCTTGCTTATAAAATTCCACTAAATAAATAATTTTTTTTTATGTTTGCGATCACCAATATGTTCGTGGGTCCAGATTTGGGAAGAGTCGTTGGGTTCCAAAGACTAGAGCTAAATAATTCTCTACTAGTGATTGTTTGTTGAGTTTGGAGAGCGTATGTGGTCCTCGGTGTATCTCTGATGTGGTGGAGTGTCCAAACTAGTTGAGACAGAGGATGGGTCATTGAGACTGAGGATGGGTCATTAATGAGATTATTCACGTTTGAGTTGGAGCTCGGGGAGCTTCAACTGGGCCTTTTGGTACTTTATGATGAGGGGTCGTTGCAACTAGGTGATATGCCTAGAGTCTTAACTTGTTCTTGGGAATTGGAAGCTTGGAAGACTTGTCTGACTGTTGATTACTGTTTTACTTGATGACTCTGGTTGCATATGCTTGGACGGCGGGCTAGAGTTTATCGCAAGGCCTTCAAGTGGGAGATTGTTAGGTGTGAAGACCTTTGGACTGGCCAGTTTTATTTATTAGGGGCCCGTTATGGTTCCTAGCGTTGCCCTGATTTTCATTATTTATACCATGTCGTGTAATATAATCTCTTGTACTATTCTGAGCTAATAAAAAAATAACTAGTTCCAGACCATCGACGTAGGTCATACCGACCAAACCACGTTAAATCTCTCATGTTCAATTATTATTGCTTTCGTGTATATCTGCGATAGTGTATTGCATGTGCGTTGCTTAAGTCGGTCCCTACCATTAATTAATACTACCAATTATAAGCAAGAATTTAGCATATAAGGGCATGAGGTATACCCTCACGTGGTGTGGTGTAGTTGTCACGTCAGCGCTGATTAGACTACATACAAGTACCACACAAATGGGGTACACTCAATGTGGTGTGGTGTGGTGCGGTACGTTATTTTATAATTTTTTTAACTTTTTTTAAATAAAATACCATTAATATAAATACTAAAGTTTATAAATTAAAAACTACAACTTCTTATAATAGAAAATAACTTAAAACTTCATATAAAAAACCATATAATCTATTTGTTCCTCAATCTATCCATGATCTCCTCCTTCTCTTTTTCAACCAACAATCATTGCTCTTCGTCCGATTCGAGGTGTCCAATCAAAGCACACAGAGTTGATTAAAACGGTTTTTTTTCTTGTCGCAACTTAGTCCACTTTTGTTGTTCGATGTTGTACAAGTGGAGTTCTTACAAGAACGCTTCCTCTTCAAGCTTCTCTTTTTGTTGGCGTGTCGCCTTTATTTTGGCTACCGGCCTCCGCAAAACATTCATTTACAGCTCGTCTTCGTCCAAATTCATCACATTATCGTTTAGGTTTATATTGCAACATCCCATGAAGGCCGAACCCATGGGACTATCCATATCAGTCGATGATATTTTCTTGCTTGCCTTTGGATCCTCCATTATTTCATGAAACTTTGGTGATTGTCTTAGAATGTTATAATGTTCGAGGAGTGGTGGTGACTTATGATCGTCTTTGTAACAAACGATAGAGATGTTCAAGACGTTGAGGTCACTTACACGGCTTTTACGGTTTCGCTTGACGCCCTCCATAATGTCATGAAACTAATTGGTAATTTTCGGCTTCATAAGGCCTCATTTACCACTTAGTTTGTCATTTTTACGAAAGTAACAAACTTCACCGGGCTTTACGGTTATATTGCGCTTCTTATGGAATTTTTCACAAACTCGATCCCAAAACGCTTCTTTCGTTTAAGCATTTCCTAGTTTAAAAAAAAAATATTAGAAGATGAAATAAAAAAACCAAACTCTTTAAAGAAGTATAAAATAAACTTTATAAAATTATAAATACCATAATTTGGGTCTTCGGACGTGTCCATGTAAGCTTCAATCAAAGTTAGCTCTTCGGTCATGTCCCACTTCACCTTGCCCTCCGGTGCTTCCGTACCCTCCATCGGGTTTTTTACCCTTTCCTCGTCTTTTTTTTTACTGACAAAGAACTTGTGTTTCGGGTATATATAATTTCAACATCATCTTCTTGCTCAAAAAGGGGCATTTGAGGGTGCGATTGTGGTTGGAATTGAGAAGGATATTGTGACGGTGGGCATTAGGGTTGTTGGACTTGCCCCCATTGAATGTAGTTGTTGAAGGAGGGGTTAGGATTATACATGGGCATTTGTTATGGGTTTTGAGGGTTCAGTAGGTTTTGAAGGATCGGGTATTAGTTGCTTGAAGTTGGGTTGCTTGAGCTTTGGTGTGGATTCATGGTGTAATTTTTTATATAAATATGAGAGTAAAAGAAAGGAGTAGAAAAAGAAGTGTAAAAAAAGGTGTAAAAAGGTGGTATTTATAGGGAAAAAATGGTGATTTTTTTTTTATGGGGCATTAAAAGGCAACGGTAAAAATAACAACCATTCAATGGCTATATTGCCTTCACCACGCACACGGAAGTTATCACGCCCCGCGTCTGTGCCACCCCCCGCGTCTGTGCCACCCCCATCACGCAAGGGGGTGGTGCATGTCCGTGTCCAACACGGCATGATCTCCTTCTTAGCGCCGAGTATACCGCATGGTCTAATTATTGAGAGAGCTAGGCTAGCTGTTTGATTTTTGTTTTTATTTTAATTAGTTGACGTGTTAATATATATATATACCAAATTCAACTCCTTACTTACTATTATTGTGAAGTTGAAGTATCGGATCGAATTTCTGCCTAGCTATCTTCACCAAACAAAGATGACAAACAATACTGATTGGCCAGGTGTACCCTAATTTAATCACTTCGTTCACCAATATATTGTCAACTATCTCCTTGTTTCTCACTCTCTCTCTCTCTCTATATATATATATATATATATCACTTGCATTCTTATTTCTTCACCATTTCCCTTCAAAACACACACACACTCTCTCTATATATATATATATAAAGTGTTTGTTGTATACGTGTTCTTTCCATATATACTTGCTGGCTAGCTTGTAATAATTAATATAATGGAGTTGGATAGCGTTCTCGACTTTCTTCAGGATAAGACGATTTTAATTACCGGTGCTACTGGTTTTCTTGCTAAAAGTAAGTATTCCTCTCTCTCTCGATCTCTATATATTCGCGTATGCATGTACGTAGGACCATTATGGAGAAATGAAATTAATCGTTAACTAGATGAAGCGATTCAATTGTGAAAAGAAAAAAAAAAGTTTATAGGTCTAATTTATTAAGAGTTTACAATGAACTTAGCTCCCACTATAATGACGAGATTGTTAATCTTCTATATAATATATATATGAAAAGATTGGATGCCACGTGTCATCACCACAACAATCCATTTTCTCATTTTCTTGCTCAAATGGTTTCCTTCTAAGTGAATCGCGGATATGGGCCTAAAATTCGGGGATCCAGTTAAAAAAATTAATTATTTGAAAATATATTTTGTATTGATAACTAACTAACAAACTTTAACTAATTGAAAAACACGAAAACTAAAACTTTAATTAACATATTTGAGGATCATAATTACAGGAGTGACTAAATTAATAGAATATTATTTAAACAATTTATTTTGAGAATTATAATTTTTGGAAAATTATTATTTTGAATATTAAATTCAAATTTGTATATTTTATAAACAATTCATTTTAGGGGTAACTTTGTAGAAACATAACCAACTTTCAATTTTGTTTCAATTAGGTCACTCAAACTTTTTTTTGTTCCAATCAGGTAACTCAACTTTAAAATATGTTTTAATCCTAGATAAATGACCTGTTTTGGCAGGTAACTTAACCAATCTTTTTATAAAAACTGAATTTTTTACTAAAAAAAAGAATTTTTAAAATCGAATTTTTTTAATAAAATTTTGAATTTCATACACCCAAAACGTTTTTTATAAAATTTAGAATTTTATAAAAAACGTTTTTTATAAAATTTTATAAAATCTCGAATTTTATAAAAATACGTTTTTTTATGAAATTTTGTACACCCAAAACATTTTTAATAAAATTTCAAATTTTATAAAAACGAATTTTTTACACCCAAAACGTTTTTTTATAAAATTTCAATTTTTATAAAAGAATTCGTTTTTATTAAAATTCGAGTTTAGAATTTTTTATTAAAAAATCCTTTTTAAAAAAAAATCCAGTGTTTATAAAAAAATTGATTAGATTACCTGCTAATCAGGTCATTTATCTAGGATTAGAACATATTTTAAAGTTAAGTTACCTGATTGGAACAAAAAAAAGTTTAAGTGACCTAATTGGAACAAAATTGAGAGTTGGTTATGTTTCTGTGACATTTTCCCTTCATTTTACATACAACTACTCTTCCCTAATTTTAGGAATTTGGAATCAAATATTCAATTTTAACAAATTTATACAATCAAATCTCCGAACTTTTTGAAAATGTCAAAATAATTCAACTAACTTTCCTAAATATAAACACCAAACAATGTAAAATCATTTTTAAACAAATTTCGTAAATCAATATTCTTATTTTTGTTTTCGTTTTTTTAAATTCTATATATATATATGTACAAGTTCAATTTCTCAAATCATTTATTTATACCAACAAAATCCAAAGTATATTATAAAAAAGGTAAAAAAGATATTTTATTTCATACTTTGATTTATTATATTTTAAATGTTAGAATTGCATTTTTATAATATTTTAAATGTTGGATTATTTTTTTAAAAAACCACCCGTGCGTCGCACGGGTATTAAAAACTAGTTATTATATATAACAATAAAAAGTGATCGTTGAATATGAGTCTTTTGTTTCTTATAGTTTTGTCACAAAAATTTGGGGTTTTGACAGTTTATACCCTTTAAACTTTTAAAACTTTTTTTAACGAGATAGTAAACTTTTGTTTTTTTAGTTTAGCCACATATGTTTCATACTCTTACGTTTTGTACCCTATAACTTTTAAAGTTGTTTTTTTTTGTTTTATATTTTGTTGTCTTCTACTTTGACCACAAAACTTTTAACTTTTCTACTTTCGTTTTAGTATATTTTTTATAGTTTTATACTTTCACTACAAGACTTTTAGACTTTTACGTTTTATACCCCTTAACTTTTTAACCCTCTAACTTTTAAAGTTTTTTTTGTTTTAATTTTGTTGTCTTCTACTTTGGCCATTAAACTTTTAACTTTTCTACTTTCGTTTTTAGTATGCTTAGTTTTATACTTTCACCACGAGACTTTTAGACTTTTACGTTTTATACCCCTTAACTTAGTATATTTTTATAATTTTATACTTTCATCACGAGACTTTTAGACTTTTACGTTTTATACTCCTTAACTTTTTAACCCTCTAACTTTTAAAGTTTTTATTTTTGTTTTAGGTTTTTTTGTCTTCTACTTTTGTCACGAAACTACTAACTTTCTACTTTCGCTTTTAGTATACTTCCATAGTTTTATACTTTCACCACGAGATTTTTAAACTTTTACGTTTTATACCACTTAACTTTTTGACTTTCGATCAGTATACAAATTCAACCCTGCAGCAACGCGCGGGGTGATAAACATCTCGTTATACATATAATACATTTATTAACTTTTATACCTATCTCGTTAGGTATTGTATAAGTCGCTAAGCATATTTCTCTTTAGTAAATTTTGTTTTTTTCTTCCTTAAGTTTTTTCTGTTGGGTTATTTTTTTATATTATCTGAGCTCAATGAGTTTAACAAAAGAGTTGGTAGTATAATATGTACAGTCATGTAACATATATTTTTTAATTTGAACTCAATAAATTTAGCAAAGGAGTTGGTGGTTTTTGAAATTTGTTAATTCACACCATTACTTTTAAGTATCTAATTATTTATAATGTTATATTTAATCAGATTTTTAAATTTAACGTTGTTGTGTTATCTTTTTTCATTTATTGTTTTCTTTTTTACTTTGTGTTTTAACAATACAGCTGTTTTATATATCCGTGTTATTCCCGAGGCAACGCATTGATACTAAATCTAGTTATATATTATGGATCAAATCACCGATCTATAGTTTTGCACGTGTTATGTAATAATCATATTTATTTATAAAAACACACACACACTACAAAAAATAAGGTCAATAGTGGCGACAAATGTCGCCACTATTACTCAAGAATGTCGTCATTATTGTCTATAGTGGTGACACGTCGCCGCTATTGGTCCGCCGCTATTGCCTTATTGTCGCCACTATTGCCCTTTGTCGCCACAATTGGTCCGCATCCTACAAAACGTGTTTTTCTTCTTATTTTATACGTTTTCAGTTTTATGAATACACACACTAAAAAAATTGTAGATTGACACGATTAAAATATACAATACGCCAAAATTAATAACATGTTCAAAATATACATAAACCGTTATGGTCCGAAACAAGTTTAACAAGTTATAACACAAACTAATAAATAGAACATATAACTTAAAAACTAGTTACTTAAAAATCATATGCCATTGAATCATTCATCATCGTCTTGGTCGTCTACATGTCTTCCCATAAACCCAAATAATATTTTGACATTTGTGCTTGAAAGGTGAGGTCTTGGAACAAGTTGGTAATTTCAGCCTGCAATAAAAAGGGGAATGGGTAATCAACATATGGTGACAATGACTATATATATATATATATATATATATATATATATATATATATATATATAGGGTTAGGTTCAAATGAGAACTTTTTTCTTTAAGAACTTTCGAGAACCATTCTGAGCCACTAATTTTCAGGGGGGAAGCATTCAAATTCATGGGGGGGGGGGGGATTTCCTTATATATATTATATATATATATATATATATATATATATATATATATATATATGATCATTTGAGAACCAATTGGGTTTGAGAACTTTTGAGAACCATTCTAAGCCACAAGTTATATATAAGGAAATCCCCCCCCCCCCCCATGAATTATATATATATATATATATATATATATATATATATATATATATATATATATATAGGGTTAGGTTCGAAATGAGAACCTTTTCTTTTGAGAACTTTTGAGAACTAAATCTCAACCACACATTTCAGGGGGGACCACTACAATTCATGGGAGGGGTAATACATGTAAATAAACTTGTGGCTCAAATTAGTTCTTTTTAGTTCTCAAACTCAATTGGTTCTCAAATGATCCTCTCCCTATATATATATATATATATATATATATATATATATATATATATATATAGGATTAGGATCATTTGAGAACTTTATATTATTGTGAGAACCATGAGAACACTTACTAGCCACACATTTGGAATCTAACCTATTTTATTTATATTAATACAAAAGGGCAATTAAATCTTTAACCCATATAACTAAAAGACAAAACTCTTCTAAAATATTATTAACTATTAGAATACTCTAACTATTAATATCTAGATTAGTAAAGATTAATTGTTTTAAATATTTTTAAATACTTTCCTTTATGTTTTTTATTACGTTTTTTTAATATATTTTTTAAACTTATTTTTTATTGTTTTCTAATTTTTCTTAACTTTTTTAAACGTTTTCATTTTTATTTTATAACAATTTTTAAAACTTTTTATAAACTTATCATTTTTTACGTTTTAATGACTTTTTTTTATAAAACTATTTTTTTACTTTATAAATATTTTTTTTTTAAAAATCTAGTTTTTTTATTTACTATTTTATGTATTTAATATGATACATTTTTTTATTTTTCCTTACTTATTTTTTTATGTTTTTTGAACAACTTTTTTTTTACTTTTATTAAAAAAAAATTATAAACTTTTTAATTATTTTTTTTACTATTTTAATTTATTTTTTAAAAACTTTTTATTAGTTTTTATTAATTTACTTTTTACATTTTTTATTTAAACATTTTTTAAAACTTTTTATTAACTTTTAATGTTTTACGTTTTAAATAACTTTTTTTACTTCTTAAATTATTTTTTTAAAAACATTTTTACTAGTTTTTTTAATTTACTTTTTATGTTTTTAATGTAATATTTTTTTTTTTACTTTTTCTTACTTATTTTTATGTTTTTGAATAAAAAATTTTTTTACTTTTGTTAAACATTTTTTAAAACTTTTTTTACTATTATAATTAATTTTTTTAAAACTTCTTATTAGTGTTTTTAATTTACTTTTTATATTTTTTTAAAATATATTTTTTTACTTTTTTTTATTTCTGTAAGTTTTTTTAAATGTTTATTTAAAAAAATAATAAATGTCTACATGCATGGAATATAGACATTAACAACCATGCAACATATGCCTACGAGGATGTAGCGATATGTAACATCTATGGAACAAGATTCATTTATGTTTTAACCATACGTGATTGTTCGATACGTGATTGTTCGATGAGATTGAACTTTTATTTTGCTTATTTTATACACCCTTTAATTTTGTATTCTTGGATTTTCTCATTACCAATCCTTTTTTCATATTATTCTTATGGACTCCTATGTGTAAGTACGTTTGCACCAATTTAACAACAACCTAAAGACCCTTTTATTAGTGTAAAAACATATTTACATGTTTGTTACACCATGCTTCACGTTTGTAAGAACTCACTGCATTGGTGTAACAATAACCTGATACAAGTGTGTAACATTATATGCACATGCAACACACTAATATTTTACTACTTGTTAGTAAGTTTCTATAGTGAATAGGTAAATATATGTAACAAGATGCAACCATGTAACAAATACATACGAGCATGCAATATATTAACAATTATGTAATATATACCTACGAGCGTGCAGTGATATGTAACATATATGGAACACGATTCAATCATACTTTAACTATACCTGATAGTTCGTGAGATTGAACTTTTATTTTGCTTATTTTATACACCCTTTAATTTTGTATTCTTGGATTTCCTCATTACCAATCCTTTTTTCATATTATTCTTATGGACTCCTATGTGTAAGTACGTTTGCACCAATTTAACAACAACCTAAAGACCCTTTTATTAGTGTAAAAACCTATTTACATGTTTGTTACACCACGCTTCACGTTCGTAAGAACTCACTGCATTGGTGTAGCAATAACCTGATACAAGTGTGTAACATTATATGCACATGCAACACAGTAATATTTTACTACTATATGGAACACGATTCAATCATACTTTAACTATACCTGATAGTTCGTGAGATTGAACATTTCTTTTACTTCTTTTATACACCATTTAATTCGATATTCTTGGATTTCCTCATTACCGATCCCTTTTTCATTTTTTTTCTTACTGACTCTTACGTGTAAGAACGTTTGCACCAGTACCCTTTTATTAGTGTAAAAACATGTTTACATGTTTGTTACACATGCTTCAAGTATGTAAGAACTCGCTGCATTCATGTAGCAAGACCATGATACAAGTGTGTAACATTGTGTGCATTTATGTAGCAATAACCTAATACACCCTTTTATTAGTGTAAAAACATATATGTAACTATTTGTTACCCATACGTAACTGTTCGTTGCATACATGTAACAACATGCATTCAAAAAGTTGATAATTTTGAGATCTTGTTGTTTATAATTTTGATATCCTTTTTTATGTTGTTTTTGGTTCTTGCAAAAAAAAAAAATTAGATCTTGGTATTGTTTTGGTGCTACTATTATCATGGTTTAAGGTTTTGACAGGTGGTAACCTGTTACTACTAGTTGATAATACTCTGTTATGAAAATGTAACGTATATGTAAGAAGGCGCAACTATGTAACAGATGCCTACGATCATGCAATCTAGACAACAACAACTATGTAACAGATGCCTACGAGCATGCAACCTAGTAAAAACTTGTTTACATTTTTGTTACACAATGCTTCAGGTTTGTAAGAACCAGCTATGTGGTTGTAGCAAGAAAATATGTTTGCGAAAAATATGTTTGGGCATTTACCTGATAGATAATGTGTTTACGGAAAATGAGAGAGAAAAAAGTATGATATACTGATCAATGAGAAAGAAATTTAAATATTTATATTTTTTTAACATTTTACATACGTGTAACTGTTCGTTACACATATGTATTTATTGGCTACACATATGTAATTGTTCGTTACCTACATGTAACAAAATACATTAAAAAAAACTACGGAAAAAATTTTTATATAAAAAAAATAACGAGACTATAACCAAATTAAAGATAAAAAAACGTCCTATTTAATGGTGCAATTTTTTTTATAAAATTATTATCGTATAAAAAGTTATTAACGATATAAAATGAAGGGGGGAAAGTAGATATCACCTTATCACTTTATCTCAATTTAAATATAAAATTACTTAAATGCCCTTTTCTATATATTTAATAGATTTTTAAATTTAAATTAATTTAAATAAATTCAAATTAATCTAGACCATTCATTTTAAAAGGTGGTTAAAATGTGTGGCTCATATCTGTTCTCGCGGTTCTCACAATATTTATTGGTTCTCAAAAGATCCTATCCCTATATATATAAATTCATTTGAGAATCAATTGGGTTTGAGAACTAAAAAGATCATTCTAAGCCACTAGGTTATATATATGGAAAACCCCCCATGAATTATAGTGCTCCACATCTAAAATTGATGGTTGAGATTTAGTTCTCAAAAGTTTTCGAAAGAAAAAGTTTTCATTTGAACCTAACCCTATATATATATATATAGGGGATGGATATAATGAAATCCTATTTGAGTTGGTAAAACCGTGAAAACTTCCACAAACAATAAAAAAAACGCCGAGTAGGTTTTTTTTTTTAAATTTCGAAATTTGATGTTACATCATGTTACATATGTAACATTTACCTGTTACATATGTAAAATGTCTTGTTACATATGTAACAAAATCTGTAAATAATTTTAAAAAAAAAATTCTCTAGGCGTTTTTTTTTTCAGCAAAACCATTAAAAATGAATGTAAAATCTATAAAAAAATATATCTAAAATAAATAAAAACAATTTTTGTACGTCTTTTTTGGCCGGTTAAGTTTTTTTTATAAAAAATCGGTTCTTAAAATTTTCTTTTTTTTGAAATATACTCGGGTTTTTTTTTTATAAAGGGTGTTTTTTTTTATAATGGGTGTTTTTTAACTTATAGAGTAACCATAAAAAAAATCGGAACAAAAAACGAAAATTTTAGCTTAGTTTTCACGGTTTTTTCCAACTCGGAGAAGTTTTTATTTTATCTTTCTCATATATATATAGGGAGAGGGTCATTTGAGAACTAATTGGTTGAGAGAACTTTTGAAACTATTTTAAGCCACTAGTTATATTTACATATACCCCTCCCATGAATTGTAGTGGTCCCCAACTGAAATTAGTGATGAAGATTTAGTTCACAAATGTTCTTAAAATAAAAAGTTCTCATTTGAAACACCATCCGCGTATGGTGGTCAATACAATAGTAATGCATTTACATGATTTTATCGATGGATTAATTTAATTTCTAGCTTATTAATTAATTATATAATCAACTTATAATGAATTTATTAAGGAAGGCTAGCTCGCCTGTTTATGTATGTATGTAGTATTTGTGGAGAAGATACTTAGAGTTCAACCAAATGTCAACAAGTTATATCTTCTTGTGAGGGCTCCTGATGCCAAATCCGCTTTGCAGCGTTTCAACACAGAGGTACGTACGTATATATTATATTTCTTCAATTAAATCTTTTTTTTTCTTTTTTTTTTTAAAAGTACGTGGAAGATATTAAATTCTTCAATTCTTTTTAGTTAATCAATTAACTATATATATTTTTTAAATTTAAACATCATAATTAGACAATTTAATCAATCATTGTTATGTATTATTATATTTATTATCATCTAATTTCATTATCAAATGCATGTATGTATGTACAACATAATTTAGCTAGTTAAGCTAGTTATCTAAAATATATTTATATATTATTAATTAATTTGGTGGTGCGTTTAATTAATCAATTAAATTAGGCGGTAGCAAAGGAGTTGTTTAAGGTGTTGAAAGACAAGTATGGTGCAAATCTTGAGTCTTTCTTGTCGGAAAAAGTTACTCCGGTTGCCGGAGACATCACGTGTGAAAATTTGGGAGTAGAAGACTACAATTTAATTCAAGAGATGTGGAGAGATGTGGATGTTGTTGTAAATGTAGCTGCCACTACCAACTTTGATGAAAGGTACGTCCATGCATGCCTGCTACAACCTACTTAATTACTTTCTTAATTATCTCATTATTTTATCTATATCTATTCCAAGTCTGTTGAATAGTAACAATCACATGACGACCTATGAAGAAGGGTGGTATCATGTGGCAACCCAAAATTTTATTTTTCTTTTTTTAAAATTTTTTATTTAAACGCAACGTCAGTTAGGCCATCCGTAGTGGGGCGTTATGGGACTTTTTTTTCCTAATATGGCGCCCCCATAACGCCCCTCCCCACCCCCCGGGGCGCCATGTTAGTAAAATAGGGGGAGAGCGCCATGTTAATGGCGCCGTGGAGGAGGAGAAACATTCATGATTTTTTTTTCTTTTTTTTTGTCTTTTTTCCTATTGGTACACATCATCCTTATAACCCCCATCATCATAACCCCCCACTACACCCCTTACCTCATAACCCCCCATTTCCACGTCATCCGCCACATGGCGCATAACCCCCCACTCCACTCCCAAACCACTACACATAGCCTTAGCATAGAGGTTGATTGTGTATCATGTTCACGCATATAATGTATATATATGTATGGGTTTTTAGGGGCAAAAGTGAAATTGCACTAATTTTAACGTTATTTTACTAATTTCGTGAAAATAACGTTAAAAGTGATTGACGTTAAAAATGATTGACGGTTAATCATGTATCATGTGGTGGAATTGATATATTTTTAATTTAATAACTTTAATTAGTGTTGTGTTTTATATATAAGAAAAACATTTTCAAAACCATTAATATATGTTATGATCGAGAAATTAAGAAGCATATATATATGGAATGAGCTGAAACTGTTTTTTATTTGATTGATTACAGATACGACATTGCACTTGCTTTGAATACGTTTGGAGCTGAAAATGTTCTAAAGTTTGCTGCCAAATGCATTAATATAAAGTTGCTTCTTCACGTATCAACTGGTTAGAATATCTTCACGTTTTAAGGTGGTGTATTACAAAAAGAGGAGGTGTCCCTATACGTGAAGGATAGGGCTCTCCTTCACGTATAGAAGGAGTGCCAAAATAAAATAGCTTGCACTTCTCCCTCCCCTTCACGTATAGAGGGGGTGTAAGAATTAAGGGGTGAAGGATAAACCTATCCTTCACGTATAACTGTTAGAGCATGATAGTACAACGTCAGGGAATGTCGGGGGATGTCTAAGAACCCTCACGTAGAGCTCTATACGTGAAGGTTAGGTAAAAAAAAAGTTTTTTTTTTAATTTATAGTATTGTTCTATAAATTAGATAAATATATATTTGTTTATGTTTAATAAATTAAATATTTTTTTACAAATTTTGATATATAAGAAAAGTATGTTATAATTTTTAAGTTATATATTTATGGGGTGAAGAAGAGCTCTAAAGGTGAGTATTTGCTGTTTTGAGGGTTGAAGGATGACTCTAAACGTGAGCATTTACGTGAAGGATAAAAAACTTCCGACAAACTCTGTCAGTTGACTGGAGTTGCTGTTTTGAGGGGTGAAGGAGGGAACTAAACGTGAGAATTTATTTTTATACCCCCACTATACGTGAAGGATAGCCCTATCCTTCACGTTTTAAGGTGGTGTATTACAAAAAGAGGAGGTGTCCCTATAAGAACCCTATTACAATGTGATATCTTTTATGAATTAAACCAATGATGATTTAAGTTGAATTAAATTATGTTAATTTGTTCAGCTTATGTCTCTGGTGAGAAACCCGGGCTCATACTAGAAACCCCATATCAATTGGGAGATGCACTTAACCACACCCCCGGCCTTGATATCAACATAGAGAAGAAGATTATCGAAGAAAAGTTAAAAGAACTTAAATCCGATGAGAAAGCTACAGAAAAATCCATTACATTGGCCATGAAAGATTTGGGTATTGAAAGGTAAAATCGGGTTTTCCAGCTTAACTGGTCATATGCATGCTAGTCAGTGATAGGAGACCTGAGAAATCTAGGTTCGATCCTTGAGACAACCGGGTTTTACCGTTAATTCGTTGTCGTGGCTACGGGCAGACGGGTTAACGGGTTTTCCCCGAAACTAGTGTAAATAAGGCGCTTAAGGGCTTCGTACGGTTGCGTTGGGCCAGCTGGCAGTGATCTTTTGCCATGAAGTCACCCCGTACGGAGTACCTTATTCCGTTAGTTGGTTGTAAAAAAATGTTTTGCTTACCGTCAAATCTTTCTAGCTTTTTCATCGATATATGTTTTTTATTAGGCAAATTGGATTTAAATAATCAATTGGCCGACAATAATCCCAAGTAACGAAATATTTGCTATTGAGTGATATTTTTAACTTATTTTCCTACAACAATCTATGATTAACCGAAACTTAACGACGTTAATTTTTGTATGAAACACTGGATTTAAATAATCAAAGTTTCATCAATTGGCCGGCAATAATCCAAAGTTTCATAAAAAATAATCCCAAGTTTCATTAATTGGCCGGGAATAATTAATCTCAAGTTTCATCAAAACTAACGTTGTTAAGTTTCCGTTAATCGGGTATCGTTACCGAGGATTAATATAGAACAATTGATAAAACTTGAGATTATTTAAATCCAATTTGGTTTTTTATTACTATTGGTTTTGCTATCTTAATTAATTTGCTAGGTACGTGACTATATATTCGATCTCAAGAACTGTTATATTAATTTTAAAACGATCAATAATATATGTATAATATTTGTAAATATTAATTCATTTTACCTAGCTAGCTAGCTTCAATGTTTCAATATTCCTAATGAATTAATTAATTAATTAATTAATTAAAGGGCAACTAAATTTGGATGGCCGAATACATATGTGTTTACGAAGGCACTTGGAGAAATGATCATTGTTGGGCAGTTGAAAGGTGGAGATATGCCCCTAGTCATTCTTCGACCAACCATCGTCACTAGCACTTACAAAGAACCATTTCCTGGTTGGATTGAAGGGATAAGGTACGTAATATTCCTCCTCAATCATATTATGCATTTTTAATTAGGGAAAAATACGAAAATAGCCACTTTAACTAAGTTTGGGACGAAAATAGCCCTATGAATTTTTTTAGTCAGCTTTTAGCCCTACCTTAACGGTCGCTAACGACCTCCGTTTAAACCCAAAACGACCGTTCTCATGACCAACCACGGTGCGACATGTGTCATCCACGGTCGTTAATACCTGAAAAAGGTCGTCAACGACCGTCGTTTTCCGTCAAACGACCGCCGACAATTTTCGTCTCCAAGATTCCTGGAACGGTCGTCTGACACCTTTGTCGGGTGCATCGACGACCATTACTTTAAAAAAATAATAAAAAATCATCTGGTTTTCTTATCCGAGGTCGTAACGACCGTGGTCGATGGCGACCACCGTTGCAGTCGTCCGACCATTATTGGATTTAATTATTTTTTTCAAATTCAAATTGGTCCAAACACGGTCGAAAGGATCACATATAAGGTCGAAACGACCGCTAAAATGTGACAACATAGAAAACTGAACGGAAAGCAGTGTTTTATTTTGGAAATTGAAACACAAACACGGTCGAAACGAGCACAAATAAGGTCGAAACGACTGCTAAAATGTGAACAGTCGTTTTGGGTTTAAACGGATGTCGTTAGCGACCGTTAAAATATGGCTAAAAGCTGGCTAAAAAATTCATGGGGCTATTTTCGTCTCAAACTTGGTCAAAGTGGCTATTTTCGTCTTTTTCCCCTTTAATTAACTAAATGCATGATCTTTAATCGTCATATATATTAATTTGTAATGCAGAACGATTGACAGTTTGGCCGTTGGTTATGGCAAGGGTCGGTTAGCATGTTTCCTTGGTGATCCTGAATCTGTAATTGATGCGGTATAGTACTTAATTACATGGGATTGATCTTTAAATTAATAATAATCATTAAGTTAACTTGTCTCATTTTTTAAATTAATACCTCCCCCTAGCTAACAAAAGAAGTTTTTGAAAAAATAATTGATACATATATAGATACCAGCGGATATGGTGGTGAATGCTATGATAACGGCAATGGCAACTCATGCAAATCAACGACATGCATGTGAAACAGCCATCGTCTATCATGTTGGATCTTCGGTATCAAACCCATTGAAGTATAAAGTAATCCAAGAAAGTGGTTATAACTATTTTAGAAGGCATCCATGGATTAACAAAAAAGATGGCAAGCCGGTTATTGTTAGCAAGATTAAGGTGTTGACCTCCATGGATAGTTTTCAGAGATACTTTTATCTTCGTTACTTGCTTCCATTGCAGGTACCTACCTACCTTAATTATAATAATACTCCGGCCTTTAAAAATATATATATAGAGAGGTAAGTTATTCTACATCCATCAAAAACTCTACATTCACTACATCCACCCTCATTTTTACAAAAAACACTTTTTAACAATTTTTTTTTTAAAACACTACACCTCTAATCGCTATGTTAGTTTTCTAGAAAACTTTTTTTTAAAATTTTTGTGGTTTTTTTTTTGGTGTTTTTTTTTGGTTTATTTTTTTTTCAAAAAAAACACTTTTTTTAATTAAATTTTTTTTTATAAAAACACCATTCTTCTAGACGCACCAAAACACACATTTTTTTGAAAAAAAAATTTATTTTTATTCTTTTGTATTTTTGGCGTTTTTTTGGAAAAAATAATAAAAAACGCCATAAAAAATTTTAAAAAAGGTGTTCCAGAAAGAATATATAGCGATTTGACATATGATGTTTTTTAAATTTTTTTTTTAAAAGAAAGTGTTTTTTTTTTTGTGTTTCTTTTTAAAATAGGGAGAGGATGTAGGGAATTTGGTGAATGTATTCTACCCCAATTCTATATATATATATATTCATTCATTCATGTGTTCTTTGAATTAACGTTTTAATCAATATATACCTAATTAATTTTGTTGTTGTTTATAATAATCTTTAGGGTTTGCAAGTTTTGAATTCAGCATTATGCCATGCTTTCAATGGAACGTATACAGATCTTAAACGAAAGATCGGTTTTGTGCTACGGGTGGTGGAGTTATACAAGCCCTATTTGTTCTCAAAAAGCTTGTGAGATTAATTAATTACTTCGTCACATTAATTTTCTAGTAATAATATATATACATATATAACGTACTATGAATATTTTTTAACTCTTAATTTAATTTGACAGCTACGATGATATAAATACCGAGAAACTACGTCAACGAGCTAAAGAAAATGTGGTCGAAGCCAATATGTTCTATTTCGATCCAAAGACGATCAAATGGGATGTTTATTTCGAGCATATACACTATCCTGGTGTTGTTAAGCATGTATTTAAATGATCAATTGTAGAGCTAACAACAATGACTTGCATGTTTTGCATGTACTATTGTATTTTTAAAGTGTCGTAAAATGTATTTGCCATTTATTGGAACGCCATGCATGTTAGAAGGATTTGATTGTATTTAAGAATCAATTATAGGTTTATTTTATTACTTGTTATATATATCCTAAGTTTAAATATTAATTAGTTAAAAGGTGTGTCAAATGGGTGAACCATGAGGTTTGATGAGTATAAAGTTAAATGAGGGTAGTATGGTAATTGTATATTAATTAAGTCATAAGCACTTTCAAAAAGCCAACTTTTGTGACTTATTAAAAATGACTTATTTACCTTCTACAAAAACCCAAGGGGTTGTTTAATAGAATTGTAATGCCTCTTAATGGTCACTAAGATGCTACATCTTAATGGTTAAAACGCACATTTTAATGGTGTAATGCCTCTTAACCCTTAAGAAGTTTAAAATATGTTGAATGGTTAAGAGATAACCTCTTAATGCTAAACTCCCACAAGTCACATTATTCTCTCTTCTTTTGATAAAACTCTTAATGATTCTATTAAGATGTAGCATCTTAATGACCATTAACATGCTACCAAACAACTCCCAAAAATGTTTATATATTTTCTAAACAATTAAAATGACTTACTGCCTTTTTATATAACCAATAAGTCAATAAGCACTTTTTATAATTTTTATAAGCAATCCCAAACACCCCCGAGTTTGATACATTCACCTAATCTAATGTTTACTTGCACTTTTAACAATTTAATTTAATTGTTCCTTTTGACACACCTAAATCCTCCTAAAGTGATGTGTGAGAGTTGTGTTAAAGATGGAAGATACCCATAATACCTACCTTATTCGTGTGTTAAACAATACGTGCTTTGGCATCTTCAGTTCATCCACACGTTCATTTGATGAACTTTTTTAAACTGTAACAAAACAAATATATTTAAAAGAAGTTAGTAACACGTTGGATTACAAAGAAAATTAAAAAAAAAAATTTTACTTACACCACAACTCCCGATCTAAACATACAAACTTTCCTCTATGTTTAATCCAAAGAAACGATAGGATTTTATCTCACCAAGGATCGCATAGCCCCACAAACAAGATTCTTAAAAGTTATATCGTTTCAAGTTTTTCAAATGCATCAGAGACAGAGAGTCATCAAAAAGATCTCGTGTATGATGTACTTGAGTTCCTCTGAGAAGGGCGTTTTTATGTTCGTCAAGAGTATCTTTCACAGAAAGGAACAATTCTTTTGGAGTCGTGCACCAACCCAAATGTAGCCGACACGCTTACAATTAACCAAAAGATGATCCACCGTCTCCTTGTGCGCCTTGCTAAGGGTGTTGATTGGGTTTTGTCTTTGGGTTTCAGGTTAAACGGGTCGGGTTTTCATAGTTGGAATCCAACCCATAACACGACCCTACCCTAATTGGCCCTGGGTTTCCGGGTTTCAAGTTTCAGATTGATTCGGTTTTGGGTTACAACATCTAAATGTTTAAGAATTGTTAAAAATATAAAATTTAAGATGTATTTCAATTCTTTTTCTTAGTTGCATAACAGAACACATTTTATTAGTTACATCACTTTATATTTATTAAATCAGTTTATATAAATCTTTATAGTAATCTGCTATTAGTGACAAGTATAAATCTTTACAATTGAACCCCGGTTGTTTGGGTTTCGAGTAACTGGTTGATTCATGTTGGGTTATTCTGCTAGCTAGTGTTTGGGATACATTCATAGACACGTGTCAACCTCCCTATTAGGATTTAGTTTAGCCTCTCACCTTTTTTTCTTTATAAAAGAAGAAGAAACTTAATTGCCTCTTCTTTCCTATATTTTGTTTTCAGTTAAGATATGATATACAATATACGATATTCAAACTTTTGTGGTATCTATTCTAATACGCCACCATTTGAAGCAAGAGAGAGATGATGGATAGATCAAAAATCTTTAAATAAAACATACACCTATTTGATAACAACGACAATTGGATATCTAATTCAATACATTTTGTTCACTGACTTTGAAAGGATTAGTATAAGTTCACAATGGATAATAGACATGCAAGATGTGCAGTGAATAAAAACTAAAAGTATCTAGCTCGTCTATTGCATTTGCCAAACGACAGTACTCAGCTTCTGCACTAGAACGAGCGAGAGTGGTCCATCGTTTAGATGACCAAGAAAGTAGATTATCCTACCACTAGGTGCTTTCTATAACCAAGGATGCAATCAAGCAAGCAAATTGATGAAACAATAAAAATACAAAAGTATAAGCCTTACTTGTAGCGTATGCTATGCCGATATCAATCCTACTGAAATAAAATCAATTATGTTTGTCAATATATAACTAAGACGTATTATTGTAAGTTTCGTGTCATCAAGTGTGAGTGACCGAGTGATAATGGACTTCGACCACCCCTACCCCTAATACGCTTACGATTGTTTATTTTCAAGTGTTAACGGTATTGAATATAAGTAGGTAGCTACTATCTATCTATTCTTAAATATTCATCATACACACTTAAAAAAAATCAATAATAAGGTTTTACATATTCAGAAAGAGAAAGAACAATAGTTAAATATTTAAATGTAAGTCGAACAATATTTGTTATCATTCTTTATTTAATCTGAATCAAACCATAATGTTATATCTATCCCTACACTACATACATGTGTGATGTGTCATCTACAGATCCTAATGCTTTTTCTGATCTTCCTTTTAACACATCATAATGCAATACTTCATAAAAATAAAAATAAAAACAAGTTTAATATGTGTGTACCTAAATCAGGTGTCTAGGAAACGCTTTTCTTCCTCATCGAGTCTTTTTAACCATCTAAATCCAAGATCATTTCCTAATTTTGCAGCATTCTCAAACTGTTCCCTTGCCAGTTGGATTGGATTAGGTTTAGGCTCACCTGATTTCTTCCTTAATTTCCTACCAGTGACCTCCTTCTTTAAAACAGACTTCGGAAGTTCATAGCCTGGTTAAAACAACCAAATAGATCCATATATTATTTGAAAGGGGCAGAAAGAGTCCACCAAATGAAATCCACTAACTGTGATAACTTAATTTCTTGATTGAAAGGGTACTCCAATGATGATAAAGATGGCTGTAACAAATTTAAATATTTTCTAACACATATTTAGCTTGGATGAGAACAAAAAGAAAAAAGAAAAAAAAAGATAAAGTTGATTTCTGTATGAATTAAAGATTTTGGCGAAGGAAATAATGGAATAGATTAAATTAAAGTCCTCTTTTATCTGATAGTAAAAGATTAGTGTAACTAGTTTGTAATCACAGCAGGTTTGATATGAACAATGCAAAAAAATAGCTAGATTCGAGCTGAAAAGGTTGTATAAAAACATAAATATCATACCTCTCATAAGAAGAGACCCACATGCAATTGCTGCCCCAGCATGACCCTAAACATTATAGAAAATTTTACTTTCAAGGTTCTTTAATCTTGACCTACATGATATTTTCATCAATTTCTCAACTTCAAATTATTTGCCCACAACTTTTAGTATGACCTTCGAGGAAAAAAAATAAATTTATAGGAAATTATATGAATTTCGGAAATTTGAGAAAGGTTTGGAATCCATATGAACTTGCAAAAAATGCATATACTTTTTAATATAAAATAATATACCTTCTCTGAAGCTCTATGAAAACACCATAATGCAGAGGCGATATCTTTCTTAACACAGTCGCCTGTCAGATAGACAGCTCCAAGAAGGTAGAGAGCACCGGGGTGCAGCTAAAACATAAAGTGTCAAAAGTCCAACAAAAATAAATAAACCATGAGAAAGCATCAATAGTGATTATGTCATTACTGATATACCTGGTCGGCTGCCTTCTCCAAATAATAGAAAGCTTGTTGATCCGTGTCAACACCCTCATTCTGGGCACATTATAGAAAATTTATGTCTCACAAGATACCCACAAATGAAAACTAACACTAGAGAGCCTCACCTCAATTCTTAAATTACGACCCAGTTCATATTGAGCATCTGCATCACCCATATCTGCAGCTTCAACCAATAAAGCAGCTCCTCTGTTTGAAAAAACGAGAAAATTGAATTTACATTTAATGACAAGTACTATCACATTTGAGATATTAGATTCTTACATAGCTTTACATTGACCGGGCACATGGTATTTTAAGTGTAGTCTGGATAACCAATATCTAGCATGTGTGTTTGAATTATCAACTTCCAGAGCCATTTCAAAATTTTCCTTTGCAGTCTAAGATGGAGAATCAACCCAATCAGAAAATAAGTAACAATAGCCAAACGTGGTATCTTCTTCGTATTATCTTTATTTATAAAGAATGCGTAATTAGTTACCTTACCTTAAGGTGAGGAATGAGGCGTTTATCTCTAGGTTCACAATAGTCAATCACCCTATCAACCTCCTTCAATGCATTCCACCCTTTTGCAATGTATTCCATTGCCATCTTATTCCTGCTGTGCAATCCTCGCTGCAGCAAAAACAAAAAAATAAATAAATGTAAGGGGAAAAAGAATGCATAATTAGTTACCATTTATTGTTTAGTACCAATGGTGAAATACTTTCATTAAACTGTGTCAAGCCATTTATTGTAATTTTTGGACAAAGGAGTATGTAATAGTCTACCTGTTGACTAAAGAGAGCGAGATTGAAAACTTTCTGCTGTGCAGAACTAGCTTTCGAAACCAACAACTTGAACATCTTCAAAGAGCCTGCAACCACCAAATCATAATGTAAAAGACATATTTACTAACAAAAGTAATTTTTCATTTATTCATAATGTAAAAGATATCTCCCATTAGTTTCAGAATCAGCAAAAGATTATATTTTTCCAGACATTCTTGTTGAGTAAATGTTTATCTGAATCCCCCCTCCCCCCCCTACAAGATTATGAAAGCCCAAATCATTAATCTTGTTTGAAGATGCTAAAAACAAGATGGCATATCGATCTCAGATATTGAGAAAACATGTAGCAAGATGAAGGTAAAATTTAGTAGCAGGAACTAAGAATCAAATCAAAGAGGAAGCTTGGATGAAAGAACACACAAACATATTGAATTTGAGGGTGATCTAGATAGATTTTCGTAATTGATTGATTATAAATAAATGTCAACCAAATCTCGAAGAAGAACACAATAGAAATGTGAGAGAATTACGGTTTGTTACCTGGATCGACGCTGTGTTTTGAGGGTTTGGACGAACGCGGCCGCAACAGAAGAAAGAAAACCAACCCTCGGTCTCCTTGTAACCGGAGTTTTTTTTCTTTTTTTTTCTTTTTTTTTCTTTTTTTTTTCTTTTTTTTTCTTTTACCTGAAGCTTAATCGCATATATCAATGTGTGTTGCTGTGATTTTGTATCACATTGGGTGGGTTATGGGTGTCCATATAAAATAAAGTTTTGGTCAGAAGGTCGATTTGGACCGTCTGGGTTATCAGGAGGGAGGTCCGCTTTGACAAAATGTCGGCGGTGTATTGACAGCCAACCAGACCGTCTGAACTGTCCCAAATGCAACTGGGACAGTCCGCTTTGATGACCAAACGAGAATGTTAATTTTGACCATTTTTCTAATACGTCCATGTTTGTCGCGGTTAAACCTAGTAAGTCTTAATTTTTTTAGAAAGGTTAATCTGATTATTGGGTTGACTACCTTGATGAAAATCTAACTGGACTACTTGACGAGAAATTGATGGGTTAAATGGGTATGCATGCCCGGGTTATAACTAGCTAGGTTTAAGTTAGTCATTTTATGTGATATTATGTATCCTTTGTGCTTAGGTACCTAATCTGATCTAAGAGATCATCTTGGATTTAATGCTTAGACGATCCCAGCTATTATTATTTTTCTTATCTGCTAGATAAGGAGAGTCGGACCTCCCTTTTTTTTTATGTATGCTTCTGGAGAAGGGTTGGAGGTTTGAGGGTTGCCAAACGCAACAAGAATAAAAACTCGTGATATCATTATAGACAATTGATTGCTTTCTATTAACCTCACAAAGGGTATAAATATAAGTTTACAAATATAATTATTGTAACAGTAACAATTCCCTATCTACTACAAATATACATAGGGAACATTCTAGAATATGTGAGAATATTCTAAAAGTTAACTGAGTTTTTAACTGACATCCATGCTAGAGACTAAAAATGTTATGACTTGACAAAGCTTAGATCTATATGTATAATTTTTAACCTTTAGGGATGAAATGTGGAATTTTTATAAACGTCAGCGACAATTACTCTACTTTCCTCTTTGATGTGATGTGAAAGTTAAAACGATTATATACATTTTTTCCTCACTCGGTGTACCTTATACATTCTAATAAGAATATATGAGTTTTAAAAAAAAAAATTATCTTCCTACTCTAATAAACAATTACAACTCTTGACACATGTCAACACTAGAATCATTCTCACAAAAGGTTTCCCTCCCAAATCTACTTCCTAATAAATTATTTTTTATTGAAAATTATATCCTATTTTATAAACATGTTATATTTTTATTTATTTATATATATGAAATTATGACAATCACATATTAATTTGCATCTTATTTTTATTTCGAATTATTTTTGAAATTATTATTGTTTTTGTTTTAATAAATATTTATAAAACTTATAAATACCAATAAACACTTATTTACCAACAAAAGTTTATGTTGCAATTTTTTAAATATACAAGTAGAGACATAATCTAAATATTATTTTTTGATAAAGAAGGTAAGTCACCAATACCATATTATGAAGATAATTTTAGCTTTTTATTGTAATACATTATTCCGGTAATAAAAAGAGTATGCATAAATTATCAGTTATATATATTATTTACTAATTTAACTCGTATAACATACGGGTTTTATCCTATACTCTAATAAACAATTACAACTCTTGACATGTCAACACGAAATTCATTCTCACAAAAGTTTTCCTTCCCAAATCTACTCTTTAATAAATGCTTTTTAATTGGAAATTATATCCTATTTTATAATCATGTTATATTTATATTTACTTATATTTATTGAATTATGACAATGACATATTAATTTGCTATCTTATTTTTATTTAAAATTATTTTTAAACTATTATTGTTTTTATTTTAATAACCATTTAAAAACTTATAAATACCAATACACACTTATTCACCAATAAACGTTTATGTTGTATTTTTCAAATATATAAGTAGAGACGTGATCTAAATATTATTTTTGATAAAGAGGGTAAAGTCACCAATACCATTTTATGAATTATAATTTTAGTTTTTTTATTGTAATACGTTATTCCGATAATAAAAAGAGTATGCATGAATTATCAGTTATATATATTTTTAATGATTCAATCCGTATAACATACGGGTTCTATCCTAGTATGGTAATATAAAAATACAAATACCAAATTATTTATTAACTAACTAGGATAGAACCCGTATGTTATACGGGTTGAATCATTAAAATATATCTATAATTGATAATTCATGTATACTTTTCTTATTACCAGAATAACGTATTACATTACATTAGATAGAAAACTAAAGTTATAATTCATAATATGGTATTGGTGACCTTACTCTCTTTATCAAAACAAAAAATTTAGGGCATGTCTCTACTTGTATATTTGGAAAATGCAAGATAAATGTGATCATGTTTAAAAAACAATCAAACCCTCAATAGCGACTAACATGAATTATGAATTGACAAACTTGAGACTTTAAGTCTGTATAGAAAGTTAGATCAATATAAAGTTTTATTAAAACTATAATGAGCACATTCTAATTGTTGAGTATAAAATCAAAATTATAATTAAAAAGATCATAATGTTATCAATAAAAAATGTTATGTTGATATACATTGGAAAACTTACAATTGTATTTGTCGCGATGTCTAAAATTTTCAAATTAAATGAATATGGCTCATTTGATATGGTAGGAAAAACTCTTTAAAATTAGATATTATTAATATGATTTTTATTGCTTATGAATTTTTTTATAAATGGTATCATCCACAACGCTTTTTCTATAAATGGTATCATCCACAACGCAACGCTGATTGAATTTGTAAAATAGTATTAGGTATTCATTAATTAAAATATTAAATATGACTTGCTTAATTATATTTGAAAACACACTAAATAAGTGCTTACAGGTATTCTATAAGTTTCTAAATATTTTTTAAAATAAAAATAATAATAGTTTAAAATTTATTTTTAAATAAATAAAAGACGTAAATTAGTATATGATCGTGATAATTCCATAATATATAGACAAAAATATATCATGATTATAAAATATGATACAATTTCTAATAAAAAAAAAGAATTTATTATGGAGTAGATTTGGGAGGGAAAACTTTTGTGAGAATGAATATAGTGTTGACATGTGTCAACAATTGTAATTGTTTATTAGAGTAGGAAGATTGAGTTAAAAATTTATCAGTAATAAATACTCAATTATATAAATATGTTTAAAATAATAATTTCATGGAATATTCTTTTAAAAATACGAAAATCTTGATCTATTTTCTTGTTATTTGTTTTTTTTCTTCTTTCTATCGTGTCTATAAAATGAAACCACCAATAGCAATACAAGGGGCTAACGCTCTCTATTCCTCTCTTGAATTGTTTTATTATTTCATCAAATTTTATCGTTACCAAAATTTAAACCTTTAATCTCTATCTAATCTAAAGAGGTTTGTATCTTACCACTAAATTTTTTTCTTGAATTACTTATTTATTTATATATATCTATAAAATAAATAAAAAGTTTTATTATGCTTTATTTAATAAAAAATGACACTTGTCATCATCAATTTTTTTTTAATTAAGTCAAAATTTCAATAAATAATTATCTAAATACTAAATTTCCATATTAGGGTTATTTAGATTAACTTTTAATAAGTAATTATTCAAATACAAAAAATTTAATATTAAGGTTAGTAATTAAATAGAGAAATATTATACATGTAATATAAAATATTTTATTGAACATTTTTACACAATATGACACAATGATCTGAACATTTTTAACACAATATGACATAATGATCTGAACATTTTGATACAATCGAAAGAGTAAAAAAAATAATTTTATATTTAACAATATTGTACGCGTTTTAAAGATAAACAAACGCTTGTTTTTATGGTGTAATTTTTTTTTAAATGTTTTTTCTAAGAGTTATGAAGTTTAAAAAATATGGGAAATTCGATAAAAAGTCAAAAATGCCCTTTCACCTTTTATTTTCTTTAGTTTTTCTCTCTAATTGTCCAGAAAATCTTTGAGTCATAAATCTTCATTTAATTGAAGATCTAATGGCTATGATTCATTCTTATCCAAACCAACTTCTCACAATAACCGTACTCTTCATTTTAATATAATAAACAAAATCTTTATTTTCCGTGACTAGATTTCTATTTTTTTTAACTGTAAGCATCCGGTTACCTGGTGGTCTCATCATGGCAAACGATGTTAGCCACGACACGTTACGAATGCAGTCCATGCGAGTAACCAAGACCCTATGTGTTGCACATCCATGCAGAGGAAACTCACCGCCTAAATGCCACTGTCGTAAAACATCTGACTCACCTATAATTACTGAGAAATTAATTGTCGTAGATTATGATTATATATATATATATTTTTTTTTGAAAACTCACCCGTATAATACATACGGGGATAAAAAAAACTAGTTTAAATATATAGGTTTTCTTTTCTTTGCAATCTCAATATGAACGGTGACTACGTACCGTTCCGTTGAACCCGATATTTATTGACTTTTAGAAAATTATACTTCTCATTGTACAAGTATCGACCATAACCGTTCCGTTGAACCCGATATTTATTGACTTTTAGAATTTATAGTTCTCAGACTACCCGTAGTGGGGCGTGACCGGGTGTTTTTGGGCTCTATAACGCCCCCTATAACGCCCAACCCCACTACGGTGGGGCGTTATAGGGGCGTTATAGAGGAGGGGCGGGCGAGGGGCGTTAGCCCTTTAACGCCGAGAAGAGGGGGTGAAATCAAAAAAGAGTCGTTCAACGGCTCAATTTTGGTCCGTTGGGGGCTATTTTTAAAAAAAAAATTTAATTTAAACCCTCTTTTACCTATAAATACTCCACTTTTTTAAACATTTCACACACCACTCCAACTCCTCTCTACTTCTATTCTTCTATTCTTCTATTCTTCTATTTTTTTTATAAAATGTTTCCTAACCAACCCAACAACCAACCTAACCCTCGACCTAATACCGGCGAGAACGAAAGCGATCAAAACCTATGACAAATGTTTATGATCATGCCTTCCCCTCAATTCCCGCAAAGGAACCCCGTCACCCAACCTTTCCCGAACCAATTCACAAATATGAACATTTATAACCAAGGTTTTTCCCACTTCTCCCAACCACAATTTGGAGCTTATCAACCCCCTCCATTTCAACCACCCCCTCAATTTCAACCTTCTCCACCCGCTCGACAAAGTCCAACTCCTCGACCATCTCAACCTTTCTCTCTTCAAGATGATGACGATGAAGTCGTCCAAGAAACACAAGAGGTTGGTGGATCTCAACCAAAACCCAAAGCGAAAGGAAGGGGTAAACGATCTCACAAGAAAAAAGAGGTCGAATCGAGGGAGAAAAAGGAGATTCAATTTTGGAACGAAGACGAGTGTTACGCTCTTTGTCGAGCGTACGTTGAAGCTTTGGAGAACCCTACAAAAGGTTACTTTTAAAAAAAAAAATTGTTATATATTTTCTTTAAAATAGTTTGTTTTAACTAATTTTTTTTTTTTAGCAAACAATCAAGATATGAAGGAATTTTGGGACGAGATTCGGTCCAAGTTTTTCGGGTTGATGGGGAAGGGCGAATACCGAAACCCGGATTCGTTGTCGGGAAAATGGAGAGAGATCAACAGAAGATGTCAAGCTTTCTCGAACTATTATGATCGATGCAAATCTGGTTGGGCGAGTGGTGCGAACGACTACGACATTTACGAGAGAGCGGTGGGCGAATACGAAGCGGAGCGTGGTCGTTTCGGCCTCATGAAGTGTTGGCGGTTTCTCTACCAAAGCGAGAAGTGGAGATCGAAAGCGGATATAACGACACGTCAAACCCGAAAAAGCAAGAAATCCAAGACGTTGTCTTCCGCCGGTCCCGAGTCGTTTGACTCCACCGCTCGAACATTCAATATTAATTTGAATGATTCGGAAAATGATGATGAGGATGATGCTCCGACTCCACCCGTGGAAACTACTAGTGGGAGGCCAAGAGGTCGAGATTTCGCAAGGGCTAGCCGTGGAAAGGCTCCGGTCACCGAATATCACGCGGTGGTGGCCGAGAGTATTCAAGATCTTGCACGGTCGAAAAAAAAGCAACTTGAGCAAATCGACGATTATCAACTCGACAAGGATCTCGAGTTCCTCGCCCAACCACCACCTCAAAACGGTGATCCGGTTTACCTCGCCCTCTATAACAAAAAGGGGGAACGAATTAAGGCAAAATACAAAATCAACGAGTAGTTTTTTTTTAAGTGGTTGTATGTTTTATTTTAATTAAGTTGTATTTTTTTTTAAGTAGTTGTAATTTTTATTTTAATTAAGTAGTGTTTTTTTTTTTAAGTTGTAATATTTATTTTTAATGAAAGTAGATTTTAAAAAAAAAAGGTTAAAAAAAATAATAATTAAGTAAAGATGGTGGGGCTTTATGGGGGCTTTATCCATTACACCATAAAGCCCCATAAAGCCCCTTGCCCAGTTATCGTCCACGTGTCACTTAATGCCCATTTGAGGCTTTATGAAGCCTTAACCACTACACATAGCCTCATATTACAAGTATCGACCACAAACTTACATTTATGCATGTTTCTTTACACATTAATTAAAAAAATCATTATGATATTAATAGAGACTAAAAAGGCGGGAGCAAGTACAACTTTTTATATAAGAACTAATAATTTACTATTTGTCATTTGTTTAAATGGTACGAGTAATGAATGATAGAGTTTGGGTGTTGAAAGGTCCCAGGTTCTATCTCGACTTTAGGGGTTTTACCCAGTGAGTGAAGTCTCATCAAGAACTAGTGAATTTTGATGGTGTCACATAGTTTAACTTTTCATTGAACTCACGGGGTTTAAAAAAACAACTAATTAATAATGTTATTTTTAATTATATTTAATAACATATGGTAAAAAATTGAGGTTATTTAACACACCAAGATAATAAGGCCACTCGGACTACTCATCATTTTCACATCGTGGGGGCCCTCCACGCAAGAATCATGGTGCCATACACCATCCCTCTTCTCCATGAAAAGGCCGCGTGGTTTTGTGCATGGTTTTCTCCACGCCGAGTAATTTGAGCAGTCGATGGTTTGCTCCAATCAAATAATAACACACAATTTTTTTGGTTTCTTTGTTGTTTGATAAAATAAAAAATAACCACCGTCACAAAACACAACTCAAATCACCATACATCTCCTACTAACACCACACATGTTAGGCTTTTCGTAGTGGAGGGTTAAACCCACTTTTCACCCCCCTTCACGCCCCATGGCGTCCGGGTCACCGCCCCCTGGGGGCTATGGACAAAAAATTTGTCCGGGGCGTTGCTAGCATGGCGCCTTCCCCTCTCTTTTGGATTGGATTGTTATTTATTTAGTATTTTTTTTATTGGTCAGGTTTTATGAGTGGTGTTTTTTAAGAGGGGCGTTATACGGGTTATGACTACATACAATTTCAGTGATAAAGTCTCTTGATGATGTGGATAACATATGTCTAATAACGCTTACGCCACTCCAAGAAGGTTATGACTACATATAACCTTAGTCAAGGGGGAAGCTTTTAAGGGGCCAGACCGAGGCCCGGCCCGGTCCATTTTTTCGCTCCGTAGTGTTAATTTATTCTCGTTCGGTCCCAAAAAAAAATTATATACTTAGTCCGACCCTATCCGCCTTTACTCCGGCCCTATCCGCCTTTAGTCCGCCTTATCCGCCTTTCAGGCCAAGCTTCGCCCCTGTGCTTAGTCTAGTCATTGTCTTTGTGGAAAATCACACAAACCACACTATACAAGTAAGACCAAGATGTTCTAAGACTGTTGAAGGACAGGAGTAGATGAGTAGAAGGGAGTAGATGAGTAGTTGTTGGCAAATAAGTCGACATTGAGGGACAAGTGAAATTAAAGGTAGGGGCATCGGGTTCAGTATTAAATTTTAAATCATGCAACGACTTTTTCTATATATATCTTAAATCTATTAATATACATTTTATTAAAAAAATAAACTTCTTAAGCTAATCGTAGTGTTGACGCCGGATGACATCATAGTGTCGGGTTTGGGAGGGGGGAGGAAGGGAGAAAGTGTCATGATGAATTAGTGGCGGATCTTGAATCTTTTTTCGTGGGTGACCGAAAATTAGTGGTGACCGAATTAATATATAATATTTTTTTATGTGGTGACCGACATATATTAAAATTTTATTCGTAAAACACGTATACTCGGTACCTCTGGACAAAAAATCAGTAGTGACCGAGGTCACTGCTGGTACACACTAAAATTTGCCCCTAATTATGATTGTAGCGTCATAAGAGAAAGAAGAGGCTGGTGGCGCCAACACTCGACGGGGTGATGAGGTGGGCGTGATGGGTGGTTTTGGCACCGGATAAAACCTATTACACTAGCCTTATTAGAAAATAGTGTTACTTGAATTGATGCTTAAATTGTTCCAACCTTAAATTATTATTACTAATATTTTATGTAATTTTAATAGATTATGATGTGTTACACAATAATGCAAGTAATTTACTTCAATAAACATATTCGAAGTTAATGGGTCACTCTCTTAATGACGAACGTACCTACATATAATTAAATTAAATATATACGATGAAATTTCTTACTCAAAAGCTAAGAATAGAACTTGGTTTAATTAATGCATCACGGAAATGGTCAAATGAAAACAAATGCTGAAATAGCCAAAGAAAGTCTTCTTTTCCTAGAATTTACATGTGAAACAAGGTAAGTTTACATTTAAAATATGGGTGTGTATAAATAACCGAAATTCGAATAAACTAAGAAACTGAACAATATTTGTATTCGAATAAACCGATCCTTATTGTAAATTTGGTTTATTCGGTTCGATTTATAATTGTGAATATGGTTTATGGTTCGGTTATGGTTTTAAATTTTTTTCGATTCGGTTTATTCGGTTCTCCGTTTAAACCGAATAAGAACTTTTTTTTCGTAATTTTCTAAAACCATGTAATTAGAATATTAGCCCATTAAGGATTAAGTTAGCACATCTACTCATTTACTTATTTGCATTTATATTTTTAGCCAACATCTTTTTTTATTATATTTTCTAGTTTAACACCTAATCTTTTCATTTACTTGTTTTTGTTTCTTATAGAGATGAGAATGATACCGGTAGGGGTCGATTGAAGAGTTACATAACATTGTGACATAACAAAGACATTTCTTCATATTTGTTTTTGTTCACGTGTTAGAAGTTTTATTTTTTCATCAAAAGTTTGAAGTTTTTTTTGTTTAAAATTATCGGTATTCGATTCTATGTCATATTATTTCTAAACTCTTATGATATGTTAAAATGCTTGTTGTTCGTTTATTTTTTCTTGTTAGTCTAAAAATTTGCAAAATATGATGTTTGGTTGAATACGATTTATACGGTTTGAATACGGTTTATTCGGTTTTGAACCGAAACCGAACCTTATTGAATACGGTTTGTTCGGTTCGGTTTTACTTTTTAAGTGGGTGTATCATACGATTTCAAGGTTATTGAGTATCTTCACTGTTTTCTATTTTGCTCATCTCGTGTCTTGAATCACTAACATCATCGGATTTCGCACAGTGTTGTTAGCATAGAATCGTGTGAGGGTTCATTTTGATCCTTACACGTTCAACAAAAAGTATTATTGTAGTTTTTTTTCAAAAATTTTAATTTTGTTTCATTTTAAAAACTACTCTTAAAAAGGTATTTTAAAAAAAATAAGTTAGAAGCTTTTTTTTTTACCGTTTTTATAACAAATTTATATAATTATTATTTTTAACTTTTGAAAGGTGTTTTTATTTATTTTTTTATTAATTCTTTTTTTTTATTATAAAAAAAGTGTAGTATTATTTTAGGTTTTTATTTCAAAATTTCCATAAAACATTCTTTATTTTAAAAATATTTTTGAAAATAATGATTTGTGTAGGGACGAAATGTTTCAAATTCTAAAAATGAATTTTTAAAAGGGAACGAATAGCCTTACTCTAGTTGAGTATAAAATAGGCTCAATATTTGTATAATAATGACATATTAATTGTTATAAAAAAATATTGGGGTAGTTGGAAGGAAGGTATCTTATGTTTCCCAAATAAGGAAGTAAAAGATATGTAGACTGTAGAGAAGCTTGAATGTCACCAGATAATTGGCTTTTTAAAGATTTCTGATCTTCAACAAAATGCTATAGCTTTTTTCATAAAAGTGAAGAATGGCTTATTAATGTTTACAACTTCACAAGGATCTGTGTATGTGCAAAGGACACAGAAAGCCTAACCATGTTAATTATATATTTTCTGAGTGAGATTTATATTAATTATATAATTTCTGAGTGAGATTTATAAATAAGAGTTTTGTAATTAGTTAAGAGTTACTTATGATTAGGAGGGGTAAAGGGAGCAAAACTTTGTATTTCTTGGTTGATCCTTAGAAGAAAATAAATAATAATATATAATTTACTTAAATTTAGAAAATAATTAATGAAATTATTTAATGAGAAAGCCTCGTGAGCCGGGGCGGCAAGCCTGATGGCTTGTGACATCACGTTAGTGTGACATGCGATATCTGGAAGAAAAAAAGAGATTGTAGTGAGGGTTGATTAGTTTCTCATTTTTCTATTCATTTCTCCTCTGTTATGTCCCCTTTCGTGGGCTTAGTGTGTAGTACTTTTACGGCAGGTAAGACTGCTTTGAAAGCTGATTCATGCTAAGTGTCGAAACACGAGAATGTGTGTCTTGACAACCAACACGTGTTTATTCAATTTGCATTTTATAACTTTGACTTTCTCGCACCTGAGGCCGTCGAACTACATACCAGGGTCCAACATGTCATACACAGTAATATTATGACGATAAGATCTATGAATGTAGTCTTTAAACGACTTGATTGTTATACAAAAAATTTTAACGGCGCAACTTGTTGTCTCTTTACCTTTATTTTCTTGTAAACTTTCGATATGCAATATAATTATTTTTACATTTGAATAATAATAATATATAAAAGTAAGTAGGCAATAATACAAGTAATCATAATTCCTTGATCTACTGATTATTTTTGAAATTTATTTTATTTAACTCTATCTTCTTGCAATTAAGAAAATAAAATAAAGTCAAAGTGAAGGGTTAGAAAAAGAAAGAAAGCGCGCATGCGACGATTTTAGTTTACATGGTTTGCTCCTTTAATATCGTAGCATTGACAATTGATGTAATTAACTGTTTTGAGCGGCGGAAATTAGAGCATGGATTAAGGGAGGCGAAACGAAAAGTAGTTATAGTGTGAATAACTAACTAACTAACTTCCTTCATACCGGCCCAGTCAGTCAACGTTCAACCGATCAATTTCCCCACTTTCTTTGCCTTTTTTTCCGGCAGGTTTTATTTGGACCTATCTTTTTTTTTTTGAACTGCACTTTCATTGAAACAGAACGCCCCCCCCCCCCCCCCAGCAAGGAGCAGGGAAGGGAACAACAACAAAAAGGAAAGAAACAAACAGAAAAGCAACAAGCTTACATATTGAAGGAGTCCCACATGCTCCAACTCAAATCACCCCATTTCCCTCTAGATTTAACCCAAAGAAAGCTGAGAGTCTTAATCTCTTTAAACATACACGCAACCGCCGGTTTCCTCCTCTCAAAGACGACTTCATTTCTAGTCTTCCATATGATCCAACAAGAGGTCAACACCACCGTATAAAACACCATCTTCATCTTCCTATCCCATGGAGATTCCTCCACAATATGCAGCAGATCCGAAACATCAAACATGAAAAAATTTGGAACTTTGCACCAAGAGGAAATCAAAAACCATAAACGGGCAACAAACCCACAGCCCGTTAACAAATGAGAAGCAGATTCATCGCCCTCTTCACAAAGGGGACACAACGAGCCACGGACTGGAATGTTTCTATGAATGAGGGCATCCATGGTCGCGATTCTGCCCCGAAGAGCCCGCCAAAAAAATACATTAACCTTGCCGGGCACTAACTTATTCCAAGGCATAATAATATCATCGCTAGCCAGACTAGACTCCGTAACCAATTTCCTGAGCCCCTTGACAGAAAATTCGCCCGAAGAGTCGCCTTTCCAAGTTAATCGATCCCCTTCAAAAATCATCAACCTGTCAAGATCTTTAGTCACAGACTTGAAGTAATCCTCCACCTTACCAATATTATTCCACACCCCACTGATGGATATTTTTTTAGGGATTAAACCCATTCTGCCACTGTTGAAATGTATGCCCCAAACAACTTTACGCCAAAGACGATCTTTCTCATAGTGAAAGCGCCAAAACCACTTTGCCAAAAGACAATTATTGATGATGCTAAATGGAACAAGACCGAGACCTCCCTTCTTGACAGGTTTTTGAACATCGTCCTTGCAGACCCAATGTATACGACTTCGAGGAGTCTCACCACTCCCTCCCCACAGAAAGTTTAATCTAATGCTTTCCAATCTTTTTATAACCTTCATCGGGGCCTTATAGAGAGCAAAATAATAAGAGGGAAGGGCATCCAAAACCGCACGGATGAGGACAAGCCTCCCCCCTATGCTCAAGTGTTTAGCCTTCCAGGTGGAGAGTCTCTCTTGAACAACCTTAATGACCGGATCCCAAGCTTTTATCCTGTTCATGTTGTCTCCTACTCTAAGCCCGAGATAATCAAAAGGAAGAACCCCCTGGGGGCATCTCAGAACCGTAGCCATCTCGTCCATCTCGCCATCCTCAACATTAAGGCTAAATAAACAACACTTTCGCAAGTTCACCTTGAGACCAGACACCATACCAAAGATCCTTAACATCCTAGCGAGATTATTAATATTCGCCCGACTCCAGTCTCCAAAGACTAAGGCATCATCGGCAAAGAATATATGAGACAAGCGGACCCCAATGTTAGGGATCGGAATCCCATGAAAAATGCCCAACAAATCAGCCCTATCGAACATCCAATGCAGAGCTTCCATAGCAATCAAAAATAGGAATGGGGATAGGGGATCCCCTTGTCTAATACCTCTCCCACACTGGAATTCTAAGGTGGGAGAGCCATTCACAAGAACCGACGAGCGCGAAGCCGCAAGAACTCCACGAATCCAACATCTCCATTTATCCGGGAAACTCATTTGACACATGATGGAATCCAAAAAATCCCAGTCAAGGGTGTCATACGCTTTCTCAAAGTCGATCTTAAAGAACATAGTGGGCGCCTTTTGTTTCCGAATCCAAGAGACCAACTCGTTGACTATCAAAACCCCATCTAAAATGTTCCGGCCAGAGACGAAAGCCATTTGATTCTCAGAAATGATCGAACTAATAATCCCCTTTAACCGATTGGCAAGAACTTTCCCAATCACCTTAGGGATGCATCCGACCAAGCTAATCGGTCTATAATCAGAGAGATTTTGAGGATCTTTGGACTTTGCAATGAGATGCAAAAACGCAGCCCCACACCCAACTCCCACAGACCCATCCTCATAAAAACTTGAAAAAACAGAGAAGAAATCGTCCTCAAGCAGGTGCCAAAATTTCTTGATAAAAAGGAAATTGAACCCGTCTGGCCCGGGGGCTTTATCACTTCCGCAATCCCAGACAGCAGCCTTAATTTCAGCCCTGGAAAACGGTTCAACAAGACCACTACCATCCCTCTGATTCAATTGGTTAATATCTGCACAAACAAAGCCAGGCCGATCCTCCACCGACTTTTTAAACTTCTCTTTGAAAAAATACCAAATCTCCTTTTTTATTTTGAGAGGATCCGAAATCCATCGACCATCCCGCATAACTCCATTGATCCTACTAGCCATAACGTTCGCATTAATAAGACCATGAAAAAAAGAAGTGTTCTCATCCCCATCGATAGCCCATTTAACGCGGGCTTTTTGTTTGAGGTCCTCGACACGATCCTGTTCTAGTTGGAGCAGCTTACGCTTTTGGACCTATCTATATACCTTTTCTTCTTCTCTCAAATAATAATAATTAAGAAAGCAAGCCTGATCATAATGAAACGTCATGTTTAAATAATTAAATTGCCCTTAATTAGTTTATAAACTACGTACGTATTGTAGTTCCCAAAACTAGAATTCTCCTATTATATATAATGAAACTATTGCTTATTGCTTAATTTAAAATAAGAAAGTATTAATCTACTTTTTAAAAAATAATAAGTCATATAAAGAAAAACGCGCGGTACCTAACACATTTGTATAAATAACTAATAACTTACTTAATTAATGCATACTTGTTTTCCGAATTATGTCGATTATTTTAAATAATAACATCCCCATCGATATGATATTATGAAGATCTCAAGTGTCCTTAATTTATTAAATTAATAATCTAAATCATTTTAACAGGAAAAAGAGCTGGGCTAGGGTTGGGGTATGACCCATTTTGAAGTCTTAGGGGGACAGTATGGTTTCGGTTCCTCATGCTCCATCGGCGACCACCCTCCTCCTCGGCTTGGTTGGTTTCGGTTTCCAACTTGCCCGCTTCCGGTCTGTTTGAGCCGAAGGAAAACGAGACATATGCCCCCATATTTTTACCGTTGCAAAAAAGAAAAGCCTAAGGCTTCAATCCTAAATCATCCCCACCAAAATAAATTTTTGAAACTTGCGTGGTTTACATTCACGTTGAAGCTCAAATCCTACAAGAATGTGTATCCCCCATGAAATAGAGAAGTGTGGATCCCTCATTATTGGTGGAGTAGATATCTTTTTACCTTCCAATGTGGAGGTCAAGGGTTAGAGGTTTTACCATAGTGGGCCTTTGGGCGGTGAGTTTCCTCTGAGATGGATGTGCAATACAGAGAGTCCTAGTTACTCGCACAGACTATAGTCGCAGCGTGTCGTGGGTAACATTGTTTGCTATGATGATCGAGATCTCCGGGTAACAAATGTTTGTGGTTAAAAAAATAGAGAAGCGTGGCCTCAAGAAACGATAATTAAGTTTTTCCCTCTTTTCATGATTGTCTCCTTTTCATTTTTTTCTTTTTTTAACAACATTTTGGATCACTGACGGGGACATTACACTAATCACCCGATAATCTTCAATTCCCATCAGGGAAACTTATCATAGGTGAGAAAACCCCATGACCCAATTTCTAACCCCTATTTATTTATTTTTTGTTAAAAGTGAAACTTGAACTCAAGACATCTCATTTATAATGTTTTTTTATACCTCCCTGACTAATTGGGCTCGAGATCATTGGTGATTTTTTTTTCTTCATGATTGCCTCCTAATTTGCATGTTCAAAAAAAAAGAAAGAAATGTTTCCAAAGCCTTCTTGAGGGTGTAATTGTGATCTCGATCTATTATATATGGGGATAAAATGATTTTCTTGTGTTCTTTTTGGAAACATCACGACCCCATCCCATGATGTGCCTTCATTCATCAAACATGTTCTCATCAATATTAATTGCTTTTCTCACGGTTAATTTTCTTAAAGCAACAAACGGATTAAACATATAGAACACTAATTATACAATGAGGGTCAAAATCACACTAGAAAATAAACACCAACAAGATTTACTGGTGCGTGCTTCCTTGCACGTCTATTGTGTTTTTGAGTTGCTGGTAGCTGCTTCAGGTTTGCTTATATTGGATATTAAACTAAATATTAGTAGTTAAAAGTTATAAGGGTCAATCCTGTAAATATGTAAAGTCAAGTTTGGAGTCAAAGTGTTATTGTAAATAGTGTAGGGTCTGTTGTGTCAAGTTACAAAGTTTGTAACTGGTCGTATATGGGAGGCGGCGCTTCACCCATATAAAGGGTCGATGTACGTACAATAACAATCATCAAGAAATTCGTTTTACGTTTTTGTCAAAATTCGTGTTGATATTCCGCTGTTCGATCTCTGATCATACCAACATTTGGTATCAGAGCGGTTTAATCGATCAAGGGAAGGAAGAAAAAATCTCGTTTCGTGTTTACAAATTGTCGATCGAAGAAGCGACAGTTGATCGGAAATTGAAATCGTCATCAATTGAAATTGGTCGTTCTATAAGTTTCTGCATCCAAGATTTATCTATTGATCGACTTCTGAATCGTTAATATAAAATACAGATAATAATAATAAAGATTACCTGTAGTGAACTGGTTGAGATCAGCATCAGTAAGGTTGTCCATCCTGTTAGTAGCCTTGGTTCCCCTTTAGGGTGTATGCTAATGATGGTGTAAGAGTTTCGTGAGGGTTCACGAAACAAGAGAGAGACGAGAGAGAAGAGAGAGAGGTCGAAATTAGTGTTAGGTGATTAACCTCTAATCTCTCCAATAAGTCTCTATTTATATACACCCAAGGGGAAACCCTAATCTATCCAATAAGGGCAATTACGTCCATCAAATAATGTCAGATATGGTTAAATAGGTAATTGACTATTTAAGATAAATGATTAAAGGACATAATAAGATTTATATATATATATATCCGAAAATATATATTTAGATATATATATATATAAATTACGTCTTACATTCTCCCACTTGGCCGAATGATCATTTATATGAGGTATTAGATAAGTCTGATCAGAATTTAATACTCATTTCAATTTTAAACCAAAATTGCAGCAGAAAAATACAGTCATAGAGTCGATTATCCAACTCAAGACCCCCATTAATCATACTACAACCCCAAATTTAAAATTCAACATAAATTCAGAATCAATCACAAAAGTAAGCCATTAATGTTGATTTATAATAAACTGTCTATATGTCAATAATGCATGCATAACATATTTAGAGACAAAATCAAACGAAAGAGGAAATTAAATTAAAATAAGAAGTATGATATGCTAGTTAAGGTCTTTAGTAAAGCCCATTCTCGAAACAAGTTCTTCGAATACTTTAGTTGGGAGACCCTTAGTCATCGGATCCGCAAGCATATCCTTGGTACTTATATACTCAATACAAAGAACATTGTTCCTCAACTCGTTCACGAACGAACAAATACTTTGTATCGAGATACAGTCCAGCGCCAGTCGAACTGTTACTGTTCGAGAAAGTAACGGCAGCTGAATTATCACAATAAAGCTTCAATGGTCTAGAAATGGAATTAACAATTTTGAGTCCAGTGATCAGGTTTCTGAGCAACATTCCATGACAGGTTGCGTTGTAAACAACAATCTACTCTGCCATCATAGTGGATGTTGAAGTTAGCTGTTGTTTATGACTCTTCCACGAAATGGGCCCGCCTGCTAACATAAAGATGTATCCCGAAGTGGATTTCTTATCATCTTTGCATTTACCAAAATCGGAATCAGAATATCCGACTAATTCCAGATTATCACTTCTTCTGTAGGTTAGTTTGTAGTATCTCGTCCCATTCAGATATCTAAGAACTTTCTTAGCTGCTATCCAGTGATCATGGCCAGGATTAGTTTGATAACGGCCTAACATGCTAGCAATGTAAGCGATATCTGGACGAGTACAGACTTGAGCATACATGATGCTACCAACTACAGACGCATAAGGTATCATTCTCATTTGCTCCTTTTCTTCATCTGTTTTCGGACATTGGTACGAGCCGAAAACATCTCCTTTAACTACAGGAGCTTTAGAGGGGTTACTATGTTGCATGTTATATCGAGCAAGGACGCGCTCAATATAGGCCTTTTGGGATAAGCCTAAGATCCCTTTGGCTCTATCTCGGTGAATTTCGATGCCTATAACGTAAGAAGCCTCTCCGAGATCCTTCATGTCAAAATTGAGCGAAAGTAATCGCTTTGACTCATGCAACATATCTAAACTATTACTTGCCAAGAGGATGTCATCTACGTATAGGACTAGTATAGTAAAGTTGCTCCCACTCATCTTAAGAAAGGTGCATTGGTCCACTTGATTCTTCAGGAAACCTTGTTTCTTCATGACTTCATCGAACTTTAGATACCACTGACGCGATGCTTGTTTTAACCCGTATATCGACTTCTTAATCTTGCAGACTAAATGTTCTTGACCTTCTAGTTTAAACCCATCAGGCTGCGTCATGAACACTTCTTCATACAAGTCACCGTTCAGGAAAGCAGTTTTAACGTCCATTTGATGTAGCTCTAAATTGAAATGAGCTACTAGGGCCGCAACGATCCTTAAGGAATCCTTTCGAGAGACAGGAGAAAAGGTCTCTTGATAATCAATTCCCTCTTTCTGAGCGTAGCCTTTTGCAACCAATCTCGCTTTGTAGCGTTCAACGTTTCCTTGATGATCTAGTTTAGTTTTGAAGACCCATTTACATCCTACGGGTTTTGCACCGTTGGGTAATTCAACTAAATCCCAAACGTCATTTTTCTTCATGGAGTCAAGCTCGTCAAGCATAGATTTATTCCATTCAAAAGACTGATCACTGTTCATGGCTTCTTTATAAGAGGTGGGATCAATGAACTTTCCACCATCCGTTTCTATTTCAGCCAGGTATGTTTCATAGTCATCAAAGTTAGTAGGCTTTCTAACTCTACATGACCTCCTGGGAACAACGGGTTCAGCGGGTTCAGCATTGTTTTGTGGTTGTTCGTTTGAAGTGTCTACATTTTCTGGTGAGGGAGGTGGTGTGAGAGGTTGTGTGGGTGCAGTGTCGGCAACAGAAGTGTGTACAAGATGAGTAATCAGAGTGATGGTAAGCGACGAAGAGTCCCCCCCCCCCCCCCGCGTCTTGTACTTCTCGCAAATCATCTGAGAATTTTCACTGCTCCTACTGTTGTTATGATCTTCAAGGAACACGACATTCCTTGTTTCTACTATACGAGTGACATGAGAAGGACAATAAAACCGATAACCCTTTGAATGTTTGGGGTAACCAATAAAGTTACAGGTTACGGTTTTCATATCAAGTTTCTTTAAGAAGGGATTATAGAGTTTAGCCTCGGCAAGACAGCCCCATACTTTCATATATTTTAGACTCGGTTTCTCTCCTGTCCAAAGTTCGTAAGGAGTTTTAGGGACAAATTTCGAGGGAACTCTATTGAGTATATGAACAGCTGCTTTTAAGGCTTCGGTCCAGAGGAATAGAGGTAATCCTGAGTTTGCTAACATACTTCGTACCATGTTCATTAGGGTTCTGTTTCTCCTTTCAGCAACACCATTTTGTTGAGGAGTACCAGGCATGGTATATTGGTTCAAGATCCCCTGGCTTTTGCAAAACTCATAAAATGGACCAGGGGCCTGACCTAAGTCCGTATGTCTACCATAATAATCACCTCCTCTAACTGACCTGACAACTTTTATTTGAAGACCGCATTGTTTTTCAACTTCAGTTTTATAGTCTTTAAAAGTTGTTAGTGATTCAAATTTTTCTTTGATGAGATACAAGTACATATAACGAGAATAATCATCTATGAAAGTGATAAAAGAATTATGTCCAGCAATTCCAGTGGTAGTGTAGGGGCCACTAATATCAGTATGAATAATTTCTAATAATTTAGAACTCCTAGTGGCACCCTTCTTGTTGGTCGATGTCATTTTGCCTTTAATGCATTCGACACATGTTCCAAAATCATTGAAGTTAAGAGATGGTAAAATTTCATCTTTCACGAGTCTCGATAGACGATCACGTGAGATATGGCCTAAACGTTGATGCCATAACATAGATGAAGTTTCTAAGTCTCTTTTAGGTTTTCTCTTTGTTGATTTTTCATTAACATTATATGACAGCAAAGAATTAGAGAAAGCATCATCTAGTTCAAATCTATAAAGACCACCATCCAGATAACCAAAACCAAATACTTGAGAATCAAAATAGATAGTAAGTTTGCCATGACCATGAGAAACATCAAAACCGTCCATGTCTAACTTTGGTTCTGATACAAGATTCCGAGTAATCTCAGGAATATATAAGGTATCATAAAGTTTAATACATAAACCAGTTTTCATTATTAAATCTAAGGTTCCCACGGCTTTAACGGCTAAATCTTTTCCATTCCCAAGCTTAAGCGTTCTTTGGTTTCTTTCCAGCATCTGATTGAATGGAAGCCCTGAGTAGAATTGGTTACATGAACCATAGAACCAGAGTCAAACCACCATGAATTAGTAGGAACATTTAAATTAAAGGACTCAGTTATCATATTTAGATGATTACCTTTCTTAGCCAGCCACTCCTTGAAACCCTTGCAGTTCTTTTGTTAATGTCCAATCTTGCGACAGAACTTGTAGTAAGGTTTGTTCTTGGAGATGTTAGAGCCGGATGATGTACCTTCATCCTTCTTCTGAACCTTAGGATACTCCCTTTGCGGAAACTTGCCCTTCCGCTTGTTGTTGGAGTTGGCAGTCACGAGGTAGGCAACTTCTGGTTTGTCAAGCTTCTGATGTTCTTCCTCTTGCACGCACATCTCAATCAGCTCGCTCATTTTCCATTTGTCATTCTGAGCATTGTAGTTTGACTTTGAAGGTTTCAAAAGACGCATGAAGAGAGGTCATAATGAAGTGAACCAGAAACGTCTCGCCAATCGGCATGTCTTAAGCCTTAAGCTTGTTGGTGATGTCGTTCATCATCATCAGGTGCTTACGAATACTACCCTTTCCATCATACTTAGTAGTCAGCAATTTCAGAATGAGGTTGCCAAAATGCACTTTTGAGGTTCCTTTGTAGTACTTCTCCACGGACCCTAGGTAAGTTTTGGCATTGCCAGAATCTGGTATGCCCCCCTGATGGCAATGTCAATGGACTTTTTCATGATCAAAAGGCACATCTTGTTGCACTTGACCCATTTTTCATAAGCAGTCTTCTCTTCAGTAGTGCTCGAAGTAGTGAGGTCAGCAGGAGCATCAGTAAGGAGTGCATGATCGAAGCCTAATATGTCGAGAACCAAATTCACAGAATCCTTCCAAGCAGCAAAATTTGTGCCAGTCAAGGTTTCGACTCCGAAGGTAGAGGCTTAGAGTGGATGAGAAAAGGAGAATAGTAAGGTACTTAATAAAGGATGTTATAGTGATTTACTGGAATAATAATAATAATAATAATAATAATAATAATAATAATAATAATAATAATAATAATAATAATAATAATAATAATAATAATAATATATAACATTAATAATAAAATATTATTGAGCAGACATAGATAAGGACCATAGTTATAAAGCAATAAAGTTGTGATAATAGTCTATTACAATCACCAAAATTAATAGACAAAATTAAGGTTCTACTTAAATGAGTAAGCTTTCGCTTTGGTTACTTGCCTATCACCTAAGTGTTATGAACAAAATAAGAGGTATGTGCATAAAGTAATGCATCACATCAGCTTTGGTCAGAAATGATGCATCTAAGCTTTATGTACAAATTAGTTTCGCTAAATACAAGCATAACTCATCAGCTTTGGCCAGAAGAGAAACACTCGTATAAGTGAGACGAATGCTTAAATTTAGTTGATAATCATTGTATGAATAACGAATCAGCTTTGGCCAGAATCAAGGTTCTAAAATGTTATCAAGTTAAGCGAATAATTTAGTTTAATTCAAATAAGTTAACCAGTATTAGGTATAATGATGACATTTATTAATGTAGCACATCAACTTTGGCCAGAATGACTATTTGTCAACAACTAATAAAAGTTAAGGAACTAAACTGATTTATTATGTAAGTTTTGTAAAACATAAACATATCAGGTTTTAAACAAAACAAAAATTTTAATATTAAGCCCTAAATTTAGCAGAAAAACCCCCTGTCAACAACCGCGGAAAGGGGTTTTCGATCGAAAAAGTGTGCCCTGATCGAAAAGGTATACCCGATCGAAAAGTTGTACCTGATCGAAAAATGGTTTTCGATCAAAAAGGGTATCCGATCGAAAAGTAGGCTTTCCGATCGAAAAGTAGACTTTTCGATCGGAACGAAAAGCCGGTCGAAAACCATATGGCCCGATCGAAAAGTCAATCGAAAAGTCAATCGAAAAGCCATATGGTCCGATCGAAGAGCAGGGACTAAGCCACATGATTCGATCGAAAAGATGTTAAGTGATCGAAAAGTCGATCGAAAAGGTGCAGGTTGATCGGAAAGTATACTTTCCGATCAAGCAGCATCGAAAATAGACTTTTCGATCGCGAACCTTAAGCCGATCGAAGAGCCGATCGGAAAGTAGGTTTTTGATAAAAAAGGTCATATTTTCCAATCGAGGGAACGGGACGAAGCCACAGTTTCGATCGGGAGATTAAATGTGTAATCGAAAAATTAAGCTTTTCGATCGAGATTTTGAAATTTCGATCGAAAAGTAAATCAACCTTGTTGAAATCAGTTTTAGGGTTTTGTTAGTTTTTCATATCCGAAAATTTGATTAGTGTTAAGATTTTCAGACTTGTATTAAAACTGATTTTAGTGATTAAACGAATTAGGGTTTTAAAACTTTTTGGTTAGGTTCGAAAACCCTTATTGATTTCGAGATTAGGGTTTTAACGATTTCAGAATTATGATTCGATTGAGCAACACATGCTCTGATACCACATGTTGATCGAATCCTGAATCGTTAATATAAAATACAGATAATAATAATAAAGATTACCTGTAGTGAACTGGTTAAGATCAGCATCAGTAAGGTTGTCCATCCTGTTAGTAGTCTTGGTTCCCCTTTAGGGTGTATGCTAATGATGGTGTAAGAGTTTCGTGAGTGTTCACGAAACAAGAGAGAGACGAGAGAGAAGAGAGAGAGGTCGAAATTAGTGTTAGGTGATTAACCTCTAATCTCTCCAATAAGACTCTATTTATATACACCCAAGGGGAAACCCTAGTCTATCCAATAATGACAATTACGTCCATCAAATAATGCCAGATATGGTTAAATATGTAATTGACTATTTAAGATAAATGATTAAAGGACATAATAAGATTTATATATATATATATATATATATATATATATATATATATATATATATCCGAAAATATATATTTAGATATATATATATAAATTACGTCTTACATTATCAAGAATCATCGAATGTTTCATTCCTGTGTTGCTCGCGATTTTAAAATTGGTGCGTGAATGTTTGAACGGCAAAATCAAGTTTCCGTCAAGGTTGCGATCGGAATAAAAGGAGAATTTGCAAAGGAGATTTCGTTTGGTAGAAGAATCATGTGCAGATAAGTTTTTTAATTTATTTTTAGGATTTCAAAATTACTCATGAAATCAGATTTAGTAGTATTTTGTTTTTGAATTGTTAAGGTTTTATTTCTTGAAATTGTTAAGGTTTTTTTAACAATTAGGAACGTTAAAGTCTAGAATAGTTGGTTTTGGTTTGTTAGGAGATCGGTAGAAAAACTCGTGTATTGTTTCTTGGTAGATTGAAACGGTTGGTTTGATTCACGTTGTGGTCGGAAAAACTCGTGTACCGTTGTCATAAGAAACAGTTAGTTTTGATTTGTCTGACAACCGGAGAAACCCGTGTACTACTCTTGGTTTAAACAATTGGTTTTGAAAAGTCCGTGTATTGTTTTCGGTAGAAGCAATTGGTTTTGAAAAACTCGTGTATTGTGGTTGAGCAATTGGTTTTTTGGAAAACCCATGTATTACGGTCGGTAGAAAACAATTGATTTTTGAAAACCCGTGCATTGTTGTGATTAGAATAGTTGGTTTCAGAAGAAATCTGTGTACTATTCTGGGTAGAAACAGTTGGTTTAGAACAAACCCGTGTACTGTTAAGGATTAGTGGTTGGTTGAAACCCATGTAGAAAGAAAAGATTCAATCAGGTTAAGATTGGAAGGAGGAAAAGAAAAAGGAAAATGGGTGTCGATTCATCCAAGGGTAAGGAAGTTGTAGCAGTAAAGGAAGGAGGGGCGTCAATGACATTTCAATGCCCGGTTCTAAACTCTACAAATTATACAATTTGGGTTGTAAAGATTAGGGCAATCTTTAATGTCCATGGAATCTGGGAAGCGATCGAACCATCCCTAGGAACTGAAGTCGATCAAAAGAAAAACAACACGGCAATCACAATACTTTATCAAGCAATTCCAGAAAACATGGTGTTGCAAATTGTTAACCTTACATCGACGAAAGAAATTTGGGATGCGCTGAAGGTTCGACATGTTGGAGTGGATAGAGTCAAGGAGGCGCGTGTTCAAATGCTTGAGTCAGAATTTGAACGTTTGAAGATGAAGGATAACGAGTCACTTGATGTCTATGCCGGAAAGATTAGTGAGATTGCATCGCAAGCAAGTAGTATGGGGCATACTATGGAAGACAAAAGATTGGTTTAGAAACTGTTAGGTTCAGTACCAGAAAGGTTCATGCATATAGTTGCTGCAATTGAACAGTTTATTGATATCAAGACGATGCCGTTTCAAGAAGCTGTGGGAAGATTAAAGGCTTTTGAAGAACGAACAAAGAAGCCAGTCAAGGAGGAAAATCAGCAATACAAACTCTTATTCTCCAAAGAAGAAGGAAAGCAGAAGGATAAGGGACACAAATGTGAGCAGTGCGGTCATGAGAATTCAAGTAAAGAAAAGTCAGAACGTGACCGAGATAAAAAGTGGAAGTCTTGGAAGAACAAAGGTGGTAATCAAGTCCGCGAGAGCAAAGATCATATGAGATGCTTCAAGTGCAATGAACTTAGACATTTCAAACACGAATGTCCAAAGTGGAAGGAAAAGAAAGAAGAACCAAACTTGATCGAGTTCGAGGACGAAGGATTACTGTTGTTGTGATCGGATAATGAAGGAAGTTGAAGACCTCGTTTAAACTATATATAGTTTAAGGGGGAGTATTGGATATTAAACTAAATATTAGTAGTTAAAAGTTATAAGGGACAGTCCTGTAAATATGCAAAGTCAAGTTTGGAGTCAAAGTGTTATTGTAAATAGTGTAGGGTCTGCTGTGTCAAGTTACAAAGTCTGTAACTGGTCGTATATGGGAGGCGACACTTCACCCATATAAAGGGTCGATGTACGTACAATAAAATTCATCAAGAAATTCCTTTTACGTTTGTGTCAAAATTCGTGTTGATATTCCGTTGTTCGATCTCTGATCATACCAACAGCTTAGCGCGTGTATTTAACATTATATTTTAACAACCATTTTATATTGTAGGCTTATTAAGCATTGTTTTGGTAAGATATATATATATAAAGTTGCCCGTAGGTGGCCGTAGTGCTACTACATGACTTAAGGGTGTTCATGGTCCGGATTTTGGGATTTTATTGAACCAACCCGCAACATACGGGTTTGATATTTTTCAACCCAAACCGAACGGTTTGGTCCGGGTTTACTGATCGGAAAAACCGGGTTAACCGGTTTGGGTTACGGTTTTACCGGTTTAAACCGTCCAAAGATGCCAACTCCTTATTTTTGTTACGGTTCCTTGAACTTTGTTACGGTTTGAACCGTCCAAAGAAACATATATAAGGATTTACCGGGTTGGGCCAATTGTGAACTTTGTAAACAAATATGTTAAATATGATTACAAAAACTATATCACTAGTATGATGATCTGAACCTTTTTAGTAAAGGGATTCAGAAGGTTTATGCTTCTAAAGACATGTTGTTGATTTTCGACCGTTTGACTATTTACATTCAAAAACTATGTTAACTTTTGACTAGTAAATAGTCTGACTAATTGTTCATGGGAAGATTAACATAATATAATATATATATATATATATATATATATATTATATTATATTAAAAGGAGTAAGTCTTTAACGGACCGGTCCGGGTTGAACCGGACGAAGTAATCCCTAAACCGTAACCCGGACCGTTAGGACCGGTTTTTAAATTCTTAACCCATGAACCGGACCAGTATGCATATTTTGAAACCAAACCAAGATTTTGGTTCGGTTTAAGCGGTTTGGTTCGGTTTTTCCGATTTCTGAACACAAGTAGATGAACCAAAAGCTACCAACTATTGTTATTTTAACACAAAAGATACACAAAAGGATTTGGATTTTTGAACCAGCCATTTCTTATTTTAACACTCCAACATCGGCTGAAAATAGAGTCAGGCTTAAGGTAGACACACTACGGATGAAAAGCCTAATGACTATACTAAGTATGTAAACACGAAGAACAAACTTAACTAACTAACAAACAGAACGAAGTTAATAGAAATACTTTAATGTCGAAACACAACAAACATAACAACTAATGACACTTCAGCTGATCTTCTACAAACAATAGCAGAAAATAAAATTAGACTTTTTAAATAAATGACCCACAAGGTAACATGTAATAAATAAAAATTAACAGGTCAATATTAACAACAAGTTTATTATTTATAGGAAAACCTCTATATGCCTAAAAGATAAAGCAACAAACGAAAAGAGAAGTTACTATTGAAGTAATGAAGTATAGCAGAAAAGATGATTAAATGTAATGTAAAATCAACTGCGACTACATCATACATACTAATAATGCCAACTTTTATAGGTGTCATTGTGAGATTAATCACAATCATCTTCCTAAATAAAAGTCCAAGGGTTTATTGTGTCAATGTCTAAAGTTAAGGTTTAGTGTCTATGTATTAATGTGACTAGTTCAGGGTCTGTATTGTCAAAAATAAAAGTTGATAACTGGTCGCATATGTAGGCGACGTTCCATCAAGTGTAAAGTGTCGAACATTGTATCTAGATTTCAATCAATCCATTGTTAAGTTTATGTTGAATTGTTGTGATTTTGATTGAAGAACCATTGATCCTAACCAAGAATTGGCATCAATTCCAGTTTTTATCATCAATTTCGCATTCGATTTCAACCCTAAAACCACAATTACATATTTCGTTCTTGTTCCCTTCACCAAATTCGAAATCAGATTTCGAAATTCACCTAACCCTATTCACGAAACCCTAATTCGAAAGAGACTTGGTATAAGTTGATCAAATTCAGTGTAGAATCGAGGATTGCTACAAGTTTGCGTGGAATTGAAGACCAAAGAATATCAGGAACATCAAATTTTCGCAAAAACCCAAAGGCTACGGGCTGTTAGATTATTATCGGAGTTCAGAATCATCAAATTCCAGGTTTTATTGTTTATTGCTTTGGAACTTACATCATCTAGGTTAGAGATTCTAGATTTTATCATACTACCTGAATTCTAGATGAGAATTGCATATAGTATATTATCTGTCTTTCAATTTAATTAAAAAGCAAAGATCTTCAAAAATACAACGGATACCGAAACAGATAATAACGTTGTTGTTGTGCACAAAGAAACGGTGTCCTCACCCAATTTCAAATGCCCCATATTGAAATCACTAAATTACACGGTGTGGTCTATCCAAATGAAGACCATACTAGAGGCAAATGGATTATGGGAAATGATAGAGCCAAATGAGAATACGCAAGCGAACGTCAAGAAGGACAAGACCGCGTGTGCATATCTATTCCAGACGTTACCGAAATACATGATACTCCATGTTGCAAAGTGCAAAAGCGCTAAGGAAATTAGGGACGCACTTAAGACGCATCATATTGGAGTAAAACGTGTGCAAAAGGCACGATTACAAACGCTCAAAACCGAGTTGAATTGATGCAAATGAAAGAGGAAGAAACGATAGATTCCTACTCCGCTAGGTTAAATCAAATCGTGTCATTGGCAAGCGGTTTGGGATCAACAGTTGAGGAGTCTACACTGACTCGGAAACTTCTAGGATCTGCGCCAAATAGATTCACTCAAATCGTTGCGACTACTAAACAATGTTTCGATCTAGACGAGATAACTCTAACAAAACAATAAGACACTTGAATGCTTTTGAGGAAATAATCAAAGTGAAGAAAGGAGGACAGACAGATGGTCAAGACAAACTCCTATTCGCGCGTCTTGACAACCAATCCAATCGTGGAAAGGGATCTGGAGAATTGGGTGTTACTAATGTGAGAAATACAAAGACTCTTACCGTTGCCAAGGACGATTTCATCGGGGCCCCCGTAGTCAGATACGGATGTGAGGTTTTCCGGAGTAGGGGTAAGATGATGCGATGCTCCACTGTCCATCATCCATAATGGTTGACCGGACGAAGAGATTGCATTGTTGGCAATAAGTGGAGACGAGTTATGAGAGGAGGACAAGTTGTTCTCTTTCACTAACTTAGCGAACTTGCGGCACTCGTGCACCTCATGACCTAGAATGTTACAAAATTTGCAAAAACAGTGAGGAATGGGTGGCAGTGAACGAACCTGAGTTTTTGGCTGAGTTGGGCTGATTACTCGATGGGGCCTGGTTAAAACGCTAGGCTGGTGGGTTGGAGTAGGTGGGCCGAGGATTGTTATCGGGCCAGCGATTGGTGAAGGGCCAGTTGGAATTGCGCTGAGCAACGTTAGCAGTTGCAAGGAGGGACGAGGCAGGAGGCATGGTGTCTTCGAGTGTCCTCTCAAAGTCGACAAGCTTATCAAACAATTCTGGATATTTTATCGGTGTTTCACGTACCTTCAGGGCGGCCGTGATGGGTTCGTATTCATAACCTAGTTGTGTGAGAATGTAGACCATAAGGTCCCCGTCGGGAACGGGGCACTGGGCGAAAGCTAGGTCATTGGAAATAGACCACATATCATTCAAAAAGACGGTGATAGAGCGGTCTCCTTTTGGGTTCTTGGCGAGTTTCGCCTTCAGAGATGTTATTCGTGAGCGACATGTGCTAGCATAACTGGCGGTAAGACGAGTCCAGGCTTCATGGGCACTAGCGGCAGAAGCGATTAGCGGTTGGATCTCGTCGGAGCAAGAGCCAAGAATGGCGATAAAAATCACTTGGTCCTGTCGAAACCAAGATGTGTACTTAGGTTTTGTAGTGGTGGTTTTGTCGGTAGTGACGGTTTTGGGTGGGACGGTGATGGTGCCTGTGAGGTACTCATCAAGGCCGAGACCTATGAGGGTGGATTTGATGTGACGACTCTAAACATGGTAGTTTTGAGCAGTGAGTTTGATGAGAAAGTGGGTGGGAGAGATGACATAGATGATTTCGGTGACCATGGTGAGGAACGAAATGAAGGATGAATGGGAGAGGGAAGATTGCGATGCAGGCCTGGTAATCAGAGAACTCACGTGAGTAATTTAGGCTCTGATTACCATATTATGAAATGAATACAATTCTCATTGATCACACAGAAGAATACAATAATACGTATATAGAACTGTAGGACACACTAATCTAGAAAACTAACAAATATAGGAATCAACTAATTATATACGGAGATACACATTTATTGACTAATAATAACAATAATAAGATATTGATGTTTTTTACTTTATTTACATTACAAGAATATGCGTTTCTATTAGTGGGATTTTACTCTCTATGATGATAATGATTACAAGAGTACGTGTTGTACATATAAAAGGTGTTTTTGATGAGGAAAATTTATTGTATCACATGAAGCAATAAATTTTTGCTTATACATATAATATATATATTCACTTTACATTATGGCATGTCACGTTTTCATGTTGAATTGTTTTTCACATGATATCGACGCTAGCTTCATGTGTATAATGTTAAGTTTTCTCCAACTTTTATTTATGAGTCCATTAAACATCCTATGAACATGCAGAAACTTTTATCCAAATATGTACTGATGCTAATTTGTGTTGTAATTAGTTAAGGTTAATTTTCTCATCCCATCTCTCATATGACACCATCAAAGTAAAAGTCTTATATTTTCCTACCCACGTTCGGCAAATCACAACATAATAGGCACATATTATTTGTTCGTTTATTTAATATGTTCTCCATTCTTTTTTTTTTTTTTGGAAGGAACATCACGACTCACGACCACATAGGTGGTCAAAGCAAAAACCAAACATTTAATTCATTTTATTTTTTCTCTTTTAGTAGCTCAAGAAGAATCCACGTAAAACTGGTCACCACCATCATAAATTTGGTACTAAAACACCCCATTCACACATATACTCCCGCCATGTGCAATTCATACTAACAAGAACCACATTTAATCAACCCTGCCCCATTCGGTGGTGACTCAAAAACCTTACAAATCTCAAATTTGCTAACCTTATCCTTTGGCTTTGGCTCCATTTACCACAATTCGAATAAATGAACCTAAATTGTTTAGTTGTTAGATGAGCTAGGGATTGACAAGGATCTAACCTAGTAACCACCCTATAGACCCTATTACCTTTTCCCATCACCACCCCCTATCATTTCATCTTTTGTTCCCCATGCTTAGGTCTCCATGTCTCCTGTTAAGTCGGCGGATCATATCTTCACCGGGTGCAAGATTGCGTTGGAGATTTGGTCCAAAGTCTCTTCTTGGATCAATATACCGCAAATCATATGTTTTTCTTTTAAAGATTTAACTCAAGTGGCGGCGAATCTAAAATGGGACAAGGGCAAGGCTTCGGTGGCTCAAGCTATTATTCATTCGGCTTGTTGGATTATTTGGAAGGCTAGGAACGATGTGGTTTTCAACCGGAGGAAGCCTTCGATTGACAAGATTTTTTCCGACATCAAAGCCTTTAGCTTTCTTTGGGTCTCTAATAGATGTAAGGGGCTAAGATTATGTTGGAGCGATTGGTGTGTGTTTAAACTTACCATGTAATGTCCCTTTTTATTCTTTCCCGCTTCTAGCGTCTTGCTAGTTGTCGGGGTGTTTTTATGAAATCGCCGTTCAAAAAAAAAAAATGACTTAAGAACCACAAACTCACTTTTCTCCCTTTCTATGATATGATATCACGGCCAAAGTTTTTCCCATATCAAACACCATTTGCCTAAATTTTACTATAATACTCTAGTTATCCAAGATCCACACAACCAAATTACAACAAAACTTAAAATTGCCACACCTTGTTTCTACATCTACGGCAGTAAATCCCACCACCCATCAACCAATATTCAAACCTTATTTCAATCATTTTCAATATTTAATCAAGTGTGGAAACACTACTACACTTTCTTCTCCACGTTGCCCGTTGTGAGGATCATTTCTCTTTCATTTCGTATCTATATCATCATTTTGTTTATTTCTTATATCATACTCGAAATCTATGGTCATCCTTTCAAGTCTTGATGATTCCAAGTTTAAAACACTAAAATATGATGGAAAAACACTTCTCTTTTATGTTTAGATTCTTGATTTGTTCATATATTTTCGAGATCTATGATATTATTTAGTGTTAAATTTTGTTACTTGAAATGTTGTTCTTGTTAAAAGACATGGATGAACTTGAAATATTTAGTTCCTAGTGTTAAACCTTGTATAAATCTTATGAAATCCAAGTATTTGCGGTGAAAACCGATAACTTTAGCTATGACATGTTTTATTCTAGTAAAGACTTCCTGTAAACTATTTTACCAACTTATTTTGTGTAGCACTTTGGTTATAGAAAGTGTAGCACTTTGGTTATAGAAAGTGCTAACATGCTTAGATCTTAGAAACAAGTAATGAAAACCTTAATATTGGGGTTAATTAACATCTTTTTCGTGACATATTATACATGTCCAAAGACTTTAAATCTTTTAAATAAGTTATGCTGATAATTATCTAAAAGATTTGGAAACAAAACTGTTATAAACTTAATTTATAGATCGAAAACCGACACTTAGACCATTAAAATATCATTTTAGAACGTAAAAATATAAAGGATTGTATTTTTAGACACTTAATATAAAAATATGCGTATTTTTTATAGAACATATTTATTTTCTAAAATATTAGAAAATACCGAATACTTTGACTCACACTTGAAATATTTATGTATTTCTAGACTTTGACGTATTTCAGATACACGTGTTTTATGATAACTGGCTAGGAGATATGTGGAATGATTGGTTAGTGGGCCCTGTCTTTAGCCAGGTTGTCAGGGGGATAATAGATGTGGTTTCTTATTGGATGAAGAGTGCCACATAGTAGGATAAATTGTACACGTGTAAATGATCTATTGGTAGAAAGGCATTGGGTCATTTGAGTAAGGATAAATTTGATTGGTCATTTATCAAAAATGGTTATTTTGGTGATTTTCCCTAACTTTTATGCTCTTTGTAAAAATTAAGTAGTAAGGTGTTTTACTATTTTTGACGAGTCATGAACCTTTCAGTTTGACTATATTAAATCACCACTGCATGTGTTATTCGGTTTCTTGCATTTTCTTATTTGGTAAAATATCTTTTAACAAAGTTTTGTCTTTGCATGTTAGAAGTTCTTTTTCATGCTTATGGAATTGTTTGTCTACTTTCAAAAGCTCTGTAAAGATGTCTTTATGCACTTTAGTGTTACTAATTGTCTGTCTAAATTGATTAATCTATGCAGTGTTTTTGGCTGTTAAATAATACTAAAGTGTGATTGCGGTGTGCACAAATTTTATTATGTTTAAAGGAACATGTGTGTTGTCTACAAGTATGGTTTACATTCAAGTTTTGACTTTTATAGATATTTCTCACTATATGTTTGAGAATTTTTTGGGTTTAAGCGTTACAAGACATGTTCCTTTAAACATAATAAAAAGAGTGAACTTCTATTTTAGTCCTTGATGTTTGCTATTTTAATCGATTTTAGTTCACACTTTTCAAAATTTCCAATTTGGTGCCTCACATTTCGTTTTATTATCAATTTTGGTCCAAGTATTAGTTTTCTTTTAAAATAATCTAAGTTGACTTTGATTTACCCCACCTTAAGGGTATATTTGTCTATTTATAAAAGGTCATGGAAGGGTAAAGGAAATGCATTTTGTAAATGGACAAATATACCCTTAAAGTGGGTCAAGCAAAGTCAACTAAAAGATTATTTTAAAAGAAAACTAATATTTGGACCAAAATTGATTATAAAATGAAATGTGAGGCATCAAATTAGAAATTTTGAAAAATTAAACTAAGATCGATTAAAAAAGCAAACATCAATGACTAAAATAGAAGTTTACTCTAATAAAAAAAAAAGGAACATGTGTTGTTGTCTGCTTGACCAAACAAACTGTCACGCCAGCCCATATGAATGTATGATACACGGGTTATAAACGTAGTTTGATATAATATGAGACGGGCCTCAGTTGAGACGCCATAATATTCTTAATGTGACGGGGTCGTTTAGCAGCCGGAAGTTGGCCGTTGACTACTTGACTCCGAAATTAGTAACAACTATCAAATTATCACTTTGACCCCTACATTCTTCCAGTTTAAAGATATAATACATTAACTCTCATATATGGACATACATACATACGCCTGCAATGATTGTAGCTACAACAATGAAGTTGAGGAGGATTCTTAGTGAAACGATGGAGAAAGATTTGAAGCCTGACTTTGGGTATTATGCGAAAATGGTGAATTTGCTAAGGCACATTGGTGGTAAAGATTTAGTTCGAGATTTGAAGCCTGACTTTGGGTATTAATGAGTATAGAAGTGATGATATATCTTTCTCTAATGACGTGGTGGAAAGGTATGAATGCTTTCTTCTACATCTTTTAAAGTCCCATAGTGCTAAAAAATGATTTGAAATATCACCCGTTTATAACTGAGAAATACAAAAAAAGAATTGATACACAAACACAAAAGAAGCACACACACTACCCGGAGAAAAATACACAAAACGAAGGCCATAAAAACCGCCTACAATTGAAAACACCGCTCCATGGTCAGATTCAAGTCGTACCCATTGAAAGGGAAAAAAACGCACACTGAGACACACGCAACCTACTTGGGCGGTTTATGTCTACACCAAAACACACCCACAGCAAGAATATGTACCTAAGCATACCCCCCGCCCATAATATGAAGCCACCTCAGTAGTGCATATTAGAACCCTCATACAACTCCATAGCACTTGTCATCTTCTGATACAATCTTATATACATCACCATTTCCATAATTCCATTTTACTCAACTTTAGAAAAGCCCTCGCCCCCATAAGTTCCACCCATGCATAAATGAGAATTACATCAAACATTGATACACAAAACACGAAAGAAGCGCACACACCACCCAAAGAAAATACACGAAATTAAGGTCATAAAAACCCCTAAAATTGAAAGCACCCCTTCTTGATCAGATTCAAGTCATACCCAATGACAAGAGAAAAACACACACCGAAACACACGCAACCCTCTTAGGCGGTACCACGCCAAACACACCCACATCAAATATATGTACCCTAAGTATGCCCCCACCCAAAATTATGAAGCCACCACAGTAATAAAATGCCACACAAATCTTCATAATAATAGTAACCAATCCATGAATCCACGATATTAAACAGTGTAGAAACTTAATTAAAATATATTTATAATAAATATTATGATATTACACATAGTCATAAATAAATATTAGCATATGTTTTTTTTTACTATTTTATTTATATTTAAAGTTGTCTGATATGTTGGTGGTCTATAAGACATAAAGTAGCTGCGAGAATCTGGAGAATTTACCCCACCTTTGGTTGTTGGTTGAACTACTGATAAAAGAATTTTGATATACGGGCATACTGCTCATAATCACCAACAAACCAGCCCAAAAACTGTATGTTCTGATTGGAAAGTCTGGAAACTAATGTTAATGGGTAAGTTCTATATGTTTATTTGTTTCACCCATTTATTAGTTGCCCTTTGAGCTACTTTTTAATAACACGATGGCTTGGTTCTATTACCTTACCCATTTGACCCGTTTGTATTTTGAAGTGAACATCAGATAGCAACGTGATTAGGTTGTTATATATGTACTTGCAGGTAGCAATGCTTTGAAGAACTTTCATACATGTTTTTAACAATTTAAGTGTAGGCATATGAAGAGCAAAACATGGCTAACAATGACATGTTTGAAGAGGTATGATATATAAAGAATATGATGATACATAACAAGAAAACTAGTATGCACGAATTGGATTTTAATTTGTATATGCGTATATAATAGGGGTTGATTTTAAATTTGTACTAATGCTTGATTATATGGTTGATGATGACAGGGTGGATACAATGAGCGGTTTCGAAGCTATGTTTCTATGGTTGATGAGAATGTTTAAGCTACTTGTATAAACATTTGAAAATTGAAACATGTTTGAATGATCAAATTACTTTTGTAAACATTTGGATCTACATTTACAATTTAATCGTTTTATTGGTATTTTATTTTATATTTTATAATGTAAATAATGTGGTTTTTGTTGCAACGTGTCATTAAAATTAATATATATATATATGTGTGTGTGTGTGTGAGAGAGAGATTATAATAATCTTTTAGTGGCATAAAAGTTAACTGCCGCTAAATATATTATAGATAGATAATTATAATAATCTTTTAGTGGCATAAAACATTTGCCACAATAGTCTTTTTAGTGGCAGAATAAAAAGCCACTAAAAGCCTAAAAGTTTGTGTGGCACATTGGAAAAGTGCCACTAAATGGCTTTAGTGTCACCACTTTTAGTGGCACTTTTCTTTTGTGCCGCAGATTCCTAAAAAGGCTTTTAGTGGCACATTTTTGGCTTTTAGTGGCATTTTATGTGTGCCACTGAATGGCATTTTTTTGTAGTGATACCATTAATGCTCATGCATGCATTTTGTTCTAAAGTTAAAAATGGAAAGAACGTCTATATAGATATCTCTCTATATATATATACACCTAGAGCGAATATCATCACAAACTAACCTTTCATGAAGAATCATATCAACACAACATGATACGACCATTCCCTTGTTGTCATATATGGATCTCATCCTTTCAAAACAGTTAAACTTGCATGTCAATATTAAATTAGAAACAATTTGTCATCTTAGGCCGGACGGAGTTGGCGGCAAAGTCGCCGCGGCGCCGAAATCTTCAGCGGCAAACACCGCCGCCACTCAAAATTCTTCGGCAAAAACTTTCCAAGAATTCTACTTCTTGCCGGAGAAACTTTGTTTGGATTGATGCACATGACCGTTGAACGGTCATTAACTTAAATAAAAAAAAAAATCTTTATATTTTATATATAAACCATCATCTTCACACACCATTTCACAATTTTTATACTTCTTTCATTCTCTTCTACACCAAATATAATTTCTTCCACACTCAATAACTTCAAAATGACTTGGACTATCAACGAGGAGGTCGCTTTGGCTCGCGCATTCTACCACGTGTCCGATGAGAAGGTTCTTAATCAATCAACGGCGGATGAATTTTGGGCTAAAGTGCTTAACCATTTCAACAAAGAACTTGGTGGTACGAATAAAACCGTGCACCAAATGAACTCGAAATGGCACAAAATAAGTTCGAAGGTGAACAAGTTCGAAAGCGTGTACATCGAATTTGAACGAAAAGCTACTTTGGCGGATCTTGAATCGGGTTTGATGTTTAAGGCGTTGTGCGAGTACCGAAAAATACATGACAGAAAGGGTTTTTCACACGTCGAGGTTTGGACCTTGATGAGGGACCGTCTCCAGAGGGCGTCAACTTCAAATAATAATATCTAAGTTTCTTATGTAATGTTTTTTTAATGTGTTTTTTTTTAAAGTAATGTCATGTTTTTTCTTTATTATGTATTTTTTTTTAAATAAATGTGGTGTTTTTAAAAATAAATCTACTAGTTTTTTTTTTAATAAATATAGTGTTTTAAGATTAATTACAATATAAATATAACTCAAAAACATTAAAATATATTAACCTACAATTCTTCATAATCATCACCACTCCCTTCCAAAATCCTTCAAAATTCTTTAAAATTCTTTCTTTTTCTCTTTCCTGCGTGACACCCTCTTATTGGTTACAACCCATTCTTCAAAATCCTAAAAATTCTACCACTCCCCCCTCCCTTATATGCTAAAGACATTTCATGCATATATGCATGGTTGACCTTTGAAATTAAGAAACACTAGTTACCATTTATCAAAACGTAGTACGTAGTATAGATATCTAATTTATGTATTACCTACTGGCGGATCTAGACTAAAAGTCAAATGTATAAACGTTCAGCGAAAAAATCGTTTCAGATGTAACATAAAAAAAATCTCACTACACGATGAAAATTTTCCACTACACGATGCAAGTTTAGAGGTAGCAGGCGCTACCCCTGCCAATGAGCTACATCCGCGTATGGTAGCTAGCAAAGCTTATATATGCAGTTTTGAAATTTAAATTATGTATATATTAATAATTAAAAGCATCAATAACTTACTTATTATTTATTAAGGCGCCATCTATTCATAACGTTATTGCGGAGATCAAAAGGTGGAGTTGTTTATGGTTTTCGAATAGGTGTAAAGGGGTCGTTCTAGATTGGAAGGTTTGGTCGTCCTTCTCCATGTAATGTGCTTTCATTTTGTTTGTATGTCTTTTTTGGGGGGCTGGGGTTCTTTTCTACCCTTCTAATAATATTACCGTTAAAAAAATATATGCAAAATACTAGAGGAGTAAAATATAAATAAGTGAAAATTAGAAGGACATAAAGTAAGAAAACTAAAAAAGGAGGGAGGTAGAGTGTAAAGTCCGTAGAAATAAAGTATACGAAAAAGAAAAAAAAAGGTTAAAAAATGACTATAAAAAAACCATAATCTCTCTCCCTCACTCCTCCTCCTATATCTTCCTTCCTCTCTCTCTGTACCTGCACCTCCCCATTTCCTCTTGAGCAATGCCACAGCATTAATCCACTGCTTCTTACTTTCCTATTTCGATTCAATTTCAATAGAAGAAGCAGTGGCTTGTGCTGTAAGTAAGCTGAGGAGGAAGTGAAAGGAATCCAAACCGAGGGTAGATAGAGAGAGAGAGGGGTCTTCAAATCTCAGATTCAACAGATCTGTATCTGTTGTTTCTGGTAAAAAAAGAATTAGTTAATCAATCGAATAACTATAAGAGGAGAATGGGAGACGTAGTAGGGAGGAACAATCTGATCCCGGAGGTGGACCTGGCGGCCCAAATCGGGATGCTGTGGGAGCTAATAAAAACGCCGGTGATAGTCCCGTTGCTGAGACTTGCCGTCTACGTCTGCCTGGCGATGACGGTGATGCTTTTCCTGGAACGGCTCTACATGGGGATCGTCATTGTCCTGGTGAAGCTTTTCTGGAAGAAGCCCGATAAGCGGTACAATTGGGAGCCCATTCGCGATGATTTGGAGATCGGAAACTCCGCTTTCCCCATGGTTCTCGTTCAAATCCCGATGTTTAACGAGAAAGAGGTGTACAAGATCTCGATCGGGGCCGCTTGTAATCTCTCGTGGCCATCCGATCGCCTCGTTATTCAAGTACTCGATGACTCCACTGACTTCCTCATCAAGGTAGTTAAATATTTCATTGAAATTAAAATTAATTATGGATGATGAATTTGTTAAATTGAATGAGTTTATATAAAATTGTGTGTATTGATAGGATATGATTGAGAAAGAGTGTCAAAGATGGGCGAGCAAAGGGGTGAATATTCGGTATCAAATCAGAGAAAGCAGGGGAGGTTACAAAGCCGGGGCTCTTAAAGAAGGATTAAAGCATGATTATGTGAAGCACTGTGATTACGTCACCATTTTTGATGCTGATTTCCGGCCGGAGCCGGATTTTCTCCGACGGGCCATCCCGTTTCTCGAGTTTAACCCTCAAATCGCCCTTGTTCAAGCTCGCTGGCGCTTTGGTACGTAATATATCTTAATCCTAATTAAGCAATAAAATTTGTGTCACGTGTCTCGTTTATAAGGATCCACATCAAAATCGCCACATGTTAAGCTCACATTAAATTCACAATTTAGTAAATCATCAATTAAATCAATTAAGATTAATTATCAATTTTGTCAAAATTAAAATTTTGATAAAATTAATATAAAGATTTGATTTTTTTTTTTAACGGCCAACGAATGCCCTGAAATACCCGGGAACTATTTACACCAATACACCAATTGAGCTCATTCCAGGGAAAATCCACATTCGCGAGCGGCCGGGTGGTAAAACCTGGGAGCTCAGGGATTGAACTTGTGACCTATCACTACACCACAATGGAAGTTGCGATAATTTTTAAATTTTTTGATCATTATTTTTATATAATATTATAAATCTATATTTAACATGTGTAATACACGGGCTAGTATATATATATATTTATACCATCCACTCTCTCTCTCTTAACTATTTTGGTGTTTATTAACTAAAACATTAGGATTATTGTAAGTAATAACTAAACCATTAAAAAAAGAAACAGCATACTTGCACATAATGTACAAGTGTCGGTGGCACCTTGTTTTGTAGAAAAGAATAGAAAGAATATAATCAATCATCTTCAGTTTTTTTTTTTATCTTATTAAATCTTTTACATTAATAATAAATAAAATATTATAAATGTTCAACCACCGTTTACAAATTCCAACGTAGAAAAAAACATATCTTGTCATATATATATAATATATATTCTTCTATTCTGTGAGTTTTATACGTTTGATATGAGCAATTGACTTTTATAAGCTTAGTTTAGAAAGTTATACAGATACAAGGATCACTTCTATAAATGGAGTATAGTACAAGGGGATAAGATGTAAATTTCCAGGCTTGGCTGCTTGGTTGTGGGGTCCATTTGACTCCACCAATTACGGCATCCTAGCCGTCCGATCGTGACACTAAAAAGATGCACTACTCAATACTCATTCCTACTTCCGCTTCTTAGTTAACTGATTTAAGTTTTAGATTCATTCTATAAAGTTTATTTGATTTTCAATAAAAAAAAAGGAAATTTAATTAAAAATGATGTAGAAAACTGAAAACCAAACCAACTACATGTGTCTGTAACTTGTGCTTTAGGAAGTTGTACCCTCCGAATTAACTACCAGAAATAACTGATGGGTCAAAGCCGGCATAAATGTTTCTGATGGTAGGGGTGGTTTCGTCATTTGGCATTTATGATCAATATATTTTTATTTATAAGTGACTGGAGTGGATTGGATTTTTAAGAAAAAATAAGGTCGGGACCTACTATTCAGACACTCTCTTTCAAAATTCACACCCTAAATCGGGGCTGTTTGATCAAAACGGGGTGGTTTGAATAAAATCGTCAGATCAGTACAGTTTTCAGAAAACGAGGTTCGACCAAAAAGTAAACCGGGGCTTATAGCTCAAACCACCCCGGTTTGTTCTTCATTTATAAAAAAAAAAAATTGATGAAAAATAAATGTATTGGAAGTTAAAAGAATCGTGGAAAAAAAAAACCGTGAAAAAGAATCGTGATTTTTTTTTATAGATTAAAGTTAAAAGAATCATGAAAAAAAAAATCTAAACCGGGGCTGTTTAATCAAACAGGGGCTGTTTATTTTTATCTTTATTCAAACGGGGGCTGTTTGATCAAACCGGGCCAGTTTAGGGTGTTAAATTGGAATTTTGGGATGTCTAAGTAGAATGGACAAGGGGATAAGAGTGTACTATAGAAGGAAGGGGTGGGTAGTTTAGTAATTTAGCACTCTGCACGTGCCTTTATGCTGCTTCCATATATGTCGTTGGTCCAGCTGCCTGCTAGATTCTGCTTTCTCACCGACACCCCTCTTAATTTTACAATTTTCTCCCTTCCTTGCCCTAAAAGCTAATTTTTGTTTTTTTTTTTTTTTTTTAACGGTAAATTACCACTCACCCGATCATCTCCAATCCCCATCAGGAGGAGACTCACCTCTGGTGATAAAACCCTCTAGCCAAACTTGTAACTCCCGATTATTTTATTCTTTGTTACAAGTGAGACTTGAACCCAAGACCTCTAGTTTAGAGGTCATACACCTTTGTCACTAGAGTAAACTAGTGGGTGTAATAAAAATGGTAGTTGTATCTTGTCTTGTATAAAAACAAATTAATTAAATTTTATAAAAATTTAATTAATAGTAAAATCAATATTAAGTATTTGTAGCTGGTTAATATTTAAAAACAAAATCAGATGTATTTTAGTTAAGGGGATAGATGGTGAGATGAGGTGATATAATTCCTTGTGGGATGGTGACAAAAAACAAGCTGTGTGCTCATGTGCTTCATGGCATGTTGTGTTTGTGATGTAGAGACATGTGTAATGTAGCTTCCATTGGCCAAATAATGTATGCATGGCCCCACCATCACCTTTACACACACACACACACACATATATATATATATATATATATATATATATGTATTCTATAAACCAATACTTATGTATATATGTATTGTTTATATTATTAAATGGTTTGATTTTCAAATAAAATTAAAGTAAATATTTACATACTTCATGTAGAGAATCTGATTTATATTCTTCTTCTTTGAATTATGGATGCATAGATTATTTAGGATTAATTCCAAAATAAAGTGTAATTAGCTTGTGGCTTTAACTGTTAAATGTTGAGGATACTACTTTTACATTTTGATATTTATTGTGAAAGTAAAAAAAAAAAGAGTTAATTTGGGTTTAAATTATGCAGTGAACTCTGATGAGTGTTTATTGACAAGAATGCAAGAGATGTCACTAGATTACCATTTCACAGTGGAGCAAGAAGTAGGATCAGCCACTCATGCATTTTTTGGATTCAATGGTAAAAACCAAATCAATAATCCTTTTATCAACTTTTAACATAAACAACCATGCAATAGGAGGATAACATGAATGCCTTCTTTACCACAGGAACTGGTGGCGTGTGGCGGATTGCCGCCATCAATGAAGCCGGAGGATGGAAGGACAGGACCACAGTGGAGGACATGGATCTTGCTGTCCGAGCAGGTCTTAAGGGATGGAAGTTTCTCTATCTTGGTGACCTTCAGGTTAGCCGCAATCAAAATGCAATCTTTTAGTTGGCACTCTGTCAATTCTTGAATTAAAAAGCAAAACTGATACATGTTGCAGGTGAAAAGTGAACTTCCGAGTACATTCAAAGCCTTCCGTTATCAGCAACATAGGTGGTCTTGTGGTCCAGCCAATCTGTTTAGGAAAATGGTGATGGAGATTGTTAGAAACAAGGTTACTTACTTTTGCTAGCTGTCTGTTTAATCTTTTTTCTTGATGCCAATTGACTGCAAAGTCTGCAATGGTACTAATAATATTGATTGTTTTGTTGCAGAAAGTGACATTATGGAAGAAGGTGTATGTGATCTATAGTTTCTTCTTCGTAAGAAAAATCATCGCGCATATGGTCACCTTTTTCTTTTTCTGTGTGGTTCTCCCCCTCACAATCTTGGTCCCTGAAGTTGAGGTTCCAGTTTGGGGTGCCATTTATATCCCATGCATTATCACCACCTTGAATTCAGTTGGAACTCCAAGGTATCATCATCTTCATCATCATCATGTCATTCAAGTTTTGTATGATATAACTGTATCAAGAGAGGATGTGAAGTGATCTGTTATGATTAGAATATATCAATATGTGATGTTTTGCAACTTTTTTCAGGTCCATACATTTATTATTCTACTGGATTCTTTTTGAGAATGTCATGTCCCTGCACCGAACCAAGGCTACATTCATTGGTTTACTTGATGCTAAGCGATCTAACGAGTGGGTTGTTACGGAGAAATTAGGAGATGCTCTCAAGAACAATAAAACTGCCAAACAAGCCCCCAAAAAATTCAAATTCAATATTGGTGACAGGTAAACACTCATAACTACCCCTTGTTCTTTTCTTTAAGTTCTTTCTGATTTACTTTTTAAGGTCTCACCTCTCAAGCTTGACCAAATCCCTTTGAGTGTAGTATTTGGTGAAAAACCAGATCCCACTTCACTAACTACACAATACCTTTTGGTAGTGTTTGGTATGAATAAATCTGGTTAGGAATGGAATAAAAAAATACACATTTATAACAAAACAACTTCACTTTAACTACCTTTTTGTTTTCCATAATTAACAAGAAATTATATATTTTATCACCATCAAATTTGATGTCTCAGTGAGGTTTAACTATCCTTAACTTGTACTAAGAAAATTCGATAACTTCTTTTAAAGGTTAATTAGTGTATAAACATTACCCCCATCCATTCCATACCTTTGTCATTCGATTTCAGACAACCTCTATGAATTAATTTATTACACATATTTCGTTTTACAATTTATGTGTTTTGGTGATGTAGAATTCATCTTACGGAGCTTGGATTCGCTGTGTTCCTGTTCTTCACCGGATGCTATGATTTCATGTATGGAAAGAACAACTACTTCATATACATATTCCTCCAAACAATCACATTCTTGATTGTTGGATTTGGATATGTGGGCACCATTGTCCCAAGCTCTTAAAACTCCAAATGGGATTTAAAAGTTAGCAAGCAAAATGTTGCAGCTTTTTTCTCTTCCATCTCAACTTATAAATCTCAGTATATATATACAATCTTTCGTGTAATTGAAACACATACACGGCGAGAAGGGGGACATAACATGAAAGAGATGGAAGATTGGAGTTGTTGGGAGATTGATATGTTTGTGAAAATTAAGGAGATATAAGATGAATAGGTGTTTGTTAGAGGAGCATAGTATACAATTGAGTTGAAGAAGAAACATGAAGTTTATGTTTTATTGGATTCTTAGTTGCTTTTGTTTTAAATATTTATAAGTTAAGTTGGGTCTTTTAGGTTTCTGTCTTGTGAAGGAGGTGGCGTTCAGAACACCTAGCCATCTATTGTATTCTACTCTTTGTTTGCAGTCATGTATTGTAGTAAAACTTCATACCATTAAATTAAACAAATGTTTGGTCCCTTTTTTCTTGCAAGCCCTTTCTTTCTTTGTTTCTTTCTTTCTTCCATCAGTTTTTAACATTTGTACTTATGTAGTGTTCTCCTTATTCACATCATATAAAATTTTAATATTTCCCCATTATAAAATTCATTGTCAGGTTTTCTTTGAAATATATTTTTTTGTAAATTTGGATCACTGATGGACCACTCCACCACACGATCGTCTTCATTTCCCATCAGAAAGAAACTCACCATAAATGAGAAATCCAAAGCCCAACTTGGAACTCCTTTTTTTCTTTTTTTTGGGTCACATGTGAGACTTGAACCCAAGGGCTCACATTCTTTGAAATATCTACAATGAGTTTTAAACGAAAACTTACACAATCAGTCCGGTTGGTTTTGACAAAAACTATGAATCAAGCCGTTAACTACAGTTCTGAAAACGCTATATCAAACAGGCTGGGCTGGTTGGTCACGATACGCCAGAATAGTTCTGATTGACTGTTTGTGTATTCTGTTAGTTTGTATCAAATTTTTCATGATGATTGATAATATTGTACATACATAACTGAAAATAAAGTAACTAACAGAAAAAGCAACAAAAATTTGGTATCAATCACATGATCTCTGATGAACATTTCAGACCTTCAATCATCAACAGGATCCGAAATCACTGTCAGTTCCTAAGCATGCAAAGATATATTAATATTTACACAAGAATAAAGTAACTATACAGAAAGAGAAGATGTCTTACTAGATATATTTATGACAGCAGTCCTTCAATCTATCAAGATCTTGTTCATTAACCACATACTCATTGGTATGGCTGACCCCATCCTTTAAAGTCAACCATTGACTTGCAATGCAATCAATTCTTTTCAGCTATAGCAAATTGTCAAGGAAAACAAGATTTTTGTGGCACACTATCAGTTCAAGAAACACACACACACACACATGCACACAATTTGAGTTTTGAGGAAGGAAACCATAATTTCCAGCTTCAACTTTTGGACTTGGAAAGTAAAAGGTTTGACTTCCCATATAATCTAAATTAAGAAGTTTTTTATCAATGTTACAAAGGATACAGCTGCGGTTCTTACGCATAGATTCCTATCAGAAGCAGTTTTATCTTTGTTAGAAGAAGCTAACTGGTTATCAAGGAGCTCTTCTTCTATCAAATCCGATTTACTTGCTAGAACTGATATGATTTGATAAAGACTGTTCATTTCCGCTTGTTGAAATTGAGCCAATAATCTTGAAATTATGTCCCATAATGCATTCCTGGCATCCAAATCATCAGAAGCAAAAGGGAACATATCTAGGAGACCCTGTAAGAAAACCAGATCTGGAATGTATCTAAAGTGTCATGGTTAATTTGAAGTAAGCTTGAGAATACCAAATCATATAGACAAAATGGACTTTGAAATACGGGGATTTAACGAGTAACATAACAAATTACCTTGACTTATCTCTAAAATCAAATCATTAGAGTCGCTTAACAGATTGGCAATCAGAACAGCAGCAGTAACACATGAGCTGGCCACCTGTTTAGCAAAAATTTAAAGGGGACATTAAACCCTGACCTCACATACATGATACACCATGTTACCCTCTGTAGTCAAAAGCCCTATTTTCAGGCCCTCAGGCTCATTTTCAGGCCAAATTCCGGCTAAAACTCATGTGAACAAATCTGAAACAACTACACTGGCCCTAAACAAACCTAAACTTGCTCAAAACAAGCCTAAAACATGTCTAAAACCACTAAAAATGGTATTTTTATACTATGCACCTCGCTTTTTAAGCGCCTTGCATCTACGCTCAAGCCTCACTCCTTGTGCCTGGTGCTTTCGACAACTATGATCTTAACAGAACAGTTGCATCGAAGTAAAATAAAAATATAAACCATTAAAAAGTTTTCCTATTTTGTCATTTGTACATATTCCCAAGATTATCTTTTAAGCTACACTCCTTCCCTTGAAAATATGTATTTGATAAGTAACAAACCACGTATTTCTTAACATTAAATTGATCTGATTAAATTGACTAAATTTTTTTTTAAAAAAAAAGGTAAATTTTGGAGTTGCGAAAGAAAAAGCTTTAGTGTCAATTCGTATTAAGTAGTATTATGTCAGACTCCAAAGAATAAAAGTGAACATTTGCTGATAAAGAAGTATTACTGGCTATTTATAGGGGTCAATCTGAAGTTCATAAGTGGGCATATGTTTAAGAATATTATATTCCTAACTATTTCATTTTAAACAGTAGCTTTGACCAACAAAACTAAATCATATCACATACCTCAATTTTATCAGTAAGTTTTATCAGAGTTCCAAGTAGATTAAAAAGCTTCTTACTGGAACAAAGTTCTTGGGAACAACTGTCTGTTACAGTGAGGGCTTCAATAGCCCGAAGAACAGTATCAAGAATAGAATACCTAATAAAAAATAAAAACTGTTATTAACATTGCGGAATAATAGTTATTATGGTTCTGGCATTAGAACAGGAAAATGTTTAGCAATAATGGAACAACTAAAGATAAGCAGGAAGTCCACATTAAATTAGACAACACGATGTACCTTTCAGGTAGTCGTTCATCTCCCTCAAGTTTGTTGATCTCAAAGGCTAACAGATTAATTAAAATAACTGGAAGACCTGATTTCACCAAGTGTGGGAGAAGAAGAGCCCGTACTTCATCTTCACTTTCTGATATAGTTAACAGAAAACCTACACTCTTTTAAAATTGCAATTTGTGTTGGATATCTTGGATATTTATCTTAACTAGAAAATTAAAAAAAATAATATTATGTGCTACCTTTTCTATAAGTTGTGGATTCAATGTATTTTCTACAATCCATAATATACGTGATAGAACATTTTCAGGCTGCAGAGCATGAGCCCAAGTTATACCTTCACTACCTTGAAGGCATAAAGTTAACAACCTACAGGAAGAGATGAAAAGTTGTATTTCAGATCAATGTTTATAAAAATCTTGGTTTAAAAAGGCGCAAGGCACTCCTAAGCGTTTAGGTCCCAAAAGCCAAGGTGCGAGGTGTGAGGCGTTGCACAATGTACAAGAAAATAAGCTTTATTTACAACCAGAAGTTGCCTCTCTTCAATCTGTATTACATATTAACCTTTTTATCAAGTAAGACGTTCATAGTTTTTTCATCTCTCTGGCTGTTTTAAGATATAAGCCTCCTACGGTCTACAGACCCTAATTTTGACCAATTCTAACCGCCTCAAGCCCCTAATTTAGTTAGAACATACATTAACTGCTTGTAATTTCCATTATAACCAGTAGTGGAATTGTGATGTTTTAGCAAGAAGTTACCTAAATTCTTCGCACAGGCATGGACTGTCATCTACAAATAATTGATCTACAATTATTTCAATTAATCCTTTAACAGTGACAATATGTTTCCGTGGTACTTCATGGCAAGCAAGGTTCCCAATAATACCAAGGCTTATCTCCTGCAAATATAATTAAGTCTATAAATTCTGTAATCTTGGACATACAAAATTATCTGAGAGCTTTGAATATGATGCTTACAGTTTGATGTTTGCACAGTAAATTAAAAAATAAATAAATGAAGACTCCACCGACAAAAACAAAAATTACACAATACATGGGCATGTAAGGTACCGTGACACGAGGTGATTGTGAGACCGTTAGAGTAGCCAGAATAACTTCAAGAACCAGATTTTGAACCTACAAAACGAGTTTTGAACCAAACTGATGATATTAGCATAACTAACACATATAAGAGCATTCACAGCAGGTACTTTATCCTCATCCTTATAATTTATATTTTTATTATTATTTTTTCTCTCTCTTCCACTCACAACCATAATTAAATAATACTTTTTATACTTTTATCATTACATTTTCTCTCTCTTCCAATTCCCAAATTTTAGCAAATCACCAAACTTTTTGTCAAATATACAGATTTTGTAAAGTTTTTTTCTCTCCTCTACTCACAACCACTCACAACCAAACCTTAATTATACAGATTTACACTCACATATTTTTTAAGGAACCTACCGTAAATGCTCTAAGTAAACTAAGATAAGAGTATAGTGAGGTACCATGAGTTGAGCATGGGTTGTGCTTGTTGCGAGATCCCATAATATGCATCCATATTCTTCCCAAGAATCATTTCCAACTGCATGCTTTTCTTGATCACTAGACTTACCATCATCCATGATCTCATGACATTTGTGTTCCTCCAAGTGATTGTCATTTGTTGGATTGAGGGTGGGTGGAAGAAGTTTCCTTATCAATGATATAACATAACTAGGATCAACTGTGGTTGAGATGTCAAATAACTGCACCACCCAACATTGAAATTCAGTTAGATGATATCAGCCGATTTGTTTGTTTAGAATTGGAAAAATGGATTATAATAATACAAGTTTTACCATGTTGGCGGATAATAATATGAGTTTTAATATTTTCTCACAATAATACAAGTTTTGTGGGTATTGGATTCTAATGATACACCATTAGTTTTTTACTAACGGTGTTAGGCCATCCGTAGTGGGGCTCCATGGGGGCTCCATGTTAAATATAACGCCCCTCATGGAGCCCCTTCCCACCCCCCCTGGGCGCCATCTTAGGAGATGGGATCACCGGCGCCATGTTAATAACGCATCCCCCCTCCTTCTTGATTGGCTGATTTTTTTTTTATTTTTTTTTTATTTTTTTTTTATTGAATGGTTTTTTAAATAATAATTGGGTAATAATTAGAGGGGCGTTATAAATTGGTTACCACTACACCACTTTAGTCATGGAGCCCCTCTTGATGACGTGGACGCCACATGGCGCATAACGCCCACAAGGGGCTCCATCCATTACGGATAGCCTTAGTATGTTGCCTACTTGGCAGGTGCCACGTCAGGTGCCACGTAGGACGGAACAGTCCACGTCAGGTAGTCCACCTCAGGTGCCACATAGGCAACAGACTAATACCGTTAGTAAAAAAACTAACGGTGTATCATTAGAATCCAATACTCACAAAACTCGTATTATTGTGTGGAAATCTCAAAACTCGTATTATTATCCGCCAACAAGGTAAAACTTGTATTATTAAAATCCATTTTTCATTTAGAATTTCAAAATTGATTAGTAATACATTTTCTAGAACCAAAAATTTACTGAACTTTCATAGTCGGTTTTGATTTGATTTTTAAAGTTGTAAAACTCAAGAATGATATGGGAGCATTGCAATTTAACACCTTTAAGGAAAATATAATATTACCAGATGAAATCAAGTCAAACATTAATAAAATTTGGGCCCTAAATAATTTTGTTTTCCGGAAACGAATAAGGGAGGATGGATGTTACCTCGTCGGGTGGAGCAGGAGGGTTTTGCGCTATCTGTTCGAACCCTATTTCTTCTTCTTCTTCTTGTTCGGCGACTGATTCCGATTGTATCGACATTTTCTTTCAGGGTTTTAGTTAAGATTTGTGAAAATAAGGACTCGCTCGCTTCGCTGCAAATAATCTATTCTAGGGAAGCAAGGAACCGAAACTAAACATTTAACTTATCTTTACTTTTATAATTTAAACGTCTATATATATATATATGTGTAGGTAAGGGCAAAAGTAAAATTATATTAATTTTAATATTATTTTACTAATTTTTTGAAAAGAACATTGAAAGTGATGGACGGTTAATCATACATTATATGGTGGAGTTGATAACCGGAAGATAAGGGGTACATGTATCAATCGTTCTTTATCTCGATTTGCGGAGTGTTATGTGTCTTATGATCAAGACTTGATGCAAAACTACAGAGCGGTGATCTTACTAGAAGCAACATCTCTATTCATACGTGGTAGAGGTACGGCTGTCTACATCTTACATTCCTCAGACCCTACCTTAGCTTTGCTATTTATGGGATTTACTGAGTATGATGGTGATGAATACTTTTATAATTTACCCACAAAAACATTTGTCCGTAAATAAAATTTAGACATTTAAAAAAAAACATTCTACATCATCTTGTTTATCATTAAAAAAATTATATATGTGTAATGAATAGGTATATTTATCGATCTCTTATATCTATCTCTTAAAATTTAGGAATAAAGTTTAAATATAAGATGCTGATGTAGGAGGAAAAATAAATATTTCTTATATATTCCTTAAAATATAAGGATAATGTGTGATATAAAGAAGCTGTTGTAGGGTTTATAAATAATGGTTGTTAAAAAAATGCATGCTTATGATTTATGAGAGTATAGAAATAAGGAAAACCGTTGTAGGAGGAATAATAAATATTTCTTATATATTCCTTAAAATATAAGAATAATGTGTGATATAAAGAAGCTGTTATAGGGTTTATAAATGATGGTTGTTAAAAAAATGCATGCTTATGATTTATGATAGTAAAGAAATAAGGAAAACTGAATTTTAATAATTCTAACGTTGACTTATTGGTCAATATCAATCCAACTCAAATGTTTTTTTTAATCTTAAGTTTCTAACTAATTTATTTTAACAGTTAAAAAAATAACTAATTTATGAGTTCATAGGAACTTGAAATTTTTAGGAGTTTCTCTTCATTGTCTACCCTCCAAACATAGAAACTAATTTCTCTTAACAGTCTATTGTCATAGGAACTACCGGTCCCAACGTTGAAACTAATTTCAGTATTCATTTAAAGATATTTAAGGAAAAACCCTAATTAGAACTATCCCCAATTCAATTTCATCCACAATTCACCTTTTGCTTCGATTCACACATAAATTTGAGAACTAAAATGAGTTTCTATGAGTTTCTGTCATCATCTGCCTCCGGTCCAAGCAAGAAACTTGAAATCAATAGAAATCAAACATCGTTAGTTTCTCTTAAGGATGGACTATTGAGAGAAATTAGTTAAAAGTTGGAACCGATAGTAAGAATATTTTGAGTTGGGTTTAGTATTAACGAATAGGTCAAAGTTAGGATTATTGAACTCCGATTTCTAAAAAAATAAAAATAAGAAAACTAGTAAGGGATGTGGAAAGTCATTACCATAACTGATTGGTCGGTTATTATATCTTTTATAAATATAACTATAACCATAACAATATGCCGATCATTACCATAACCATCGGTTATGAATCGATTTTGGTTAATCATAAAATCTGTAAATTGTTTTTGAACAAATAAAATTTAATTTCGCAAAATCTCTTTACATTTTCTTTTTGGAAAAATGACAAGTTTTAGATTTGCCCACTTCAAAATATGCATAGCTCTCTCTCTCGTTTTATAAGAAGTGCATCTAATTTTTTTTCTCCACCATTAATTGTCAATGAGGGATAGCCAAAATTCATGAGTGTTAGCCTTCTAGGAATATGATGAATTAAATCTAATATTCTAATGAATCCTTGAAATAGTGAGGAAACAAAGTAACATTAGCTAAACTAGATATGTTACAACTTGAATCATTAGACTGTATATTAAATTGAAACTTAAGAGCACCAATTAGATGTGGAGAATACATATTCAAAAGAGAATACTCAAACACAAACACAAAATATTTAAAGAATATCTTCATTTATAAAGTTCGGTTCGGTTTTCAATTATATCGGTTAAGCAAAACTTCATAACCGTAACCATAATCGATTAGCCGGTTAACCAAAACTTTATAACCGATTGGCCAATTAACCAAAGCTCCATAATAACATGGTTATGTCAGTTATCAGTTAAAATCGGCTCGGTTATATTGTTTATAGTTCTATGGGACGGTTCATTTGCTCACCCTAAGAAACGGACTAAAATTAATCACTTTGATTCATTTTTTCTCTAATTTATAGAAGAGGGGAATGAAAGTGGAAGGTGGTAAATAAAATTACTCTTACATCTCATGACCATGACCATGGAAAACAAATAAAACATCTAAACCATCCACCTGATTTGGTCTTCATGACATAGATTGGATCGTATAATTTAATTTTTTACAATCTTTACAAATATAAAGTTAGATGATTTAGGTCATAACAGAAGATCTGGGAATGCTAAAGAATGAATGTACATATGGATAATCTGTCACACCTTTGAAGAATCCGCCGAGCATTTATTCATTTCATGTGGCTTGGCCCAATCTATTTAGGAGTTTGTTGGTCAATGGTGTGGTACTTCTGGTCTATTTATGTTTAGTATTAAAAACCTCCTTGAGCTCCACCGATACGTTGGAGGCTTCTCCGTTCGGAAGAAATGTTTTCATCTTATCATCATGACGGCTATTTGAAGCCTATGGAAGCATAGGAATGACTGCGTCTTCGATAATACCCCGATTTATAGATCGAAGATCATTGAGGATATCAAGGTCCTTGAGTTTCTTTGAATGCGTAACAGGTCGAAGCTTGGTATCTCTTAGGATCGTTGGTGCACATTTGATCTTGATGGTGTAACTTAGCGTGTTTTTGTTTTGTTGGGTTTTTCTCGTCTTTCTTGGTTTGTTGTGGTTTCTGTGACTCCGGTGAATAGTCTCCTTTTTTGGGGCTTTCTTTGGTGTGTATATATTATTTTGTTGGCCGTTCAAAAAAATATATATACATATAACTAAGAGATAAATATTGGTTAACTTGGTTAAAAATCCATTTATTACACAAGGGGATTCGAGAGAAAGCCGCAGCAGATGGCTATGGGGAGGGGGTAGTGTAGTGGAGGGTCACATTTTTAGTTCTTGGATTTCTAATTTGATTTGTATATTTTTTTTAAAGAATGATAGAATGGTCTATTCACACACATTTAACAACAGAATAATTTAAAAGACATCTAATTCATGGACCTTAAGGGTTATGATTTGACAAACCTTAAGACCATAGTTATAACTTTTAAAGTTAAAGGTAAGTAGGTAAAATCCGTCCAAACCTTAAAGACCACTATTGTAAAGTTTTATAACCAAAAGTAACAAAATGTGATTTGTTAAAGTTAGAATAATTTAAAATCCCGAATGCATGTTCTATGTTTGTATTTTTTTGGTATGATTAATTGGACATGGATTTTTTTACCCAAACAATTTTCATCTAGATGTGGCCCAAAACCCATCCCATCATGCGTGTTTCTCATATCAACATTAGGCGTTTTTAAAGAGAATGGTAGAATAATCTATTCACACACTTAACGAAATAATTTAAGAGACATCTAGTTCATGGACCTTATGATTTGACAAACCCAAAGACCATAGTTATAACTTTTAATGTTAAAGATCAATAGGTGAAATCCGTTCAAACCTTATAGACCATTGTTGTAAAGTTTTGTAACCAAAACTATGAAAATGTGATTTGCTAAAGCTAGAATAATTTAAGATCCCAAATGCACGTTCTATGTTTGTATATTTTTGCTATGATTGATTGAACATGGTTTTTTTTACCCAAACAACTCTCATCTAGATGTGGCCCATCGCCCATCCGATCATGCGTCTTTATCATATTAACATTAGGCCATCCATAATGGTTTTGAATTTTAAAGCTAAACGGCATATCACACATTCTGTCACGCAAAATATGATCTGAAAGTGAAAAAGTAATGTAATGAATAGTGATAGTGTAAATTTTGGGTTTTATTTAGAAGGGAGAAAATGAGATGTATTTATTTGATTGGTGGAGAAGAAAACAAAGAAAAATTCCTCACGCCCGTCGTTCTAATGACGGAGGTGCCCAAACACCCCCTTTTGAAGATATATTTCGTTAAATAAAAGTTAAATGCAATTTGATTGTTCCTCCTTTTGAAGATATATTCCTATTTCATATATCCCGGGGTAATCTAACTCTAAAGAAATACATACATGCTGCTCCTGTTTGAACTCCAGATCCTCATTTCTTAACTTACCCACATTTGGATTCAAGATTCACTCAAGTTTCAACTAATTAATATTTCACGTAATAGTTAGTTGAAGCTGCCATACATTATTCATGAATACATACAGTGATTTTAAGATTCAAATAACTGGAACCAAACAAAAGGAATTTTAACCTTTGATCATGAATCTGAAACAACCGCTGACACAGATAATAATGAGACCAAAAAGTTTTCAGCAGAGTAATGAAAAAAATCCAGAATAAGACATAAAACAGACATTGCATTCTCTCATTTGTTTCTTTGGTAGGTAGCAAAATAAATAAGAAAAAGGACCCAAGAAAATCTACATTTGGGATCACAACATCAAAGCAGATTGCAACACCATCCATTTATCAGTGGAACCAACCGAATCCCCCGATACCCGATACATAAATTGTACAAAGAATCTCCGACTTCAAGAAAATTGGCAACATTTCCAATAAGTCGATGGTGGTTTCTTTCGCCTTTCTCGCGGTAAAAGAATAGAATTTGCACTTCATTACTGAAAAAGTAAAAAATAAAAATTTATTTAAAAAAGGTTACTTCCTTTCCATCAAACTAGCTGCACCAAGTATCGAAATTCATAACAGCAGACAGATTATAATTTTAATTAGGTTAGGACTCTTAGTTGGGGATTTATATAAAAAGCGAGTAGGAAAAACTGTTTTAACAAAATTTAAATCTGGTCTCACTAATATCATCATAAAAAGAGAGCTTACCTATGAAACTTAGCAAGCTTGTTTTGATGGTGGTTCTGAAACGCCCCCGATAGCTATGTTCCCAACTCCAGCCTCCATAGCTTCCCTCTCGTCTATCTCTCGACTTTTCTCACAACTCATATTATCAATGGCTTTAGGAGTGCAATTAGCAGCAGGAGCCAAACCACGAGGTGGTCCTCCAGTCAACCATCGGTGGCTAAGACATTCGGCAGCTGTAGGCCTTTTGTCAGGAACAAAATCAAGTAGTGGACCAAGAAAATCAGCAAAATCAGCTGCATCTTGTTCACTGAACTCATATTTCTCCTTAAGCACTTTATGCAGAGGCCAAAACCGCAATCGCCTGATATGCCTTAAATCCCCATGCCTGTTAAAGAATTCACGAGAGTAACGCCCACCTAAAGCTATCTGCAGAATATTGATAGAGTTGTACAGTTGTAATTGAACAAACGCAAATGTCATCAAATATTCATATATAGAAAAGCAACAATGAATAACCTTTCGAGGCATCGTTCCAAGAAGTTCCATCATCAGGGCCAAGTGATCCTGTAATGTTAGGAACCAAATACTAACTGCATTAGCTTACTTGAATTGAACACGGAATTAGACTTAAATTTCTGGGATTTATAATTTTATACCTCATCTCTGTCATAGTTGTCACCACTGTGAGGATCAAAGAGAACATCACCAGTTGCAAGCTCAAAGCATATGCAAGCAAATGACCATAGATCAGCAGAAGTTGAGTATTTGGATCCTAGTAAAACCTCAGGACACCTGTATTGTCTAGTTTGGATATCACCAGTAAATTGCTTATGCGTCCAACATGCATTACCAAAATCAACCAACTTGCATTTAACATCAACCTCTGCCAAAAGCCTCTGCCTTGTAGATCGGCTGCCTCTTCCACGAAGTTGAGTTCCCTGGCGGGAATTCCTTGCTTCAGATTGATTCTTGGATTCAGATTTCACAACCGAGGAAGTGGCATGTTCTTCAAGGGGGTCCCCGTTTAATTTCTGATTGGGAAGAGAATCAGCGCCGTTACCGGTTGTCTCGTTGTCTGCTTCAACTTCCTCAGAATCTTCCCTTCCAGCACCACTTTGGGCAGCCTTTTTAGCCTTTTTCCTGATTTTCTTTTTCTGATTCTTGGTAAGATCACTATTTGAATTCTTGACTTGTTTAGAAGCACCAGAATCAGTCAAACTGTTATCCTTGCTTGATGAGAGAATGACAGGTGCACCTGTTTTTGTTCTATCTCTTTCTGGATCAATCATGAAAAGAAGTAAAATGTTTTCCGGCTTAAGATCTGTGTGAATGATAGAAAGCTGGCGATGCAAGTAATCCAAACCCCCTAAAACGTGGATGCAGATTTCCTTAACCTTTTGAAGGGGAATCCCTCTGTAATCCGAATACTTGATTAATGTCAACAGATTATCGCCCAGATACTCAAACACCATACAAACATGCTGCCCGTTAGGTCCCGAATGTTTGAAATGATCCAAAAGCTTCACCACACACTTTTGGTCATTTGGATCCCCCTCAGCTATCTGCTTCAATATGGTGATTTCATCCATTGCTGCCTCAGTATAGTGTTGAGCACTCTTTTGCACTTTTAAAGCTACATATCTCTACAAACCAAATCCAAACTGTAAATAATCGGAAACAACCAAGTAGACACCAGTTTAAACTAGCACATAAATCATAAGAACTACAAATCACATGCCAACTGCAATCATTCTGCCTTATGTCAGTTAAAAGCAAACTGCAATCATATGTATGTATAATTATGTAACAAATCCCGGAACAACCAGATCGTTAGCTCAAATCAACCTAATTAGCTATGAAATAAACTTCTCTCCGTTTCCAACTATAAATAAACACTTAATATTGAAACAAGTTTTCGAGAGTGGAATCTGCATATAAACGAGTCAAATCCGATATGGCGGGAAAAGGAGAAAAGCATACCGATTTCTGAATGTCCCAAGCGAGCCAGACGGTTGAGAAGTGACCCCAGCCGAGCTTGCTCTGAACAACATATCGAGAGTGCTTAAACTTATCACCAATACGGACCGCATGATAACCTCCGCGCCGGTAATCCTCGGTTCCTTCGTCCTCGGATGTGTAATCACTCGTCTCGCTCCGATCGTCGTCCTCGCTGCCGCCGTTTCTTCTATTATTGTTATTACTGTTATCATCCGCCATCGAAGAGAAATACAGAATGGAACTGGGCGAGTAGAAGATCGAAAGGGCGGAGAGATGAACAGGGCGATTGCGATCGATCTGAAACTGAAACCCTAAAATGAATGAATGAATGAATGAAGAGAGTGAGGAGTGCCTCGAACCTCCAAACTAGGGTTTCTAGTTGCCCTGGTCTTGGCTTTTGTTTTTCTTCTGATATGGATGGATGGAGAGAAGATTAGCAAAACCAAAAACAAAATAATTTCAACTTTTTATTATTATTATTATGTTAAATAATAAAAATATCATTACAAATACAAGATTAATTAAATATAAGTGAATATGAATGTAGTAGTTAGAAAATTGTTGTTACATTATAAAGTTATTATATTATAATACTTGGTTTTTTTATACCTGCTACACGACTGACTTTAAAAATAACTATCTAAAACAGAAATCTAGTCACATAAGGATTTTGTTTATTATATTGAAATTAAATATTTGGTAAATTTGAATTTAAACTTAATTAAAGTAAAACAAAATTATAAAATTAAATAGAATAGAATATTTTATATTACATGTATAATATTTAATTAAAATATTATTGTGAATAAAGTATTATAAGCATTATATATATTAAAGTATTAAAATATATACAATAAAATATGTTATTTTAATAAAATATAATATATATGCAATATTAACCTTAATATTAAAATTAAGTATTTGGATATTTACTAACTTTAATATAAAAAATTTGTATTCGAATAATTACTTATTGGATAATTACTTATTAGAAGTTTAAAATAACAAAACCCTAATATGGAAATTTATTATTTGAATATAACTATTATATTAAAATTTTGATATAATCCAAAATTTTATGGTGATGACAAGTGTGTTTTTTTTACTATTTAAAATATGACAAAACTTTTTATTTATTATATAGTATAGATAGTATAGATAGATAGATAATATAATAAAGTTATAAGTTTAAATCATGTCTGTTTAACTTTAAACGTATAATTTTAATGTTTTGTTATAATTAGTTTGTGAGCAAAAAACTAATTGGTTAATTTTTACACTAATATTTTTTCTGTACCTCACAAATTATTTATGTTTTTTAGAAACCTACAATTTTTATTTATTTCATACATACTTTTTTTGTTATTCATACCAGTAAGTATATAATTTTCATTTAAGTTTATAAGTTTTTTATATACTTTAATAACTATAATAACTATAGATTTTTCTTGTATAAATATGTGTTATTTAGAAATCTATATATTTTTTTCTTTCCTTAAATTTTTTTTCTTGTGTTATTCTTACCATTAGATAGATGCAATTTTATTAAAAAAAATAAAATATTATGTTGAGCTCCACCGAACTATAAGACGGAGTTCAAACACGTTCATGTTTATAACATTCTTTTCTTACGATATGAATTATATTCTAAGGTATTTTCTTTTGTTATTCTGGTAATGTTTTGTTTTCAACGTTACGGTATATTATTTACATGTTTATTTAGTTACAATGCCCCGTAACAAAGCTCGGTCATGTAAACCCTAGCCCAAGCCATTAGTCGTGTGTCCTTTTGTTTTATCAAAAATACCATTACTTAGGCTATGTGTAGTGGTTAAGGCCCCATAAAGCCCCAAATGGGGCATTATCCGTCATGTGGACGCTGACTGGACAAGGGGCTTTATGGGGCTTTATGGTGTAGTGGATAAAGCCCCCATAAAGCCCCACCATCATTACGTTCAACGGCTATATCTCAAAGATTCCTCCCCTTTCTCGGCGTTATTGGCCTCACGCCCCTCTCCGATTTTGACCTGATAACGCCCCATAACGCCCCTGCGTAGTGGGGGTGGGCGTTATGGGGGGCGTTATGGGTGCTTTTTGGGTCCAGTAATGCCCCATTACGGACAGCCTTAGTGATTTTCATTTTTTCCCTACTTGTATGCCAACTTTGGTCTTGAATATGTACATGTGTTTCCTTCCTGTAATATACCGCATGTTACAAGTGACCGCTACAACGTACAGTTTTGAAAAATCTAGTTATTTTGATTCTTGAAAGCTTGACACAATAAAACAGTTCTTTGCATACCAACTAAAACAATTTCTAAATTTATATCAATAATCAATATCCATCATGATACTAAACCTCGTGTTTTGCTATTTAAAAAGGGTTAGCGGCGCAGCTTGTTGCCCGCCTTCCCTGCGTGTTGACTTAGGTCATGTTTGTTACCTTGCGGTTTAATTAACAAAATTTGAAAGTTGTTAGGAAAATATATAGATATAAGCCACATCTTTTATTAATAAGCTTAAATCACGAAAAATAAGATAGAATGAAAAGCATTCATCACACTCCAAGTAAAAACAAAATCTTTTGTAAAAAAAACAACTTTTTATTATAGATATTAAGTTTTAAACCTACCTGCCGTTAAAAAAAAAAGTTTCAAACTACATAGGTAATTAGCTGTCATTGTTACACTAAAATTGAGTGCTCGTCTATTTCAATTTGGTTGATTTATTTTTTCTATAAAACTGTCTCTTTATAATTATGTTGATTATTTAAAAGAAATTTAAATGTTAAATACAATCATACAACTTTTATCATTGGAAGGGAAGACAAGAAATCTCCCCAAATACAAGTACTTTATGTCTTTATTAGATATTTAGATCCATTATATAGTCATATTCATGGACAATTATCCTAATATAAAAGACGAATTATGCTGTTTAACTTAGATGGCTTTTGGGGAAAGCAAATATCATTTCTTCACCAATACACATAGCATTTAAATAATAATAATAATAATAATAATAATAATAATAATAATAATAATAATAATAATATAATGAAGAGATGTGATTGTATGCGTACTCGACCCACATATGACATCTATGGATTGACCTGACCCGGAGTGTTACGATATCCACATCTATACATTCTGTTAGGATTTAGCTCACATAAGAGGTCATAGAATATTTTCATCCACCAATAGAAAGAGTGAGGTCGCTATCAAGGAGGTTCTAGTGATAGGAACACCTACTTTCGAGTTTAATTATTATCGTGACTTGAGACAAAGAGACCCGATTTCTCCTTTGTTTTTTTATCATAGCAATGGAACTATGGAAGTGTTTTCAGGTTTTATTAGGAAGGAAATGGACACTAATGTGATTAAAGGCATACACACATCAAATTAGGAACCAATTAACACACATGATGTATGGTGAAGACGTCCTACTAACATAAAATAAAATCTATCTATATCTATATCTATCTATATCTATCTATATCTATATATCTATATCTATATATATATTATATAAAAGAAAAGATTGATGCTGAGGTGGCATCACCACAGCCCTCCTCAGCATCAATTTCCCGCCTAAATCACTCCCCCTATCAAAACACGCGGACCCTCTGGATAACCCTACCCCAAAAATCATCGTCATCGGCCGTATCAATCAAAAACCCTAATGTGCCTCATTCCCCTCATTCACGCACAAAAATTCTCCCCTTCTTCAGCAGATCTGAAGGAACAAAAGCAGCCATCATCATCTTCGACCATCTTGCAAATCTTATTAGGGCTGCGATTTGAAAGAAGAAAATCTTATAACCCTAATCATCGATCCAAATTCATCTGCCGGAGATTCACAGATTCGTCTTCAATCTCTCGCATTCATCCGAATTTAATCACGTTTTAGGTAAAGTTTTCTTATTCCATGATCATCTTACGCATTTATATATTCTATATCGATTTCTTTTGTGAAATCTGTATCGCTGGCTTTCGTTTTTTGTTTACAGATGGTGCTTCGCCATTGGGAACAACATCGTTCTCATCTGATGCTTTGGTAGAAATCAATCCCGATGAGGTTGGAATCATCTCTAATATATGTGATTTGTAATTGATATAAGAAGCTTTCTCTTGAAAAAAAATAAAATTGAAAAATATATGTTTTGAATCGGTTCAAGTTTCGTCTCTGCATATTGTTCATCTATCGATTCAGATTAAATGTTTTTTATTTAATCAACTGTGTAAATCATCGAGATTAAGGGGTTGATAAAGATTAATTTGAGTTTTTAGTTTAATTTGGATCGCCAAACTGATAGCTAGGGTTTTGGAAATCCTCTGTTTTTTATCATAGGAGTAAGTATATTATGGATTTTGAAAAACTTTTTATATTGTTTCTGTAATGTATAGCAGTATGAAATAAGTTCATAATGCTATTGTTTTGAGAGCATTTACAACATGTTCTTATATGTTTTATATCAAGTGTTGAAGCTGATAAACTCTGAACTCTTTGATTTACTTTTAAGAATTTGAAGTTAAAATTGAACCTTCTGTTTAGTGTGCAACTTGGCTCACTATTTTGTTTCACTGGTAAAATAAAAAAGAAAACATTACCCTAAGAGGACCATGCATTCAAATATGAAAAAAAACATTATATTACAAGTTCTCTTATTAGCCTTTCGTCTACTTTTTTTCCATACACCTTATAAGTAGATTCAATTTGTTGATTTTTCTGTTTACTTTTAATTTTACTTATTTCTGGTTGTTATTTATACTGAACACCTATAGTTTCGACTATTTCCGTTGACAACAGGATTGCGACTTCCACCAATTGGAGATATGGGGGTTTCTAAAGGGCAACTTTTGGAACGCTTACAGGTTTGACTATTTTCGTTGACAATATCAATCTTCTCGATTCATTATCATTCAATTTTTAATTGATTGAAATTTGACAAAAGCAATTGTAATTCAGTTTCATCATTAATCACTAAATATATGGATTCATACGACACAAATTAGGGGACCAATGACTACAAGAATTTGACTACTGCTCTACTGGATGGAATCTATCCCACATAGGAACACTTAAATTGTTGAAGTTCTTTACGTTGATACAAAGGGCCTTCGTATCAATTATCAAAGGCTATCATTTTCTCTCATTTTGTTTATCCCGTTTTCAAATATGTATTTAAAGAGTATGTTGGACATATCAAAGAGTATGTTGGACATATCAAAGCTGAATTGAGTAAAAACTTATTCCTAAAGGTATATTTTTTAAATATTTCAGGATACCTCATTGTTAACTCAAATCCAATAATCTTTCTGTTTTTCTTATATTGTTTTGGATTTGGCCAATGAAACTCATTGAACCTATCATTAATGATAATTCTGTTTTGAAAATTTTTATGAGCTTTAGTGCATGTTTCGTGGTTTATTCACAACCTGTATCTCAACCTGATTATGTAAGCCTATAATAAAGGTTAATTCATTTGGGTTTTTTATGTGTGTTTAAGATCTTTTTGTAAAGTCTTTTATTTTTTGTCATAGATTTTGTTGACTTATTTGCGTCATTTTGTTTGTAGGCTACTTCTTGCATTGAATCAACTTTATTCAGGTGAATGAGATTTTGTTAGATGTGTATTTGGCAATTGGCAAATCATATTTTATTTGTGCAAGCCTCCATATTGCATGTGACATATTATCCAACATTTGTACTTGCATCTTACATCTTCTTATATTCCATGCTACCTATTTTATGGCACTTGCTGGTAACAAAATTAAGAAAAGTAACAAAATAGGTATGCATTTTTGCCTATTTTTACTTCTTAGAAACTGACATAATCTGTAACATAACACATAAAACATCAATTTGGAAACTAGCATTAGAAACAGAGATTGTTGATTTATTCTAATGGTACATGACTATCAAAGTTTGTTTATAAAAAGATGTCTAATCTGATCGTAAGGCTCCCCTTCGTGTTCTTCGGCATCATCTTCCTCGATGATTCTTCCAGCAGGTTAGTTTTCACTTATACTTTGCCTTTGATACAAACCTTTGTCATACTTTTATATTTTAATGTATTTATGTTTACATGTAACTTGCCTTTTTATTATAATCTGATTTTATTTTAATTTGTATCAAGGGGTTAACGAATGATAGATCATACTAATATTTTTCTTGATTATGTTGATCATTGTAGATTTTGTTTCGTTTATTCTCATAGTAAATGTTGATTGTCTTCGTCAATCTCCTTAATACACAATCAGTTAAGGGTTTTAATCTATTGTCCGGTTGTTTATGGTGAATGATATTGTCAATAGATAAAAATTAATTTGAGTTTGTGTTTTATGTTGACCTCTATTTTGATGTGATGCATCCTGCATGTTTGTACCTAAAATTCTTACAGATGTTATGTAAACAAATGTCGTGCCTTTAAACTTTGACTTAATAAAGCGAATTGAAAGTTTAAATTGTTTAAAGATGAATTATTATTGAAAATTCGTGATGAAACTTATGTAACTTAGCATACTTGCATATGGTGTTGAAGCTCAAGTTGGATCCCATTTTCACAAACTCAAAAGGAGATACAATTGAGAGAATGTTGAACTGGGACATGAGGTGTGGTGTTAATGCTCTAGCTGGATCCCATATTTGATCATCACAACCTTGATTGGCAGGTTAGTTTGAGGTTTTTCTTTAATTTTTTTTGCTTTCACTTATATATACAAATAAAAGATCAAGAAACTATATATACATATATGGTTTTAAATATGTAACTTATGTCGGTTGATGTTTTATGTGTTATGTTACAGATTATGTTTGGTGGACAATCCACATTGTTTAATGGACATCTTGCATAGCCAAGTGGAGTTCAGCTCTTCACCGTATAGTTTCAAGTAAATGGATTATGCTAAAATCTTATTACATAATTAGTACCTACAGGTGTGTTATTGCTGAAATCTTATTACATAATACGTATAATAAATCAAACATGTGTACTTCTTTTTTATTGAACACAGGTACTTGAAATAACACCATGTAGACTTCTGCTCTTCTCTAAAACATATACAAAAGGTAAGCATCGGTTGTTGATTGCATAGCTATTGTCATATTGTGCTGTGTTCTTTTCATAAATGACCAACAAGGCGGATACTGCATGTATTTCGACCAAATTTTTACATCAAACGGTTAATTCTGTAACAATAAAAATGTTATTCGTTTCACTGGTGCAGAGTGGATCATATATATGTGTTTGGATCGAGTCGATGAATTGAAAAGGAGAAAGTGGATCCAAGTTATGTCTGAAGTATGTAATTTGGTCTAATTGAGCAGGTGCTACTTTCTGTTCTACATTCATTGTACCGAACTGTGTAAGTTAGGTAGCATTTGCAGAGCCCCAAATCAGTGAGAAGTTCATTTGCTGTATGTGATGTATATCCTATGTTTCCCGATATATTATTTGGATATAGATTGCAGGTGCTTAGAGGAGCCCACTTTCTTTCTATTATTAGATATAAGGCTTCTTTTTTCATGTGTTTATGTTCTCCTAGAGAGTTTATGGTAGGATTTTATCAACAGAAGGCAATCTTCCTTTTAGTTGCATATCTTAAATTATGTCATATTGTACCAGTTATATATGCTACATTATGTCATAGTGTAGCATTTATATATACTAGATGTTGTATTTGCATGCATCAGTAGTTCATTTGACATTTTCTTTATAATTTCTTGGTGAAGTAATGGTCATTCCACTTTCCAAAATCTAATAACGGATCCAAACTAAAAGCTATTTAATGAACAACATCCCTCTGTCTTTGTTCCATTTTCTCATCTATTGATATCAGTTCTCTTTATTATAGTTAAGTATGTGAATATTATTTTTCCTCCCATGCTGTGAGTCTTTGTGAAGCTGGCATCTCATTGTAAAAAACTTTCAATTTATGTCAAATTGTGTAAAAGTGATGATTCCCCAACAACTGGTTCTTCACCATTTCCATTTAATTGCTTAAAGCTAACATTCTCATTATTCATTCTTTACTTTACGTGGAATTGATCTAAATTTGGTTTTGTTTTATGATGAATAGGTGATCAAAAACAATTTGTAGCATTGTAGACATAGAAATTGTGTGATTTGGATAAGGTTTGATTTATTACAACAGTTACATTTTCATGTACCCTAATTAATATGCTATTACTTCTTTTGTGCCGATAGATTTCAGATATATTTGATAATTTTGATGAATTTTTGTAATTGTTCTTTTGTTCTTTTTGGTTCAGCATAGATCGTGTGATTAGTGAGCATTCAAGCTCTGCAAAAAAGAAAAGGTTAGGTCTGATCTGATCTCAATATCAAATGTTGAGTCATTTGACACCCAGGATTCATCGGTTTCACCCAGCTGGTAATTTGTTATCACAGTCACAACTAGGCAACCAGCTGGTAATTTGCATGATTATTGAAACATATTTTTATTTATATTGTATTTTAACATTCAATATTTGTTGATTATTTTCACATAATGAACTTCTTTCACTTACTGCATTCTAACATTCAATATTGATTATTGATTATTTGATGTCATTTGCACAAATGTATGGATCAGTTTATATTGACAATGATAAGTGTTTCGAGGTTCATGTCTTATATTGTTTAGCCATTAGAACTATTTGTTGCGAGTTCGAATTTCATATGGAAGCTATGGATTCAGTTGAAGAGTACGTGTTTGATTTAATTTTCATTACTAAGGACCTTTACAATCAAGATCATTATTATTTTTATTGGAAAAAGTTTTTTAACCCCAGCCTGTGCGATGCACGAGTATCAAAAAGACACAATGACGTAACAATATCTCTTCTATTTTCAAATTTGTAATTGTTTTTCATTCTCCAATGTTAATTGTTCTTCTTCAATTTAATTATCGAATTACATTTATTATAATCTGTCATTATAAGTATTAATTTTTTAAAAGTCCGCCCGTGCGTGGCACGGGTATCAAAAACTAGTAAATTATATATATAATCCATACAACAAAAACATGAAAATCAACTCATCATATTTCTCTATATATATGTATACTCCACTCGATCGTCCAATAACGTGTAAACTATATGTATGTGCAAATAAACATCATTAATGTTGCAAAAGCAGAAAGAAAGAAAGAAAGAAAGAAAGAAAGAAAGCAAGTGATGTTACAGCTAAACTCCTGATCTGAATATCAGCAGCAAGTGGTAGCTGCTAGGGTAGTAACCAATTCAAACCAAATTAAGATATTTCAAAATCTTGAAAAAGTTAAGAGACCATAGGCCGGGACTACAAAGAAAGACCGCCAACCGTAGTTATCGCCAAGTGTAATATAGAAGCAAGAATAAGAACCGGGATCAGTTCATAACGGGTCATCTGCAGCGAAGTGCTGCCGCCAATCTGACCAGCGTTTACAACTTCACTTCTGCCGCCACGTGAGGTGGTCGACACGTTTACAGACGATGAACCTAACAACATGAGACCGATCGATTTTAAAATCTGTCAGAACATATAATTAAACACCAAATCCAAAACCTACTTGATAATAACATGTTCAAATTAACACCATAATTACGGGAAAAAGACGAAAATAGTCATTTTGATCAAGTTTGGGACGAAAATAGCCCCATGAATTTTTTTAGCCAGCTTTTAGCCCTATCTTAACGGTCGCTAACGACCTCCGATTAAACCCAAAACGACCGTTCCCATGACTAACCACGGTGCGCCATGTGTCATCCACGGTCGTTAATACCTGAAAAAGGTCGTCGACGACCGTCGTTTTCCGTCAAACGACCGCCGACAATTTTCGTCTCCAAGAATCCTGGAACGGTCGTCTGACACCGTTGTCGGGTGCGTCGACGACCATTACTTTAAAAAAATAATAAAAAATCATCTGTTTTCTTATCCGAGGTCGTAACGACCGTGGTCGACGGCGGCCACCGTTGCAGTCATCCGACCGTTATTGGATTTAATTATTTTTTTAAAATTCAAATTGGTCCAAACACGGTCGAAACGACCACATATAAGGTCGAAACGACCGCTATCAGTTCAGTTTTCTATGTTGTCACATGTTAACGGTCGTTTCGACCTTATATGTGGTCGTTCGACCGTGTTTGTGTTTCAATTTCTAAGATAAAACACTACTTTCCGTTCAGTTTTCTATGTTGTCACATGGGGCTGTTTTCGTCCCAAACTTGGTCAAAGTGGCTATTTATTTTTGAATCATGACTAAGACTACTATTTTGCCTTGCTATGTAGAAAACCGTCCCAACAGGTAAAAAAAGAGAAAACTTACAGTCATAATCTGACCATCCAATGCGTTGACCACCCAAATCATAAACAATAATCTTGTCTTTAAGAACAAGGTCTGCATCACAAGGTAGAACCAAATATATTATAAGCAAAATAGGTGGTCAAAAGTTCAAAAACTAACATAAAAATCAGTTTCTATAAATATACCTCCTAAAATAGTGATTCCTTGATTGGAAATTGTCTGAAAGCCAATGCACCACACCTCAGCCCCATTCTACAAACATATGTGATAATTTTTAAAATGAATGAAAAAAGATTAAATGAACATAATGTCCCATAATAATAATTATATCACATACCACAGAGTTCTGCTGGAGAAGGTAGTCCTGAGGTCTTAAATGCATTGAAGCACCACCCGCAAAGTTCAAGCTTACCGTCGGGAATACGTCAGAGACGCTGAAAATAACGACAAAGGCAACTATTTACTAAATAATCCGTGCATGAATCGTTTAAGAAACTATTTACTAAATAAAACCCATTTTTTAAAGCCAAAAGAGAAGGGGTAGAGTATCTTCAATCAACTATAATAAGATTATTGGGTTAGAAAGAACCTTGAGGTAATTAAATAACATCGATCGCCCTTTGAAATAAGCGGCTGTACGGACTGTGAAACCGACTGTGTGATCTGTAGAAACAAAAGTGACAGGTAACATTTATTTGACAGGGCATATAGTTAGATAAAAAAGAAAAAAAAAAACCATAAAACAAGGAATCTTGTACATCAAAACTAACATTATAAGTATTTTGCAACCACTTTTAACACATAAAGAAGGTAATCTCACAAAACTTTGACAAAATAGATTATTTTGATTATTGACCTATTGTACTTACAGCATCCACAAAAGGCTTATAAGCACCTTCAGCAAGGTACGCCAGAGTCGTTCCTGAATCAATTATGGTTCCACCTTGGTCATCTGATATTGCAAAAGTTGACGGGTCAATGGACAACGTTTGACCATTGACAGAAATACTCTGCAGATTCACGTTGTAATGTGGCCTGAAAACGTTCATAAATGGAAACCTGAGTCAAAACACTCACCTCTACTTTAATCACAAAACTTCATTATAACTAGCTGAAAGAGTACTTACTGTGACTGGACAAGTGGAGTATACACCATATTTGGCTCCATAATCTGACCAATTACCAAAATACCCCCACCGCTGCCACTTCCAACAAGGCAATGTGAGAATGAATCAGGTGCAATCCCTTGTGAAGAAAGCTGTGAAATTATAGACAAACCATTTTGACCAAATCCAAAGATCCCATCAACTGCTCTATCGGTTTTAGTCAGATCTCCAGTTTGAGTTGTGCTACAACTGTTGCAAAACAGCAAAAGTCAGTAACATAGTAAACTAACAATGATTCTGTAATTATATCAGTATGCAATTGTAAACAGACAGACAGACAGGGGTGGACTTGCAGATAACTCACCCAAATACAACATTAGCTGAAGAATTAGATGACCCTGAATCAATACCAATTGTGTTGAGATGCATGAAATCAGATACATAATAACCTGAAGTTCCACTACCATCTCCATATTGAAATGAGTAAGTGCACTGATTACTGGAACGGGTACAGCCTGAATCAGATGACTGGCCTGCTTGAGAACACCTTTGGTCAGAACAACCAATCAAAGAACTAGTAGATGAGCTTGATGGGTCATAGAACTGAACTGGAATCTGTTACAAATTAAGAAACACAACATCATTAATTTACAAGTTCATTACTATTTACTTCATCATATTTAGTTCCCTTATAAGTTATAAAGAAACAGTTAGCATATATACCTGGAGTCCGCTTGATTCCGGGCATCCATTGCATGAGTTGCAACTGACCCACAACACATCACTTCCGGTGTCGATTTGTACATAATAATCCTTTGGAGGAGATCCTAATTGAACTTTTGTATAATAAAGCCTACAAGAATAATCAAAATTCCCCCCAAAAGAAAAAAAAAATAAACTCCAAGTCAATATTCAACCTAAAAAGTAAGAGTAGGCTACAATTCACAATTGTTTAGGATAATAAGGTTTAAAGATTGTGTTCTAAAGGAAATCTTGAAAATAAAAGCAATCAAAGGCTCAAAGCAAGAACCTTTTTCATGTAATTCAATTTAGGGCAACAAATGGGTATCAAAAGAGGCATGATTGGATATAAAATGATTAATTTAAGTTGAAACAAGTCAGTTTGAAGATGATTATTATATTAGCTGGATCATATGATCATGATTTCCCTGTGTTGTTTTGGATGATGAAACTCTCTAATCCAATTCAAATTTAAATGAACTGAAATTGAATTGAATTGAAACTGAAATAAGAAAGATGAATTACCCCACACGATAAGGATCATAAGTTCCTTGAACAGGGAAATCAACAACACCTCCTGGTGGAGAAGACAATATCCTCCGGTGCCTCAAACTATCTCTTCCTCTTAATTCGCTCAATTCAATTCGATGGTTCACCGGAAAAGCTCTCTCCAGCGAGAGAGCCGCCGGGAAGTGACAGAGAACAACCGCCGCCTGCTGCAATAACACGAATACGACGGCACCGGTCAATGAAAAAGTGGCCGGATTTCTGGAAAGTAAAGAAACCGGCATTCCTTAATTATAATCTCTCCTATTTCTATCCTATTATTATGTTATACAGAAGATTGGGAGGAGCTTTCTGTATGTATGATTTCAATTTTCAAAGGAAATTGGAAGGCCGGAGAGGAGGTGGTTGAATTTGTGCTGGAAGTTTGAAAACTGTTTTTCGCTGGAATATCGGCCGAATAATCATTCATTCTCCAAATTAAATACTCCTCCTTTGGTTTAGTTTAGCCGACATTTTCACAATTATTATTTTAAAAAAAAAACAAGTTACTGGTCTGGCCCCTCATTTATGGTTTAACTTGCATTTATAGAACAAATACTAAAGTTTTCATGCTTGTAGCAAGTCTTAGCTGACTTGAGGATGTATGTTAGAGACGAATATGTTCTTTTTAAAGATATATAAAAGAAAATTCATGAAGCTATAAAAGATTTAAAAATGTATACAGAGATTTGGACAATGATGATGAATTAAGTAAGCGTATTTAATGACGGATTCCGAAAATTTATTTAGTGGGTGTAAAAAGAAAATTAGTAAAAAATAACATAAATTAAAAAATTAAAATGAGTTATTTTTATTCAAGGATTTGATATTTCAATCTTCTTCTTTACTATTCTTATGAAAATTAGAATGTTCAAACGCAAAACTCGTCGATAAAAGAGCTAAAAGTACGTCATTTTAACAAACCTTAGGTGTCTCGAAAAAATATCATGGGTGCCTTAATCATTTAGTTTAAGTAATTATCAGTATATTTTGTATTTGAATGAGTGCCTAGAACCCCACCAGGTCTTTATTACATTTGGCCCCCACCATTTTATGAAATGGATACACTTTACCTTCTAAAAGAGCTAAAAGTGGATGTCAAATGTTCTAATCTCACATAACACAAAAAATAATATAGAATATTATAGAGGTGGGCCAAATGTTTTATCAAAGTGGACATTTGGGCGGTGGTTTTTTTGGGATGGATGTGCAACACAGATAGTCATGATTACTCGCACGGAGCCACGGATTGTAGTCACATCGTGTCATGAAGAACATCGTTTGTCATAATAAGACCCCTGAATAACCGAATATTTACAGTAAAAAAATATATATAACTACCTTTGGAAACAGGATGGAAAAGAAGAGGAACTAAGGGTATATACGTGATAAATGTACTAAAGTGAAGGGGGTTATATATAAAAAAGAACCCAAATGGAACCTTCGGTTGAAATAATTAAGATAAAATCATCATTGTATACGTGTACCCCACCACCTTTTCCTTGAAGACTTGTGCCATGTTTCTTTCTAACTTGCAAGTCTTGTACTAATATTGATTTTTTGACTTGGTAAATTTAATGTTTTATATAATTATATTATTATTATTAGGTTTATGTGGTCAACCGTCAATGATAAAGTAGGTAATCCGATCCAACGAATGCGATTTCCTGAAACCTTCCAGGCTGGTTTGGGATTTTGACTAGGATTTTTCCTTCTTGTTTCATATTTACGTCTCACTTGCATTCTAAAATTTATTGTATAATTTATGCTACTCAATTTTGTTAGAAAACATAGTTGATATCAATTTTTTGAATATAATATAAGTTGTCATGAGGAAATCATAACCTTGCTTAGGCTATCCGTAGTTATGGAGTATTCTTTTTGGGCGTTTTTTAACATGTGTCGTCCTAGTCAGTGATGGGCTTAATGACTAAAAATTCAGTAGTCATAAAACCCCATAACGTCCCTCTAATTATTACACAACTATATTATATATAAAATAAAATTCACTCAAAATATTCCATCCAATCAAAAAAAAAAAGGAAAAAAAACCAATTAAAGATAAGGAGGGGGACACCATCACCTAAACGCCGAAGCCGTTTTTTGCCCAATAACATCCCTGAAGGTGGTGTTGAAACGTCAAGTTTCTCCCTTTCACGCTCACTACGTGTGGTCTTATGATCCAAATTTGTTAATTAGATGATATAAATTTACGGTCATGCATTTTGCTTTATCACACTTTTATCGCATTTGTTTGCTATGTTAAAAATCAAACAAATTAATCATAATACTAAAAGAATGACATAATACTTATATGCATCTTACTAAAAATTATTCTCTTTTAGATAGTTATTATTATTAGCATATTTTGTCCTTTTATTCAAATTAATGTTATTTTGTCATTTTAGATGGTTATTATTTTAGAGTGAAAATTAACACGTATTTATTCCTTTTGACTTTGATAGATTTGACTTCTTAGTTTCGGAGGTCGTAGCATTTTTAAACAGGGTTCAACGGATCGTGAATACTGAATAGTAATTTCTTGACCGTTAAGACCCCAAGCTTTGTTTTTAGTAGGATTGATTTTATTATTTAAAAGGGGATGACACCGTAACTTGTTGCTCAGTTACATGCTATTTCATTGTAAATGTTTTGAATCTTATTAATATATATATAATAAAAAACATATTTACAAAAAAAATTATATATATATATATATATATATATATATATATATATTATCAGAAGTCAAATGAAATATAAAAGATATAATTGTCATTTTTCATCATTTATTTTGACTTGCTCTTATATATTTTATTATTATTATTACTAGATTAGAAAGACTCGTATATTAGATGCGTTGGATCAATAAAATATTAATTAGGAAAAAAATAAACAAAGTAATTGAGAAATAAATAAACAAAATAATTGAGAAAAAAATATTAAACATATAAATTTATATCTACTACCTAATAAATAATTAAAAGAGTAGGCACTTGTCAACATCACATTTCACCTTATAAATTTTTTATACATGAGTTCTAACCTAGTAAAGTAATAATTAGTTACTTATTTATTAGGTATATACAATGTTCACATGAAAATAAGTAAGAAAAGTCTTAAATGGTTAAAAAAATCTTGGGCACATAAAATTGTGACAAGTGGCGCAATTATTTAATTTTTTGTTAGGTATACTTCTTTTTATATGGCTAAATTTAGGTTGAGATTCTTATTAGAGGCGGCCTTGTATCTTCGTGTCTTTCTACCACTAGTACTCGAACCCTCATCTCATCATCAGAGGAAATTAACCTCAAGCAACCGGGTAAAATCTCCATCAACACGAAAGTCAGGCCTCAAAACGATGACCTCTCATTAAGGTGGTTCCTGATGTACCATTCGACCAAATGAACGATGGAATTTTTTAAGTACACCTAATACTTAACTACCTAAGTTTCAAATATGACTAAAAATTATATTAATCTAATTGTAATATAACAATCTGAATATACATATGTGCATTAAATTTTAACTTAATTAGGAGAACTTTTAACGTATATATAACTTCTAATTTTAGACTACTTTTTATTTAATTTTTAAACATTTAAACCCGGTAGAGATAAAACATAAAGCAAATCGACATGTTCATAACAAATTAGGTCGAAGTTGTCACATCTACAAGACATAAATATATACAAAGAGCTAAGATGGACCCGGGAGTTGCAGCTATTTGATGTGGTTTTCTCATACGGATTCAGACGTTGATCCCTTTATAACTATATGTTGTATTTTTTTCTGTCTTTAAAAGGTGTTGCTATGTGAAGACATATATTTTTTTTGGCAGGTTCCTTTGTTGTCATTCGCCTGATACGTCATTGTCATCTTGGGTAAGCCTCTGTTATTTGTTTGCTATTTTTTGGTCAGGTTTCTCTATTTGGAGTTATCTTTATACGCCATCATTTGTTTGGGTAAGCCTCTGTTATGTATTTACTACTTTGCTTATCCGTATACAGTATTAGAGAGTAACTGATGTTGCTAAGAATAGGCTTTAAGTAACTTTTTTTAATGGCTTATGAATATACTAATTTTGGCTTCAAATTTTTTTACGTTATGTCCTTCACCTGAACATACTAACTTTTTATGTTGATTTCCACTTTGAAGGTTTAGCTGGCGTCTTTTGATTGCTTTTATCTCTCCAAGATAATGTTAATAGATTATGCTTTTGCTAACTTAGGCTTTGTCGGTTTAACACACATATAGTTTTCTAATGCTCCTGGTAATATTATAAGTTAGAGAATAATTATGTGTTTTATAATTATTCTTCCTCTGGGTTGGATTCATCAAACAAGGAAATGATTCGTTATTACTTGCCTATACTAAGAGTGCATAATTTCATGATGTAATTGTAAGTGGATTTAAAACATTAAGATAATATAATGAATTGGTTGATTTTAAGAATATAATTTCACTAACTTGGGCTTTGTTGGTTTATGTTGATTGTAGGCAAAATCACGAGAACTTAACATGGATATGCATAAGTCAAAACTCTGTTCATCCTCAAATATCGTTGGGAGCCAAAAACAATTGGAGATGTATAACCGGAAAGAACAATTGGAGATGTATAACCAACTTATAAAACGGTCCGACTCTACCGCGAAACGTGGATCTGCCCACTTAAAACGTACACAAAAAGCCATAATCCAAGTTATGATAGGGAATTAGAAATGGAAAATTGGAATTTAATAATACAAGTTATACATTATTGGCGGATAATAATATGAGTTTTGAACTTTCCTCACAATAATACGAATTAAACACTCAGGTGCTATCAGTGAGATGCCGTTTAAATTGATTTAACGGGGTTAGTGAAATGGATCTTTTTGTCATTTTTAAAAGTGGAGGGGCTGTTTTGAAATAGTTATATATATATATAAACAAAAAAAAGAACAAAAAAAAGAGAGGAAGATGGAGGTCGTCGACCTGCCCCCCCTCCCGGCGGAGTTTTCCGACCTGCTTCCCGTCGTCGACCTCCCCCCCCCCCCTCTCGGCGACTGTTTTCCGACCTCCTTTCCGTCGTCAACCTCCCCCTCCTCCCGGCGACTGTTTTCCGACCTCCACCACTTTCCTGAGATCTAATTGAACCCTGAGACGGAAGCCACAACGCCACCGCCGGTGGGGACGAAACCGACGACAACGGCGGATATGGAGACAGTTTCGTCTTTCCAAGCCCTAACTTCCTCCGATCGCTGCTGCTCCGGCCAAAATCCCCTCGTTTTTCCTATCGAGAGCCGACGACCTAACAATCCCTCACCTTCCCTCTTCCCAGCCCCTCACTCTGCTCCGATCGAAATGACCGGCGAACCAGAAACCCCCGTGACCTTCTCCCTCCGTCCATTTTTCCGGTAACACACACCGTAGGGCCGCCAGAGCTGGCTGCCGGAAAACCGGGGCTCTCCCCCTCTCGGAAAAGCCGGGGCTGTTCGAATCAACGCACGCACACATTTTTCTTTCTTATTTTTTTAATTTTTTTTAATTTATCAAAACAACCCCTCCACTTTTAAAAATGACAAAAAGATTAATTTCACTAACCCCGTTAAATCAATTTAAACAGCGTATCACTGATAGCACCTGAGTGTTTAATTGGTATTATTATGAGAAAAGTTTAAAACTCATATTATTATCCGCCAATAAGGTATAACTTGTATTATTAAATTCCAATTTTTCATTAAAAATCTGTGAATATATATATTCATCCTAGATCTTTGTTAAAAGTATTGACTGAATTTAAAAATCTTTGTTTCATAAAATCATAATCCAAATTTTAAGTTCTCAGTCTATGCAATATATAAAAGTATAAAACATATCCAATGCCAAATGTAAAGTTAGCCAACAAAAACAAAAACAAAAACAATCAAAGAAATCCTATAATCAAACAATACAATTCATCATCGTTAACATACCCATCTACGTCGATATTAAACTTTAAAAAACAGATAATTTTTTTTTTTGACAATTATATAAGAGTTATATTTACCGCTTTATTAGATAAATTTGAAAAATGCATTTTAACTCATTTCAGTTTAACTTACGTTATAAAAAAATAGAAAAATAATCAAACGCCCGTCTCAACGCAGCAACTTGCTTTATGAAATGGACACTGTCCATCTTGTTATTTAATAGATAAAAACGATAAATTATTAATTAATATCATTATATAATAGAATAATGACGTTAAAATCAAGATGAGGAGACACAAGTGAATAACACTTGTGCCACCAAGATACTTACTTATGAATAAAAATAGTAGGTGGTTATTAATTTTTTTTTTGTCGTACATCTTAAGCAATACATTTAGCAAAGAAACTAAAGTGTAAGCTAGATTGAATGAATAAAATAAAGTACATGTGATTTAATTGAATTCAATCCAAACGAACCTTTATTTTATTCTCTCAACAACGATAAGGTATCATATAATTAGGAAGTTAGGAACACATCATAAAGTACCCAAAAAACACACACATACATAGTTTTAAACAAATAAGTGTTTTTTTCTTTCTTGTGTTGTGCATGTTGCTTTACTTAGCATGGTGGGTTGTCCCCACAGACTAAGGTGAATATATATGGACTGAATACCAACTTTCATTCACATAATTCATACATATAATAATAACAATAATAATAATTTAAAACTTCATCATGAATCACCTTTCGTTTTTCATTTTTGCTATATTTTACCATTAATTTATATATAGTTTGCCGTTCAAAAAAAAAAGTTTAATATATGGTTATACTCGATCAAATCCTTACTAATTTGTTCAAATATATAACACTTGAGGTCTCATCTATATATATACGAATGTTGAGTGGAGTACTCATTAAGGTGAGATGAGGTTCGGCCGCACACCATGAATTTTTTTTAATTAGTAGGATATGTGCGATCCAATCCCGATCGACCCGAATAAATTTTAATACCGACCCTCATGAATTTTTTAGATCGACCCAATGAAATTTTGATCAGGCCAACATAAAGAAAAAATAATTTAAAACTTTAAAGTTTTACAAATATAAACCGAATAAATATTACAATTATAAGTTTGTTCCTTTATTAATTCTTAAAGGTTATAAAAAAATCAATTGTCCAAATAATCAATAACTATAATAGAAATTTAAGTACATATTTATATTTTAGTCCAATTATTAAATTCATTACACAAAACTCAGTTATTAAAATACTCAATAATTATTTAAAATTCTACGGTCACGTTTAGGCTCAAGTCTTTTGTTTAGATAACTTTTTTAAAGTATTACTTTATGATTTGATAATTTGATTAATTACAAAATTATAGAATATTAGAATATTGGTTCTTTTCCGAAATACTAGAATATTGTTGGTCGAGTATTTTATTAATTTTATATTAGTTTGTCGGTCAATTACTTGATTTGGATTTAAATATGTTAATATGACTCGATCCGACCCGACCCGAATCAAACCTAGAAAAAATAATAATATTTAGTAATAAATAATTGATTATTGAAAAACTACAAACCCGATAAAAAAAATTTCCAGATTTGTCACTGTGAATGTTCGTAACGTTTATTGCAGATATAAAATCCAGATAAGATATATTAATGTTTGATGTGTTGCTATATATATCTTCAAATTCATCAACCTAATTAATTACTTTATAGGTAGGTAGCTAGGTTTTCTTAATTAAGAATATCGATTTTTTTCCCTATAGCATAGCACTCCGACTTTAAATTTCATCTTTTGACTCGATCTGCACTTGCCAAAAAGCATGCATATATAGTGTGGCAAATCGATCTTTAGCTTTATTTGTTACCCGGAATGTTTTTCGAGTCGATCAAGGATATGTACCTACGAATTGAAACTTGGGACATTAGAAAAATGTGTGTTTAAAAGTGTATATAAAGGACGAGTTAAATAAATTATTATCTCATTTGATAGAGTCTTTGTCCTCGAGGCCTCGGGGTCTTGGTTTGAAACATATACAGTGGTCAATGGTGTAATTTATTTTGTAAAATAGTCGTCAAAAATAATTTCAAAATCGTTTAAAAGTGTAACTAGGAATATACCCTCTCTAAATTTATTCTATTTAAAAAAATCACGCTATTATCTAACTAATATAGCTTTAATTATTTTGATATATAAAATTACTAGACAATTCAACGCTAAAGGCTAAAACGGATGATCAGCATAATAAAGATTAAAAGACAAATTTTGACAAACTAAACTTTCTGATATTTTATTATGAATGCATATGTAAGTTTACAGATGTCAAAGCTTTCATATAAGAGATCGACACAACCCTACAGGGGCAGTTTTAACTTTCAAAGTTTACATAATTGTCCGTTTAACTTTCATAAACACATAATAGACTTTAAACTTTAAACTTGACTTTCTAATATATATGTATCTGACCCAAACTATTGTTTAGTTTACATATTTCAATACTCTCTATTAAACTAAACACAGTTTAAGTAAGATCTTTAACTTTTTTTATTTTGTTTTCATAACAACATTGGTTCCACATCTTTCCATATAAGATGAGTAGCCTTTTGATCTTTGTCTTTCTTCTTATCCTTCTTGAGATGTGTTTAGTTTCTTGATTTGCACATTGGTTCAACTATCGTTTAGTTTAACTTTCAATACTCCCCTTTAAACCAGAACGCTTCAACATCTTCAAATTGGTTCAACGCTCTTAATTTGCATTTCTTTTGATCTTGAATAACCACTTTAGCCTAATTGGTCTCGCCCATTGTTAACTGAGAATTCTATAGAGGGAAAGGAATTTGTCAATCAACACATACCAACATTATGTTATTGATTCGGTAATATATACTTGATATAGCGACCATCGATAGCCAAAACTAACGTCTCATGAGCTTTACAATAAGCCCACCAAACTATCAACTAATGACACATATGAACCCCCAACTTGGACCAAGAATTAGGAGTAGTGAAACACCGCAAATAGATTTCTAAACAACGATTTAAGACCTCCGTTTGGCCATCCATTTATGGATGGTAAGCAGATGAGGTTGCCAATTAAACACCCTACGCACAGTTTCATAAGTTCCTGCCAAAATCGACTTGTAAAAACTGGATCTCGGTTAGATACAATAGTTGAATTACAACCATGTAACTGATGAGTAGTTTGAAAGCGCATTTTTTATATTAGTCGCCCCCTTAAACACACTGAGTTGGGTTAAAAAGATATTATTTTAATCTGTTGTGTGTGATTAGTGTGTTATGGTTTAAATGAGCTTAATTTGTTACTATTAAGTTTAGCACGAGTTATATCTATCAACGAGTTAACTTTTTTTTTATTTCTTTTGAATTATTAAATTGAAGTTTTTTAAAATTGATAAAAGAAAAAATAAAATAAATAAAATGTAATATGTGCAGGCTGCATTTTCGTGGAGGAGTTGGAAGAAAAAAAAGGGGCTTAGGGAAATTAAAGTAATGGGCTTTCCGTGGCTTATGTAGTCATGTGGGCTTTAGTGGAAAAAGAAAAAAACCACAATTGTTTAAAGAAAACGTGAAGGAAAAAAAAAGGGAGCTCGCAGCCTCTTGGCTACTTGAGGAGGACGTTCGACGGCTGGACAGAGGAGTGCTTTAGGGCAAGGAACCATAGATTAAGAAGTTTAGAAGATACTTGGTCTGCTGTGATCGAAGGTTAAGAAAAAAAAGTAACATTAAATTTTTATTTTTATTTTTGTATGTTATATAATAGTTTTAGTTGACTTATTCTGATAAACAATTCAGTAGTGACAACATTCGTTTTGTTTAATATGATTGTTGGCTAAATATTTTGTGATTATCGACGGTGAACGGTTAGTTGGTTTTCTTAGTTGATTTCTATTAGAAATTCGAATGTTTGGATTCTCCAGAAAGCGTGATACACTTTCAGACTGAATATCTTGAGGGTTCACCCAAGAAATCAATCGGATACGATCTGGAGATCTTATGGAATTCGAGAATTTTGAGAGTAATCAATGAAGCAGAAACTGAAAAAAACTTAATCGTATGTAATGCCAGGGAGGAGCGTATATGCAGTTATTTTGGATAACTGCATATCGAATTTGAACAAAATTACGCAACTGGTCCCTCAAATTTTATTAATGACAATCCGGTCCGAAATAAAAACTGATGCGATTTTTAAGAAGGCCTTATAAAACGCCTTATAAAACGCCTATAATATCATGTCAGGCCTAAAAACCCCTTTAACTGTTTCACATTGGTATGAACAGGCCAGTTCTTCATCACAAGAATCTTATTTTGATCAGTGGCCACTCCAACTTTGGAAATCACATGTCCCAAGTATTCTACTTGAGGCCCAACAATCTTGCATTTTAATAGCTTAGCTACCAATTGCCTGGCTCTCATAATCAATAATACTTGTCTCAAATCTTGAATATGAGTTGTCAAATCTTTACAATACACTAATATATCATCAAAGAAGACTAAGATTGATTTCCTTAACAACTACTTAAAAGTGTTATTCATTAAAGCCTGAAATGTTGGTGGGGTTTTTATTAACCCAAAGGATAACACCACAAACTCAAATAACACTTGATGAGTGCGGAAAAAAGTCTTTGGAATGTCTGGCTCCCACATTATCACTTGATGATATCCTGAACGAATGTCCAATTTAGAGTAACTAGTAGCCCCATGAAACTCATCAAGTAACTCCTCTATCAAAGCTATTGGATATCTGTTTTTAATAGTGGCCTTATTAAGTTTTCTGTAATCTATGCAAAGTTTCCACGTGCCATCCTTCTTCCTCACTAATACCACTGGTGAGGCAAATGAACTGTAACTTTCTCTAGCAGTGCCATCACCTAATAGTTTTTCAGTCATGGCTTCAATGATATCTTTATGGGTGAAGGATATATGTAAGCCCTTTGATTGAGGGTAATGGACTCATCTTTCAGCACACTCCTATGATTACAAGCACTGGATGGTGGTAATCCAGGTAGGGGTTGGAAAATATCCTCAAATTCATTCAGCAAGGCCTGCATTGATGAAGGAATGGGCACGTGCTTAACTGCAGCCTCATGTTAGAATTGATTTTGACCCTCTACTTTAAGACTGAATAGTGTGCCTGAGTGATTGAATTATTGCTAGAAAAAAGTGCTCTCATGGAATTTGCTGAACATAAGGACAACCTATTAGAAGCAACACCCTTTAATTGAAAGGTTTGAGTACCGACTTTGAACTGCATGGTCACATTTTGGAAATTCCAAATGATATCATGAAGTGTTTGAAACCTGTGTATGCTCAACGCCATGTCATAACGTTGGAGAGGAATGAGTAGCACATCAACTTTGAACCATGCTCCTTGCATCAGCCATTTAAAGTTAGAGCACAACTTGAGACAATTCAATTGGCTACCATTAGCAATGGTAACATTCATGGAAGGTATTTATTTGCAATGGCACTGCTATATAGTGGCTACATATTCATCTATGAAATTATGAGTGGAGCCTTAAACCACCAAGATATGAATAGTTCGGCTATCCACCGTCACACTCCAACCGAATGCGGAAACGTCAGGGCATAATAAGATTGCGTAAAAGCGCATAACAACTAATTATGTGACAATATTTAATAAATAATGAATTTCATTGATAACTTTGAAATATAGTACAACACAAATAATGAATTTACAATCAAGTGTACATTTAATTATTAATCTAGGTCCAAGCCCTAAGTGACAAAATCTTGAATGACTTAGCCTACAACATGTATAAAGTAAAAAGGACTAACTATAATAGTTGGTGAGTAATCACAAATTTGATATATAGCATATAGTTGAAAACATACGTTACGTGTCATATGTAAAAATACATGAAACATAAGTGCTAGTGAAATGACAACTTGAAATTGTGCATAAACAACCCTCATTGACATTGCTACCTAAACATGAAGGTTTAATTGAGAGTGCTACCCAAACTCGAAGGTTTGACTGAAAGTGAAATAGGTCACAAACACCCGATGCCAAAACTGATCAAATCGAGTGGGTTGTCTGCGTGGACAGATAGTGACACACCGGATGCCAAAACTGGTCAAATCAAGTGGTTGGAGAAGCATAGGCATATGTTCGTATCAGCGTGGACAGATAGCGACACACCCGTTCGGTATAGAGGAACCGAGTAAGGGGAGGGTCATACATATCCGGGACCCTATTATTCGATATGTGCATCGGTTGATTACTGCATGGCATGAGTCAGGAGATGTGCACGAGTACAGATCTCTTTTATCTGCAGTCTCTGATGACAAGGAGTGTGAGGGCCCACCTAGCGGCCTGCCTAGCTGAGTATTTCAGCAGATTTAGAGGTGGACAAACACACACCACTATCTTCTGCGGGTCATTCATCACGTACATTTGCACCAGATATCCCCACCTCTGTTAGCGAGGAGGCTCGGGCAGAACGTGTTGTTCGGGATGAAAATCCCAGCAAATTTGGGCCTCGTGGCGCCTATTACTACAGCTTGAGTACCGTGAAGGGGGTGATATATGTGCTAGAACCAGCGGCGGTGCATGGGGTGGCAGGAGGTACATGTGATGATGAGATGGATGACATGGCATATCTGTTACACGACGACGAGGACCATGAGGAGGTGCACGGAGGGGAACAATATGTTGATACAGCCGCCGATGCGGGAGGAGAGGAGCTGGTACAACCACAACTACAACGGACAGAGGGCCTGTGCGTCGTATGTACAGGACTTTGAGGCTCCCTGGGTCTGTGACGCTCGGGATACATCAGCTGCGTCAGAGCTCACGCGATACAGCTCAGGCCCTTCGCGCCCTGTCATGTCCTCTAGATCGGCACGACGACACTTTGGATTGGCTAATCCAAACAGAGTATATGCCTCTGCAGAGGGACGGACTGGACGCTCCTCCTTTTCCAGCGCCTCAAGACTATCCAGACGACAATTAGTTGGTGTGAGTTATGTTATTTTGTTTTCAGTTGTACCTGAACCTGTTGATATCTTTTCAAATGTATTGAAACTTATTGTATAGTGCAATTGAGTGTCTGGTATGAATGTCTTGTATGGTTGTCATGTCTTTTGAAATGAATTGGTTCATTGACATCGTTGGTTTGTATATATTTGATTGATCCATATACGTGGTTGTTTGTATGTTCGATTGGCTGCTTTGTAATAAGAAATAATAATAATAATGATAATAATAATAATAGTAATAATAATAATGATAATGTTAAAAATAATAAAAAATATAATAAAAAATAATAATAATAATAATAATAATAATAATAATAATAATAATAATAATAATAAGGGTTATTGGCTTATATTAATCTCAACTATCACGTATTGGCCGATAACACTCCCAACTTTATTCCTTCCACCTGCCACCACGAACTATCATCATATTTTCCTCCATCACCCCCCCCCCCCCGTTAAATTTACTTAACGAAATTGGAACTAAAAGCCGGGTAAACTTACAAAACATGGAATTCAAATGGGGTTAAGTAATTAACGGGGGAGTGATGGAGGAAAATATGATAATAGTTCGTGGTGGCAGATGGAAGAAGTAAAGTTGGGAGTGTTATCGGCCAATACGTGATAGTTGAGATTGATACAAGCCAATAACCCTAATAATAATAATAAAAAAAGTTTGAGAGTTATGGGTTTAATGTCATACAAATGACAATTATATAAATATACATATATAGAGTTAGGTTCAAATGAGAACTTTTTCTTTTGAGAACTTTTGAAAAACATTTTGAGCCACTAATTTTTAGGGGTGAATTCGGGATTTCCTTATATATAACTTGTGGCTTTCAATGGTTCTTAAAAGTTCTCAAAACCAATTAGTTCTCAAATGATCCTCCTTATATATATATATCAAATTCAAAATGCCGCATTTACGACAAGATGCGGTGTTTTAGTTACAAACAAATAAGAACTTCGTACTTTCTTCTGCACGTTTAATAAGACAAAATAGTTAAAATGCCCATTTAGAACAAGATGCCTCATTTTAGTTCCGACTCTAAGTACTACCGCTTTGACTTCCGTCTGATGTACTTTTTGTTTAGAAGCAAAATGCCTTATTTAGAACTAGATGTCGTATTTTGAGGTGTGTAAATAATAAATGAGTTTGTGTAAATAGAATGTCCGTTTTAGAATGACCATATAGTAAACCGTCCCAAACAATGGGTTCTTAATCAAAGTGATTGGGCTGAGTAAGTCATCGATTTTTTTTTTTTAAATCGATCCATTTCAAATATAACAAGTCCAAAATGATATTTATTTTGGGATGCTAAAACTTTAATAAACTTGTTTTTTACATTAAACTTTATTGTAGTTAAAGTTTAATATAAAACTTCGGAATCTAGAGAAAATTTACCTTTTTTGTATGGTAAGCTTTCCCTTACATATATACTAGTCAGTGACTCGGGTAAATACTCGAGGCTATTATATAATAAGAATTATGCGAATTAAAATATGAACCTAAATTGAAAAAAAAATTTGAACTGAATAATACATAAAGCTAAAGAGTCGATAAATATTCAATAATATTAAATTTACAAGATTAAAAAAAAGATTTGAATACAATGTTTTTGGTTACATTCGTCTGGCGACCATCTTCATCTAAAATTAAAATCAATTAAAGTCTTGGAATAAACGTCCGATTCGTTGATTAAAACCTAAGCAATATGGATCGAGTTTTGTTAGGTTTGTTGTCACAAATTCAAAGCAATTTACGGATCAGATTTTTGTTGAGAAATAAAGGAGATATGATGAATAAAAGTTGTGGTATTGTAAACAAAAATATGGATAATTTTTTTATGGAAAGAATTTAATTTAGTGTAATTGTTCAATTATAAATTATAAGAAATTAACAAGTAAGCCAAATACAATGTGGCACACCTAAAATTGTGCCACATGGACTTTAAAAACCCATGTTTATTATATAGATAGATATCATTTGATTTAGAGCGTCTGGTATACTCACCTCACCACGATGCCATCCCCATGGCATATCACATTACATCAACATTGACCGCCCTACCTTTTGTTTTCCACTGGCATGGTGGTTTTCCATGGAATTCTCCACGCCCAATTTTGCTACGGGATGTATTGACCAACCAATCAACTCATGACAACTCAACTTTTGTTTAATATATTAATTTTAAATATTTATTTAAATAATAGCATCACACGACACCATATCACATGAAGTATACCTCATGTCCTTATAACAATAATGCCACCGAATATTTAAGAATCCATCCATCGTTAACTGTTTTGATGATTTCTGTCAAATATTTGTGATTTTTTTTGTTATCTATTTTGGTGAATTCCATTTTCCATTTTGTATTGAATGGGTACAACGTTGTATTGGATTCTCATTGTGTGTTCTTCAGTTTCTTAGCCTGCAACGTCCTCATAATCCCCAGCTCACATTAATTAAGTAATTTTTAATAAAAAGAAAACAAGAATCTAAATTCAGATATGTATATATGCAAATCAACAGACATAATATATATTTTATATTTCGGTGGTATTGTTGTTCCCGCCGCACCACTGTCCCCCAAACACTACAAAAACACGAACACACCAACCCATTAATTAATTAAATAAAACAATAATTCAGTCGTACGTATAATTTTGTGGCGTATAATTAGTCATCTTTGAAGAAAATTAATAAAGCTAGGTAGGTTTAATTGTGCTACAAAATCGCAAATGAATGCATACATCAAAATCCTGGTATTTCAAGGACATTTAAAATTTGGATTTGTGTCTTTGATTGTATAAGTATTCAATGGTTTTTACTTTAGTTCACCTATAAATACACTATTCATTATTAAGGTCGTGTTTGGCGCAGTATCTGATAAGCTAACTGATAAAAAATAACGTTTGGTAAAAACTAGCTAAAAAATATAAAATGACATAAAAGTACATATATATATAAATAAATTAAAATTTAAAAATAAAATAAATAATTTTTTTAGAGAAAGGTAAAACTGGAAATATTAGAAAAGCTAGTTAAAACGCTACTCCAACTAGTTTTTTAAAGGTAGCTTATGACGCGTCAAACACGACCTAAATTATATATATATATATATATATATATATATATATATATATATATATATATAAGATAAGGATCATGCGAAAACTCTTTTTTTTTGCGAAAACCTAAAAACTAACACTAAAACCTTCATAACTTTTACATACGTTAATATTTTTCTATGAAACTTGCACCAAAAATCTTAAAATTCTATTGTCTTTGATTCTGGAAAAGAAATTGATATTTCGAAAAAAAATTAGTGTACATGTGTATTATTAGTGCACATGTGCACCATTTTCATTAGTACTACACAAATGAGAATTGTCATGCGAAAACATATTGTTTAGGTTAAAAACATTTAAAAAAACTAAAATATTCATAGAACTAATGATAATTCTACATATGCACTATAACTATTAGTTATAGTGCACATGTGTAGCATAAAACTTAAAAAGTTTTAAAACGTTTAATATATTTTCAGAGTTAAAGATAACACAATTATAAGATTTATGGTGCATATGTAGTGCATATGTAGAATTATCATTAGTTCTATGAATATTTTAGTTTTAAAATGTGTCTACCTGTCTACACTTATGGAGGTGTCTACAATGAACTTTTAACTATATATTAACCATGCCCTTGTAAAGTGTGGGAAGGTGGCGATAATATGGGCAAACATTTTACAGTGGATTCGTGCTCCGTTTATGAGCACGAATTCGATCAAAGACCTCGTGGCTGATATTTATGAATGGCAAATGGAGGAGAAAAGGTGGAAAATTGTGTATGGGATAATCCAGTCAACTTTTTGGACTATTTGGAAAGCAAGGAATAGTAAAGTCTTCAAGAATGTTGAAATTGATGCAAAGGAAATGGTGGGACTGGTTAAGGGGATATCATTCTTATGGATAAAAAGCAGAGGTAAACTAGACCACATTACATGGGATAATTGGGAACAGTGGCGAACCCAGGATTTTTTTTGATGGGGTTCGGAAATTTTCGGGGTTCGCTCGTCCATCCTTATATACAATTTTTTTTTGGATCGGTTCAATTCGGTTCGGGTCGGGTCACGTTACATGATAACATCAACATATTCGGCAGTCTTAAAGGATGAAGGTCCCGCTTTTCATACTACAAATAGGTCTATATTACCTACGTATAAAAATACTAAATTATATCACCAATCACATTACAATTCCCTATTGAAAATAAACACAATTAGGCCAGTGTGTTTGAACAATAGCACAACAAATTAGGCCATTTGATATATTTTCAGTTCACAAAATAAACATTACCAAATTATATAGTTATATACACAATTATGATTTATGAATATATTCTCAAATCTCAATTGGCAAGTTTTATTTTATTATTATTTTTTTTTTTGATATAGTAATCTGGAAATATAATTACAAAACTCAAACCTAATATAAATACAAAGTTCAAACTTAAAAACGGTTTTAGAAATCAATCCAATAGTTCTCAAATCTTAGTTCACAAAATAAATCACAATTCTCAAATCTCAACTCACAATATAATTCTCAAGTTCCAAAACACAGATTCAAGAGAGAGAGACGATGACTCACCTCACTGAAAGTAGAAAAGGCCAGTCGCCTAAAATATGGCGTAGTGCGGCGTTCGCCCGTTGGTGTGAAATGGCCAAAGACGGAATAGGGAAATCGGAATCTAGAGAAAAGAGAAATCAAAATTTGGAGTTGGGATGGCACCGCTGACGTTCCGGATTTCTTAAATTATTTTAATTAGAATTATAAATTTATATTTATGTAATTTTTTCATTATTTAGGTATTGAGTATTGGGTTTGAGACTTTGAATAATTTGGTTAAAAGTTTTAATATTATTGGGCTCATTGGTCTTGGATCATTGATCAAATATTTCAATCTTATAGCTTAGTTTTTATAAGTTAGTTTTGTGATATTTTTTTTGTAACACGATTAAATCTGTAAAATATAAAAAATTTAAACTAGAAATTAATTTTTTTTAGAGTTCAGGGTCGGTATAAAAATTTCATGGGGTTCGGTGTTCAAATTTATTGGGGTTCGGTTAAGATAAAATCGGATATATACAAGTACGCAGAAAAAATTCATGGGTGTCGGCCGAACCCGTTGGCTATACCTTAGGTACGCCACTGATTGGGAATGTTTTAGGATGTAAAGTGGGCTGGTGGATGAATGGGGGAAGGTGGTGGGTAAATACTAAAAAATAAATCGGGTCGCAGGGGCGGACCTGTAATAGGCCCAGGGGGTCCCCGGGGACCTCCTCAACTTCGTACGTAAAGTGGAAATTACGTGAACGGTTTTTAAATTGTTTTTTTTTCTTGTAAAGATAGGTTATTAAGTTAATTGTTTGGTAGATTAAACAAATCATTCAACCATCGTAGTGGTGAGATTTGTCCGCCGGATTGTCAAAGGTCGTAAGTTCGAATCTGGTGTACTGCATTTACCCAACTTTTTTTGTGTGAAACAATAAAGACACTGGTGGTGCTGGATGACAAACAAAGCAAAACAGGTGTGCTTTTGTAGGGTTTGCTAGCCGCCGAGATTTTATTCAAAACTATATATATATATATATATATGTGTAAATAAATATATATATTAAACAAACATTCTTCATCAGTTAGTGTTGTATAAATCAGTTAGTGTTGTATAAATGAGGTAATGCATATTTTTTCTCAAAAAAGATTTAAAATTTTTTAGTGAAGAGAGTAAATGAGTGGTAACGTACGTACGGTGGATTTCGGACAACTTAGTAAATCTATTGACTATTCTTCCATATTTATCTTATATGACCAACCTGATCCAGACCAAATTTCTTTATGTATGTTTCTATGAAACCGAAATATCTAAAAATGGTGACTCCGTAAAAAAGAAATTGTGGACCTCCTCAAAAATTTTTCTAGTCCCGCCCCTGTCGGGTCGGAGTTGTGATAGAATAGCATGGTGGAATCTTGGGATGGAAAAGGATGGGATTGGGAAAATAAATGGGTGGGGTGGGGACTGTGAACCTGCGTGGGTGGGGGGGGGGGGGGGATTGGGATATAATTTTGGGGTGTGTGAGTCTTGGTGATGCGATTCTCGTATATGCGGCGTGAGTCTTTGGCGTGTGTTTGAATTGGATTTGGGGTGATGGGTAAGGGCTGGGAGCTAAGTGGCATATATGAGATCGATTTCAATTCGCGTTCAAGTGTGATTTTTTTCGCGTGCGTGGGTAATTTTTTTCGTGTTGTGTTACGGTGTGTATCGTTGAGCTGAAACTTGGCGATGGTCACTCACTATGCCATGTATGCATAATATTTGTCTGGACATTGAAATGGAAGATCAGGCGGAGGGGACACAAGATAAGGTGATAACCAAAATTCAGATGGAGACTAAAGCAGGGTTGCTGATGGAATAAAGCATTAACCATTCCTAGGATGCATGAAGAAAAAGTGATGTGAATGAAGAGAAACAAAGTGGCTGATGAATTGGGTGCACTGAAAGGAAGAAGACAAAAAGAGAATTAAAAGGGAATAAAGTGGCACGAAGTCGAAGGATGGGTTCGGAAGTAGGTGCTGGATTCATCCCCTGTAGCGCTCCTGTGGTTCCTGTCCGGTTCACATCGGGCTAGTGATCTCGGCGGTGGGTTTTGTTAGGGCTGCGCCCATCCTCTCCGTCGATCGTATCCTCCGTTTGTGGGCTGGTCACGGGATTACGAGTTTGCTCTAGCGGGGTGGGTTTTTGATATCTGGGCATTCCTGCTGTTCCGGGTTTGGGTGTGACTTGGGACTGTTATCTACTTGAAGTCAAAGATTGATGGCATGTGTGCTAGTGGCGTTGGGTGCTGGACTGCTGCGTTTAGGTTTGGTTCGTATATCTGATCGTGGTAATTCAAGGCTTGGGTACAGTGTTGATGGGTCTTGATAGGGATATGTCTGAGTATCATTGGTGATAACATTTTGGCCTATGGTGTGTAGTAGAAGACTTATGGAGAAGGGTGGAATAAAGATGTGGGGGTGTTGGGCTATGGGGCATGTACACAAGGCTAGAAGGTCGGTGTCTGACCAATTCCATTTGACGATTAAATGGGGAGGAACTAGAAGATGAGCTATGCTACTACTGGTGTGGGATGCAAAAGAAATAGTGGACCACCGGAGAGGAGAATTAGGCGTGGCGTTAAAAAAGTTTGACGCAATGTTGCGTGATTGCTATATTGCTATTCTGTTTCATTCCTTGTGGTTGTCTACTGAATTTGCTGTATTGTACGCTTGCTCCTGCTTAGCTCCTTGCTAAGTTAGGCTTGCATTTTTTTTTGGTTTTTAATAAATGGCCGTTTCAAAAAAAAAAAAAAAAAAATATATATATATATATATATATATATATATATATATATATATATAGGGTGAGCTTCATTGTAGACACTTTCGCATGTGAAATAACTCTTTTTCACATGTGAAAGTTTCTAATTAATGAGAAAAAAGAAAAAAAGAAAAAAGAAAATTAATCACACCCATTAGATCAAGAGATCTAATGGTGAAGAAGGGTGTCTACCTGTCTACACTTATGGAGGTGTCTACAATGAACTTTTCACTATATATATATATATATATATATATATATATATATATATATATATATAGTGCCATAGCCACCATTTTTCCAAGGACGGGTACGTACTAGGTTCATTGTTAAATACATACAACTTTTAAATTAAAAAACTTTATTTAAGTAATTTTTAATCTATCCCAACGACATGGTGTAGCAATAAGCCTGCAAGTTTAGTTTCCCTTTAGTTATAACTAGATTAGCGACCCTGTCTTGCGCGTTATGACGACAGGCTAGGATAATGATAAAACTAAAGAATACATAGATGAAAAGACGTAGCAATAGGAAATTTATATATAACGAAAAAGTTACATTGTTAAAAATAAAAGGCATTAAATACTTGAAAACATAATTAAAGAAAAATATCTAATTGACTTTGGAATGAAATAAGTGTTTCTTTGTACATTGTATAGATTATGCTTGTCTCCTTCACCAAATCTCTCTCTCTCTCTCTCTCTTCATCTTTTTCACCACCACCAACTTTACATTTAGCATAATTCCCCATCTGTTTTAACTACCATTTTCACATTGAACATATTTATAGACATAAACACAAATGATTAGAAAAATAAGGTCCAGTTATGTGTGGATTGAATCATAGAAATACAAAATCATCATGGCTGCAAAGAAATTGCCTCGTCAGGACGAAGATTCATCTAATCCACTTTTACAGATTTTTTCTTACCATCATAGCCTTAACATAGATATGAGAGAGATAGATAAGATATATACTTAGCAAGTAGACGTGGCACGCGACACTCACATGAACAAACCACCCAAACAAATCAAGTGATACAATAAGTCCCCGGATAGATTCAAAGAGACAGATTTAAAGCAGAACAAATATTTTGATCATCATAGCCAAGTTTCAGCTCATTTTTTTTCATCATCATAACCAAGGGTCATACCAGTTTTTATTTATTTATAATAACAGATAGATGTAAACACTAAGATCATTTTTCTGGAATCATCAAGGTCATATCAGTTTTTTCTGGATCATCACACATAGATTTAAACACTAAGATCATTTTCTTGAATCGTCACAGCCAAGACTCAGATCATTATTTTAAGATCATCACAGTCAAGGCCTAGATCATTTTTTTATCGTCACAATAAAGGCTAACATCAGTTTTTTGGATCATTACAGATAGATTTAAAGGCTTAGACCCTTTTTTTGAATCACCACAGCCATAAAGGTTCCAAGACTCATAACCGACCCAAAAAAAAAAATCATTTATGTTTGTTGAAGAATAATCACAATCATTATCATCCAAAGGAGAACAAAAACCATAACATATGGGTCAACCAATAAAGCAAACGTCTACCATTTCGCCGACGGTCACTCACGACAGAAGCAACAACTCGAAACATACACAAAGAAAATCGATAAACATATGAGGTTACACATAATAGGACTCATCAAACAAAAGCAAATGCCAACCAATGCCAACCAATGCCATAGCCTTAGAGAAAAAAATAGTCGCGGTAACCAAACCCTAAAACGTGGGCATACAAGACAGTAAAAATGGTCGTAGAAGCTAACCTCTGCTACTACACCAAATCAACTGTTACCTTGAGAACGAAAGCAATGGAGATAACAATCGAGAATCACAACCATAAAGCAACACCATACTGCTGAAACCAAACCCTAATTTGTTATAAAAACATATCAATGAAATCTTTGATTCAGCGCCAACCACCTAAAATTGGAACAAATCAAACCATAAAAGCCACATAAATAAGTTGGGATTGGTGATAAAATGTCACCATCGCTGATAGAGGTGGTGGTAAGAAAGAGACCAGAGATATTAAAGAGAAAGACGAGAGATGAAGGCAGAGACCAGATATAAGAGAGAGACATATAGGAGATATACTCAGCAAGTGGACGCGACACATAAAACTCACTTGAATACACCGCCCAAACAAGCCAAGTGATACATGACACATGTATTGAATAGTAAAAATAGCCTCACAAAAGCAAAGTTGCTTTTTATACATCTAATATATCTTAAGAGTTATATTCATAATACGCCTACCACACATAAAACTCCCACCACACCCTGCGGCCTTAGTGAGGCGGACCGCGGCCACATGTGGGACGCTATTATAGGTGTGGGGTACCCGTCCTCTTTTGAGTTTCTGTGACCTTCACCACCGCACCATTTTCCCTTTCTTTCTCCTCTCTCTCTACCTTTATGCCATCTCTTTTATTTTTTCTAATTAAATATTATTAAGAAATTGAAAGAAAGTGTGAAATGAGTATTAAGAGGGTAAAATATAAAAATAAAAGGTGATAATGTGACGATTAGATAGTAAAAAAAAATTAGGTTTAAAAGAGTGCGGTGAAAATATTATGAGCCTAATAACTACTAAATTCATTCAAACTTGGTAATTAAGGGTTGAATCGTTGATGAGGAGAGTACATGAGCTCTTATCATAAGATGGCCCCCATTATAACGTTAAAATTTGGAATAAAATGAAGATGATAAGAAGTGACCCTGCCTGCCAATAGTAATAGTATAGTATAATAATAATATACAAACTAGCTACATATATTGTCAATCAAGGATCTCTCTCTCTCTCTCTCTGATTTCACCTGGCCGGAGAGTGAGTGATCATCATCACCCAATAAAGTCATCGATCGGTGCTATAGTTATATCTTCGGATCGATCGATCTCGGATTTCAACTGAAAATTAAGTTAACAGCCCAAATTAATAAAGCTCCATGCGATCGATCGGTCATGTCTAAGAAACCTAACGAGTCTTCCTCCAGCCTAAAATCTGGTGGTGATGAAGATGATGTATCAATTGATGAAGCATCAGAGTCGAAGAGCAATAAGCGGCTGCTGCTGAAGGATCAGGGATTAGAAGATATTATTACTACTACTACTAGTATTTACGATTGTCAAACTCCGACCTCCGATGATCACAAAATCCAGCCACCACATGAGCTTCCACCACCACCACACAAAAAGAGAAGGAGGTCTTCATCACCGTCTGATGGTATCATGGGTATGATGACAACAGAATTCTTTGAGAAGACAAGGCGGCAAGAGGTAGATGAATTTTTCCGATCATTTAGGGCTTCTACCTCCACGAAGTTAAGGCGTAGTCATAGTATATGATGATGATGATTATCAGCTATTAATTAATTAATTGATAATCTTTCTTATATTTATTTGCACCATTAATAATTAGGGGCCGGGGAATAATATCATTATTATATCAACGGAAGCAATTAGCATATTAGCATATATATATATAATATATAACTAGCTAGGTATTCAATCCGTTTGTAACACCGGAAATATATATAACGTACGTATGATCTCCTCTTTTATATATATATAATCAAAGTCCATACGATAAGTTGCTGTTACGTGTATATATATAATATATGCTTTGGATCATAGTTGGCTGGCTTGTTAAATGGCCGGAGATTGAGTTATAGAGAGATCGAAGCCCCCGCCCATGCAAACTAGCTAGCTGAAGCAGGTTATATTAATGTACAATATTGTTTCCTTCTTCAATTCCTCTCATCAACCAAAAACCATATATTAATGAGCAAAATGAATGCATGTACGCATTATTGATGATAATTAATTAAAGATAGCATATATCTATGTATGTATGTGAAGAAACACTTCTCTTACTCTCTAGCTAGCTCTCTGTATATACATATAACTGTATTTTGCGACCCCTACTCGATCGATCGATCTAATAATCATATTCATATATATATAAAATTAAGACCCGGCCAAGACCCCTACTCGATCATAATTTCATATACAAACCCGCCCCCTACAAACATACACAAATTAACTGCCCTATTAATTAATTCTATTTTCAGTGCAACAATCAATCAAGGTAGAAAGAGGAATTCATTACGGTTCAAATAGCTAGTATTTTATTTTTTTCCTTTTGTCAATTGAGGTTCATGCATGGGTAATATATTGGATCTTCTTAATTTGATGAAATGCATGTGACATCCTTTGTCATATGTAAACATCTTTCTATGCATGAATGTGGTAAATTTGGCTTTAATCATGCATGTTACGTCCAAGATATATTAATTGTTATATAAAATATAGAAAACATATTTGATGAAATGCATGTGACAATTTGAATTTGGAATAGATATATATACATGTCGTATTCTAAAACATTTAAAGAAAAAGAAGCTATGAATACTCACATAATAAGCGATTAAAGTCCAAGGAAAAGCAACCGAGAGTAGTGAAGATGAACCCCGAAAATCAACCTAAAGAAAAATATGAGCTAAATGAATAAAGGGATAAGGTGACCAAAGTTCCCTACGTTCATAAGCAATTAGGAATGCGTCGTAGACTTTGTTAATGTGTCAAAAATAATTTAAAAATATTAACTTTGAAAGTAATAACACTTTAGATGTTACTAGACATTCTTTGGCCTAATAGGTTATGACACTCTCATTATGACTTTCCAGGTAGGCATCTGGGTCCAACGTTTGATTTGGATTTATACGCAATAACAATCATAGACAAAAGCTTAACTATCAGTGTTTTCACCATTCCAGTTAATATATGTCCGTGACGTTTAAGTATTACCACTAAAGTATTTAGATAGCAGGGGCGGATCTAGGAAGAAAATCAGGAGTAGCGGGCAGTGGCGGACCCAGGAATTTTTTTATGGGGGTCGGAAATTTCTAAGGTCTACTATCTACTGCTAAACACTAATTTTTTCCGGACCGATTCAGATCGGGTCAAGTCGGGTCAGATCATATAATAAAACTCAATAAAAAATTTAAATTAGTTTCAAAAGGACTAGTTTTCTGAATGTACCCTTCGTATATCGTGTGTGTGTGTATATGGGCTAGATTTCTTAACAATATTGTTTTTTCTTTTTTGTTTAAACAAACATATTTTACTAATTTTTATATTAGACTTGTAAAAGAAAACAAATTTAATTAAAAAAAACGTTAAAATAAAAAATTTCGTTGTTTTTAAATAAAACATAATTTTCTATGATGATCAAGTCTCTCTCTATAATAAATTAGTAGCAATAAATAATTATATTGATGATCCTATTTAAATGAAAGAGAAAGAAAATAAAAATAACTAAGCTAAATATATAAACAAAATATCATTTTTTTTAAACGGAGAATTTTTAATTTTTTACCATTCTTAATCTTCAGTAAAATGCTTTTATAAACACAAATTAGGCTAAAACCTATATGACAAAAACAATTTATAAACACAATGAAAAAGTAAATTACATTAAAACTAGTTTTTGATCCGTGTATTAAATTAAGTGTTTAGTTTGATTGTTTATAGTTGAATATTTTATTATTATATCTTTTATAATAATTAAAAAATATTGATGGATTGCACTTGCAGAGAAAGCATGTACTTTTGTTTTGAGAAATGAGCTTTTAACAGTTGAAGACTTGATGTGATATAAAGAAAAATAAAAAAAACATTCATCATCTTCTTCCATATTCCCGCCTGCAACTTTGGCGGTCGGAATTTTTCTTCTGGCGTAGACTTCTTGCAATATAAATCATGGGACGTGGTCACAAAATTATGGGGGTCGGTCACAAAATTTCTTGGGGGTCGGTCGAGATCAGATCATATATATATCACTAAAAATAAAAAAATTCATGGGTGTCGCTTGACCCCCCATCCGGTGGCTTTAGATCCGCCACTGGTAGCGGGGACTAATGGGGCGAATTTTTTTTTTAGGTAATTAACGGGCTTTTGATCATATTTTCAAGGGGCTTTTGATCATATATTTAGGTAAAAATCATAAAATTTCTTCCAGGAGTCGCGAAAATTTCGTTTCAGGGGTCGCAAAATACCAAAAACGTAAAACCCCGAAAAAATTTCCTTCTTCGCGTTAACGGTTCAGGGGTCGCGGGGGCTATCCCTACCCATAGGGTAGGTCCGCCCCAATAGATAGGTAAATCAACTTTGGCTTATTATACTTTAGAAACTACTCTAATATACATATATTTCCATGACTACTATCTTAGATTAAAAAATATAGATCCCATCTAATTACATGCCCAAATCATATACTAACATTGCAAAAATAACCCTAGCTTAATAATAATATTACGTATGTACACATGTTATTAGAAATCCAACCGCATGACACATATATACCTGTAGAATGAAAAGTCCATATCAATTGTATACATATGATTATTAAAAAAACATTGATGTTGATTATCCTTAAGAAAAATAGGTTTTAGATGGGTCAATTGATAAATGTTCAAACTTTACTATTAAAAATCATGTTTAGTGCCATTGAAACATCATGAACAACCCTAACTATTGATTAGAAAGTTTAGAAACTAGATTGATAGTGTTTAATTGCGATTAGACAAAAATCCCCAATTAGATTATGAGCAAATATGTTGACTTTTCGTTTGCTCTTCATAAACAGAAAATAACAGAATGCTATTGTAGAGCTTTGTAAAATACGAACATATATTGGTGATAAGAATTATCCGAAACCGAGAGGTGAAGGCTTTGGAATCGGCCGGTCAAACTGGAGAGCATTGACTTCTGAAAGCACGAAATTGAGCTCCAAGCTTGCAGTTGAGGGTTGAAGAATGTCAATCAAGTGTTGCAAACATAGATTAGGAGGTTAATTTTATAGTGAAAGGTGGTTTAGGCCAATCAATTTGATTGATGAACAATATGGTAAATTGACCAAATCAAACCGTGATTTAAATTGGCCGGCCAAAAATAAAGATTGAAATCATCAAATTTTTCAAAAATGAAGCAAAATTTGAATATGATGTAGCGACCGGTTCGCGGGCCGCGACCAAAGATGGCCCCCACATCGCGACACGCGATGGGGCGATTTCGAAAATATTTTAATTTTTTTTCTTTTTTATTTAATTGAACAATTAAGCATTTAATTAATCCAGTAAATATGAAATATAAACCAATGTAATAAAACATATGAATCGTGATAAAATGTGTAACACAAAAAATCTTCTGATGGTTATTGAATCGAAATGTAAATCGAAAACCAATATTACACGAAGATTCGAAACATGCTGGCCTTTTACGAAATTGTATGCAAATATTATACCGGAAATGTCCACGTGACCCTCTCTGATGGGTGGAAAGTGGATTTGGATCATGTCTCTATAGGCTAAAAATCAGCGGTCATTTTGGTAAAATTTCTGGTCAAAGTGACCATATTGGTGATTTTACCTATTAACATTCATGGGAGCCTTATTCAACCTGACTTATTGATTTTATTTATTTATTTTTTATTTATATTTATCTTTATTGTTTTTTATTTTTTATTTTTATATTTATATTTATATTTATATTTATATTTATATTTCATAATTTATATCTCTATTTATATCTATATTTATTCTTAATATTATTCCATGAAATTTAAAGAAAAATCTAATTAATATAAAAACTTTAATTTCATTTCTTGAAGGAATCAGAAGAAAAAAAACACCTCTACTTTATGAAATAAAAATCTTTAGAAAGTGAAGGAATCACATTCCTTATGTAATTGTCCATTCCATTTCAATGTGCTACCAAACACGTTATTTTTCATTCCAATATAATGACCCATTTCATTCTACCCTCCATTCCTGCACAAACGCTACCTTGTCACAATCGATTTCCTTTCCGCCGACGATGATATTTCTTTCTATTTTCTATGTTAGCCTATATACGTTGCTTTATTTGTTTCTTTACCTTCTTTATATTTAATGCTATCTAATTATTTTTAATTTTTTTATTTAAAATAAAATGCTTTTGTATTTTAGAACGCCCCAATGTTACATTTTTTTATTGTAAAAATATGGGAAATTTACATATTTCCCCTCCCTTTTGGGTAACGAAAGGTGGCACCAAGGACATATTTGTAATTTTTTTTTATCAAACAGTAGTTTGAAGTGAACCAAGAGTACACATAAAAAATTAGCGTAGATTCAACTATTAAGGGTTCAAATCTGTGTTTGGTTTGCTCTCTTTTGTTTTCTCTCATCCGTTTAATGTTTTTGGTTGCGTTATGATTTATGTGTCAATACGTACTCTTTTATAAAAAAACCACCCGCTGCAACGCATGTAAAAACACCTCGATATTGCATGATAAATCATATAGTGTAGATTCATACGTAAAAAATACATAATTGTACGTGTAAAAACGCGCTTACGTATTTATATGTTATGTAAGTATAATAAAGTATAGTTTAGAGTCTATGATTGGTATAATGATCAAATGTGTCAATTAGGCAATTAGCAAAGTTGAAAACTGAAACTGGATCACGTTTCAAAGTGTGTATATATGTAAAAGTCGAACAAGATAAGGATCATAACAATTCCTTGCAAATAATATCAAAATTCTAATTTATTGTAAACAGTTGTCGTATTCAAAGATCCAAATTGTCCAAATGCCCCTCCATAGTCCAAATTGTCGTATCCCCTTAAACTGTGAGCTGCACATCGCTTCTAATTCTTTTCATCTTGGACATGGGCTGCCAATTCTTTTTCTGGGCTTGAATCAGTTGCAAATAATAATAGGGTGTCATAACTCATAAATAAATCAATTAGTAGCAGTGTAGCACACTAAGTTTAATAAATCCATATGAATTCAGTTCTTTTTTAAATTAAACCCAATAGGTTTTTTTATTTATCGTGAGCTCCTATGTTTATTTTTTACTTTTAAACTTTAGTTTCCTATTTTTTACATTTCCTACTAAACGTTAATTTGTTGCGCGTTTAAATCGAACTTTGTCTTCGTTTAACGCGCCGCAAAGTGTGTCGTAAATAAATTTTTTTACCTCTCTTTTATTACTATTTACTTTAGGTTTCTTTTTTTATTAAAGTTGTTTTTATTATAGATATATTTTTCATTTAAATCCTGTGGGTAAAACAAAAGGAGATAGAATGCGGGTGGAAGGAAACTATATGTAAGTATGTAACCATCCAAAAAGTTATAACCATTTATTTGAAGGAGACGGTTACGAGTAGTTAGTTATGAATTACTAAAAGTTTAAAACCCATAAAATACCTTTCCATTAACATTTCAATCTCAGTGTTTATCCATACCCAGGAAACATATATTAGATTATTAACCAAAACAAAAAGCACGATATAAGTTCAAACACTTGAAAACATGGATCTTCAAACTAGCTACTTAATTAATCCCCATATGCAGCGACCTGATCCATCATATTTGTGACACTATCCTTAGACTCCCTGAGCAACTTAACACTCCGGTTCAGCTTCTCACGTTTTCCAGCCACCACCGGTGACTCCTCCAGCATCCGCTCAATCCCCCCACCGTGCGGGGTCATTATCTCCTTCACCACCTCAAACTCCATCTCCTGATTCACAAGATTCTGAATGCTGTAAAGCATATGCAGAGCCATGCAGTCCACCATCCTCCCCATCACAATCTTCCAGTAAGCCATCATCCTCATCTTCATATCAAACGCCTGTCCCACCACTTCCCCCCCATCATCATCATACCTTCTTCTCAGATGCCCCACTTCCACTTTCAACCATTCGATCTCGATCTCGGCAGGCTTCGAATGATGATCGGTTGTTACGGCCTCCATGAACGCCTTCTGGTGAGACATCAGCTTGCCCCAGATCACGGTGTACTCGGGGTTACAAGTGTAGTCGGTGATCTTCTCCATCTCGACCATCTCCATCACTCTCGTAACCGAAACGTCCTTCATCTTCGCGATCAGACTCTGTCCGGCTCTTTTCATCGAAGCCTGAAGCGGCGGGTAGTTCTCCGAATGAGATATCAACACCTTTGTCACAACTTCCTCAATGTAACGCCACAGGTTTCCGACAAACTCAAGCGGCATTCCGGACACACCGTTCACCTTCCTGTTGAGAACCGTCAGGAAAGCGGTTCTTGGGAGGAAGTTCGGCAGCCCGATCCCTTTCGCTTCTTCCAAAACCTTGATCTCTTCCATCAGAAACAACTCCTTTCGTTCAATTCCACCGGTTAACTGCAGATTAACCGAGTATTCATTCAGCATCTCCGACAGCCGAGCCGTGCAGTGCATTGATTTATCATCCGGGTATTCATCAAACTCCCCCCTGATCAGAACCTTCCTCAGTGATTCTTTAACCGAACCGATAATTCGCATGAAAACCGTCATGGCTTCTGCAACAGACGCCATCTTTCTAGGTAACTTATTCAGTTCACCAACATAACCGGTAAGTTTATCGTTGATCTTTTTCACTATGTTGGGGAGACACTTTGATATAATGCTTGACTGAATCTCCACCAACTTTTCAGCTAAAACAGGAATCCCCACCATGGATTTATCAACCATTCGAAGAAGCGGGTGGGACTCGAAAAGCTTGGCTTCTTTGATCCTAGCCTCCTCATACGTCTCGTTACCAACTCGATTCCTCACACAGATGTAACCGAGGCCAATGTTCACATCATCTGCGGTAACCTTTTCCAGAAGACCTTCGGGATTTCTATCCGCTTTCGTGACCACCGCGAGAGTTCTAACGCCCTTCACGTCAGCGCGTTGAGACATCCGGATGGACTCGCAAGTCGTAAAGTCCACAGACGCGGATAGAACGTTCAGAATGATGGTTTCCTCCGGTGCTATGTACTCGTTAATGATGGCTGCGATCTGCTCGTATATGTCCTCCGGCTGACCGTGGACCGGGACCCTAGTGATTCCGGGCAGGTCGACCATCGTGAGATCAGGGACACCTTTCTTCTTCACGATTAAAGTCAAGGGGGTGTGGGATATACCCTTGCCATGTCCCGCGATCTCATCCGTGGCCGTGATTATATCCTCTTCGATTCGGGACTCATCGGTGACAATAGTTTTGTCATGGTACTCGAGGTGGAGCTGGGGACGGGGGTCGAGGTGGTGCTGAAGCCGCATGATGAGGGGGACCCTAGTGCAGATGCCTTGGGCGCGGGGGAGGCTGATCTGGGCGAGGGACTCGAGGACGCTTGATTTTCCAGAAGACTGATCGCCGACCACGACAATGGTGGGGAGTTGGATGCCTTCTTGCATGACCTTGAGTTGGCGGAGCCTGTCGATGCAGTTGAGGAGGGGGCGGATGCGGTCGTTATATGTGGAAATAAGTGGTGGGTGGGGGTGGGTAGCATCGTCAACTGTTGACGAGTATTCATCGCTGTCGGATGAGGAGTGGCGGATATGACTATGAGTCCTGCTGCTCTTGGTGTCAGCCTTGAAAGCCATTTTAGATGATGATGGAGACTGATATATGGTTGTTTCAGTTAAGACGTGCATATTTATAGATGAAAAGTAGCAGAATACAAGTGTACAATGCAGTTTCAGTTACATAATAAGGGAATAGGATGCGAAGAGGGTATTTGAAAGATCACACCATTTTTGTAACCAACATGATGATGATATAACTCATTTTGGGCGTGGCATGTGAAAAGTTTTTATTAATTTAAGTGTATTCAATTGTATATTTTAGTTGTAACGG
>JBCNJP010000006.1:62796406-62812969 GCA_039602395.1 Deinandra increscens subsp. villosa
ACTAAGTTTAATAAATCCATATGAATTCAGTTCTTTTTTAAATTAAACCCAACAGGTTTTTTTATTTATCGTGAGCTCCTATGTTTATTTATTACTTTTAAACTTTAGTTTCCTACTAAACGTTAATTTGTTGCGCGTTTAAATCAAACTTTTTCTTCGTTTAACGCGCCGCAAAGTGTGTCGTAAATACTTTTTTTACCTCTCTTTTATTACTATTTACTTTAGGTTTCTTTTTTTATTAAAGTTGTTTTTATTATAGATATATTTTTCATTTAAATCCTGTGGGTAAAACAAAAGGAGATAGAATGCGGGTGGAAGGAAACTATATGTAAGTATGTAACCATCCAAAAAGTTATAACCATTTATTTGAAGGAGACGGTTACGAGTAGTTAGTTATGAATTACTAAAACCCATAAAATACCTTTCCATTAACATTTCAATCTCAGTTTTTATCCATACCCAGGAAACATATATTAGATTATTAACCAAAACAAAAAGCACGATATAAGTTCAAACACTTGAAAACATGGAACTTCAAACTACTTAATTAATCCCCATATGCAGCGACCTGATCCATCATATTTGTGACACTATCCTTAGACTCCCTGAGCAACTTAACACTCCGATTCAGCTTCTCACGTTTTCCAGCCACCACCGGTGACTCCTCCAGCATCCGCTCAATCCCCCCACCGTGCGGGGCCATTATCTCCTTCACCACCTCAAACTCCATCTCCTGATTCACAAGATTCTGAATGCTGTAAAGCATATGCAGAGCCATGCAGTCCACCATCCTCCCCATCACAATCTTCCAGTAAGCCATCATCCTCATCTTCATATCAAACGCCTGTCCCACCACTTCCCCCCCATCATCATCATACCTTCTTCTCAGATGCCCCACTTCCACTTTCAACCATTCGATCTCGATCTCGGCAGGCTTCGAATGATGATCGGTTGTTACGGCCTCCATGAACGCCTTCTGGTGAGACATCAGCTTGCCCCAGATCACGGTGTACTCGGGGTTACAAGTGTAGTCGGTGATCTTCTCCATCTCGACCATCTCCATCACTCTCGTAACCGAAACGTCCTTCATCTTCGCGATCAGACTCTGTCCGGCTCTTTTCATCGAAGCCTGAAGCGGCGGGTAGTCCTCCGAATGAGATATCAGCACCTTTGTCACAACTTCCTCAATGTAACGCCACAGGTTTCCGACAAACTCAAGCGGCATTCCGGACACACCGTTCACCTTCCTGTTGAGAACCGTCAGGAAAGCGGTCCTTGGGAGGAAGTTCGGCAGCCCGATCCCTTTCGCTTCTTCCAAAACCTTGATCTCTTCCATCAGAAACAACTCCTTTCGTTCAATTCCACCGGTTAGCTGCAGATTAACCGAGTATTCATTCAGCATCTCCGACAGCCGAGCCGTGCAGTGCATTGATTTATCATCCGGGTATTCATCAAACTCCCCCCTGATCAGAACCTTCCTCAGTGACTCTTTAACCGAACCGATAATTCGCATGAAAACCGTCATGGCTTCTGCAACAGACGCCATCTTTCTAGGTAACTTATTCAGTTCACCAACATAACCGGTAAGTTTATCGTTGATCTTTTTCACTATGTTGGGGAGACACTTTGATATAATGCTTGACTGAATCTCAACCAGCTTTTCAGCTAAAACAGGAATCCCCACCATGGATTTATCAACCATTCGAAGAAGCGGGTGGGACTCGAAAAGCTTGGCTTCTTTGATCCTAGCCTCCTCGTACGTCTCGTTACCAACTCGATTCCTCACACAGATGTAACCGAGGCCAATGTTCACATCATCTGCGGTAACCTTCTCGAGAAGACCTTCGGGATTTCTATCGGCTTTCGTGACCACCGCAAGAGTTCTAACGCCCTTCACGTCAGCACGTTGAGACATCCGGATGGACTCGCAAGTTGTAAAGTCCACAGACGCGGATAGAACGTTCAGAATGATGGTTTCCTCGGGTGCTATGTACTCGTTAATGATGGCTGCGATCTGCTCGTATATGTCCTCCGGCTGACCGTGGACCGGGACCCTAGTGATTCCGGGCAGATCGACCATCGTGAGATCGGGGACACCTTTCTTCTTCACGATTAAAGTCAAGGGGGTGTGGGATATACCCTTGCCATGTCCCGCGATCTCATCCGTGGCCGTGATTATATCCTCTTCGATTCGGGACTCATCGGTGACAATAGTTTTGTCATGGTACTCGAGGTGGAGCTGGGGACGGGGGTCTAGGTGGTGCTGAAGCCGCATGATGAGGGGGACCCTAGTGCAGATGCCTTGGGCGCGAGGGAGGCTGATCTGGGCGAGGGACTCGAGGACGCTTGATTTTCCAGAAGACTGATCGCCGACCACGACAATGGTGGGGAGTTGGATGCCTTCTTGCATGACCTTGAGTTGGCGGAGCCTGTCGATGCAGTTGAGGAGGGGGCGGATGCGGTCGTTATATGTGGAAATAAGTGGTGGGTGGGGGTGGGTAGCATCGTCAACTGTTGACGAGTAGTCATCGCTGTCGGATGAGGAGTGGCGGCTATGAGTCCTGCTGCTCTTGGTGTCAGCCTTGAAAGCCATTTTAGATGATGATGGAGACTGATATATGGTTGATTCAGTTAAGACGTGCATATTTATAGATGCGAAGAGGGTATTTGAAAGATCACTCCATTTTTGTAACCAACATGATGATGATATAACTCATTTTGGGCGTGGCATGTGAAAAGTTTTTATTAATTTAAGTGTATTCAATTGTATATTTTAGTTGCAACGGAAGAGAAATTAAGATGGGAAAAAGACGAAAATGCCCAGATTGAAAGAAAAGGTAACGGAAATGCCCATTTGAAAGTCAACAGCCACATTATGCCCACAACTACAGTCGCCACGACTTCAATGACAGGGTCGCCACGACCCACCAATAAAAACCCGACACGTGTAACCGTAACAGTCGGCACGACCGTAGAATCCCCGACAACGACCGTTGAATCGCCGACAACGACCCTGCCACGTGTAAAACCAAAAGTCGTCCCGACATTCCCTGACGGTCGTCTGACACGTGTCGGGGGTCGAGACGAATTCAACATTATATATATATATATTTTTTAATAATTTACGGGGTCGTTGACCAGTCCGTGGGGTCGTTGACCTTAACGGTCGCCACGACCGACATGTAGGGTCGTTGACGAGGACACGACCCCGTTTTAATTTTTTTTTCTCTAATTTTTATCATTTAGTTTTATTCTCCTATATATATTTACATTACCTAGTTCAAAACTCACCTTTGCCTTATGCATTTTGTTCTCAAAATGCTTAACTCTTCACCGATTTGGTGTCAACGAGAGGAGGAAGACCTTGTAATTTCGTGGTTAATAGTTCGTGAAAGAGAGCCGCAGTTAAGATATGGGAATAGGTTTTGGCACCAAGTCAGTCGTTATTTTTACTCTCGTTACCTTACTCCGTCTAGACGTACAATTCATGAGCTTATCTCTCATTGGCATCAAATGCGATACAAAATGAGAAGGTTTAATGATATTTTTAGAAGAGTTTCCAGCCAAGCCTCACATCACTACACCGAAGATGATATTTTGAAGTTGTCTAAAGATAGTTACCGGATTTGTGAGGGTAACGAGTTTGAGCATTTTGAATCTTGGGTAACGCTAAAAGATCATCCAAGTTATAAATTTTAATTTTAATTTAGCGAGCTCTTTTAATGTAATTTGTATTTTTTTGTTTCAAGTTATGTTTTAATGTATTTTTTATTTTTATATTATATTTCAAGAGAAAGATTATAAATATTAAAAATAAAAATAACAAACACGGTAATATAAGAAAAGATTAAACAATAGCCACTAAAAAAAGAGAACAATATTCACTCCTCTAATCTATTTTAAAATGGACGTGGCAAACATCGCCAAAAATAAAATGTATCAGCCATGAAACGCCGATACTCCATACAAACTGATTTAAACTCATTTGTCTTGTCGAGAGGTTTACCAGTCACTAGATGCTCCATTAGCATACAAACGTAAACGGCTTCGTTTCCAAGCATGTCTTTCAAGGTCCGGACGTGATCATCGTTTACCTCATGTAAAAATACCCTCTCTTGACGAGGTGTTTTTTTCCAGTATCCAACTTTCACCAACAAACAAGTTAAATAAACATTTAATTGCCAAAGCTTAGGTAAAACAATCTGTCTATACTTATCACCGTCGAATGGATAAGAGTAGTAAACCACCAATTGATAATTTTCTAGATCAACTCCTACGAGTGACCATTTTTCACTTTCTAAACAAACTGGAAAGTATATATTTTTCAGATTTAAGATTGACGGATATATGCTAAACTTTCCTGATACATACTGAACTGCATTTTTATTACAAGAGTCTATTAAGTTTTCATAAAAATCGGGCGGTAAAATAGTCCAGTTAACCTCAACTTGTTGTCGATTTCTCATTTGCATTAGTCTTCCAACCCAACCTTCAATATGCTGGTAGCAAAAAAAGAAAAAAAAATTAACGAATCATTATTTGGGATCCCTCATTATTTGTTAATAAAATAACCAATAAAAATAATTATAATAACAAAAAACGTACCACTGATTTTAAAGAACCGTATCCTAAAAGGGCACCCCAAAATCTTGTGTCAAGCTTTAAATTCGTATTAACGAATAGTGCAGAATAACAGAAAGGTTTATCTCCTTTTGTATAAAAATCCATGACATTTTTAGACCAATGATCAGACTCATCATCAGGAATTGCCCAACGACGTTTACCTTCTTCCTCTACAATTCGTCGTTTTGGTTGAAGCATTTGCTGTGCATACACACGAGGATTTATTTTCTCTACCTCTTTTTCAGCAGTCTCAGCAGAAGATGTAGAACCTGTACTTTTGTTTTTTGGTTGCCGCCACTTTGAAAAAATAGAATCAGAGGTTTTTTTAACGGGCTGTGAGCTATATTCATCGTTATCCATTTTAGTGTATATTTGAAAATTTTCGTTAGATTTTTTCTCAATGGGAGTTTCTCAATATATAGTAACAATTTTCAAATTTTTTTTAAATACATTTAACGGCAGTTAGCTGCTCTTTAATCACGTGACCCAACACATGCTTATCGGCGTTACGAATATTCGGGAAAAGTTGGGTTCTAGAACAGGTGTGAAGGCTCGAGAAATGGTTAACATGAAACATGGTAGTACCAGAAAAAGCGGTCGCTTTTAATTTCCATTCACATCCTTCATTAACACATGTAGCTGTATATCTATTTTTATCTGATTTTCCAACTTTGAATTCAAAACACTCTTTTATTGCCAACATCGCAACTTCCAGTTTAAGTGCCTTTTTGTCCTTAAAAACTTTTTCCATTATAGGATGTGAAGAGGACGAGGCAGAGTAACTCTTTGAGTTAGAGTTACTCTTTGAATCAGTGTTTGAACGGTCATTTTCACAACTGTTATGGAACGTATCAGGAACACGTTCAGAATAAACAAATTCTTCTTTTTTGAAAAAGTTAGGAGTTTGGTTATCAGAGCCACATTTTTCATTGAAAGCATACTCTTTCGAAGGAATATTATCATGAAGATAATCATCGTTGGGAATATTTAAATCGGGAATATTTAAATCAGGAATATTTAAATCAGGTTTAGGATGACTCGAATCTGAGCTTGAGTCGTCAACAACATACAAATAAATAGGCTCTTTTTGATTACTCGCAACAACTTTAAAAAAAATTGAAATATCGGTATCATCCATAATATCAACAGGAAAACAATATGTCGACAATTTATAAGATATTCGAGAAATACTAACGATATTAAAACGAGTAGAAATGAGTCTCTTCAGATTAAGAAAAGTTAAATTTGAGTACATACTGGTTGCACGACGAACGCAATTAAGAGGTACGTACTCGGATACGTTATTCCTTTCTTCCCATTTCCCGCCAACGCATACAACGATGTTATGAAATTCCATTTTTTCAGTAGTAAGACGGGTGGTTTGAAGTGTTTGTGATATATATATAGTGCAAATGGTCGTGAGTTTTCAATCTGAGTTGTGTTGTGTTATAAACATTGATGAACATTGATGATGAGTTGTGTTAGATATCACTAACACTTCAAATTAATGATGGGTTCCAGAAAAATTAAAACGGGGTCGTGTCCTCGTCAACGACCCTACATGTCGGTCGTGGCGACCGTTAAGGTCAACGACCCCACGGACTGGTCAACGACCCCGTAAATTATTAAAAAATATATATATAATGTTGAATTCGTCTCGACCCCCGACACGTGTCAGACGACCGTCAGGGAATGTCGGGACGACTTTTGGTTTTACACGTGGCAGGGTCGTTGTCGGCGATTCAACGGTCGTTGTCGGGGATTCTACGGTCGTGCCGACTGTTACGGTTACACGTGTCGGGTTTTTATTGGTGGGTCGTGGCGACCCTGTCATTGAAGTCGTGGCGACTGTAGTTGTGGGCATAATGTGGCTGTTGACTTTCAAATTGGCATTTCTGTTACCTTTTCTTTCAATCTGGGCATTTTCGTCTTTTTCCCAATTAAGATTGATGAATCCAACTAAACCTATCCAGCCATATAGCCCAACCAAAACCAAACTCATTGCAACTTAATTCTTAGAAAGCGATTTCTTCCCAAGCCCATGGACCAATGGTTTCTGCTGAAACAGATCCCTTTTAGAGGTGTATATAAACGGTTTTTTCTCTCAAAAACCGTTTTAGTATAACTTGATCAAAAACCAAACCGGTTTGGTTGCTAAATACCTAGACCCTACAGAAACCGATTTGGATCAAGTTCAAACCGGGTCGGTTGAAATCGGTTTTTTTACTATTTTTATTACAACTTCTTGTTGATATATAAAAACTTACAAAATTAAAATTTAAAACCTTACAAAAACATTAATTGTAATACAACTAACAACACTAAAGTTCACTTTTTTGTTTCTTTGCTTCATAAAATCTTTAGAAAACATTACAAAGTAGTTTTTTTTTTTTTTTTGTGTGTAACCAAATATATATGTTTGAATATCAGGACACAAACACACTCTTCTCCTTAAATGCATAAACTTTCCTAATCGCCCTTACCATCGTTTCAAATTCATTCAACTTGTCATCTTTTATAGTTTAGTACTTTCAAGAATAACGAATTGAATGAACTTGAAACAATTGTTTGCGTGATTACAAAAGTTGAAGCGTTTCAGAAGAAATACGTTTATGTATGATGATTTGCACATTATGGACGATTATACACACAAAAAATACCTAATGAAATGTGCGAATTTTGGTTGCTGGCTCATTGATTCTTCATCGCATATGGTTTGAGAAATGAACTCTTAAAGTGGTTGAAATCTTGTTTGGATAATATACCATGTGTCTCGCATCGATCCCTTTTAGTATTGCTTGCCATTTCATATAAATGATAGTCCATACAAACTTCGAAACATGTCGTTGGTTATGATTCTCAACATGATTAGTGCAATCGTCACCATGGCAGGTGCAATCCTTACCACGGTTGATTATCATAGTTTGTCAAACGTTTCTAGTGTTTAAGAAATTAGAAAACGTTTTTTATTGTTATGATTCAACTAAAACATCCCAATACACTTGTTTATTATAACTTACGGGAGCAAGAGAGTATAAAAAGGAAACGCTCAAATTCAAGCCCTAACGATCCCAAAAACAGCTAGTCCAACGACTAGTTTTCATAATGGCATGGACTGGTTTGAAACCGTTTTAAGAAATTGGTTCGAGCACAGTTTGTAGAAACGGAGTGAGGAACCGATGTGAAACCACTAGTTTGGATCGGACTTGAACCAGTTTGTGTCGAAACCAGTTTTTATATAGTGACCAATTTTGGAACGTGATAAAGGCAAATAAAGATTTAGAAAATGAAACCATAAATGAAATTAAAAAAAAAAGGTAAATCAGTAATAAATAGAATAAAAATACCTCACCATCTTCTTGATGTGAAAGAGAAATAAAACTAAATATTCGAATTAATGAGCTTGAAGATATTATTATATATAATATCAGATCCAGATACACTAATCTAAACATTCACACCCGCTTATGAATTTTCCCATTAAAGTCAATACTTATATTTTAATTATTATTGGTATAAAAACGAATAAAAGATTCAAATCAATTAGAATAAATAATATATATTCTGTAAGATCGTGAAAGAACAAGGTGCCAATAACAAGATTACATGCTATATGAAACACTATATATACCCACAACATAACTCACACTAAGCAAAACCAAAACCCACCCTGCTTTCCTTCTTCACACACAAATAATGGCTTCACTCCTCTCTCTTTTCCTCTCTCTCATCTTCTTCATTTCTTCATTGTCTGCAAGAATCAGCCCCTCTTCCCTCTCATCATCACAATCTCCTCCATCTTTGAGAAAAACTGGCAACCAGCTCATCAAAGAATTCAATTTGCACCCGAATCTTGAAGTCAACATCTTTAAATCAAACGTCCATTCTTCGAATAATGAACTTAAAGTTTCTGAATCCAGCCTTGTTGAGAAACGCTTATCGTTCCCGGTTCACGGTGACTCTGGTGCAATTGTCGCTGACCTGGCTCACCACGCGGGATATTTTCGTCTCCAACACACCATAGATGCACGGTATGTTGGTATGCTGGTTGTTTCCGGTTATGACTTATGAGCATATTCGATATAACATGATACTTTGCATTAGATAATAACTGACCAATTTGTTTTAAAAATAATACCAAAACAGCATTTTCTTCATGTGCATTGTGTTTTAATTGGGAAAGCTACTTACACTTGAAAAAAAATCATTATGATTGGGAAAAAAAAACGGATCCTTGGGGACTTTTTGGTGGAGAATTGAGTGATTTTGTTATTTTATTGGTCAGAGTTTAAATTGTGGAATCTTTAATTAAAGAAAGGACATGTGAGTAGGGTCTACTAAGCACATTCTAATGATTCTCAAAGGCCACCACTTTCCTGTAGTGCTTTTAGCACAGTTTTCTACGTACATTAGTTCCAGGGGTAACCCAGATGATTTGGAGATCAAGATTCATTAAGCTAACTTTTTGTCATTAAGAGATTATTAAGCTTTTGTTTTTTGTTACAAAAGAATGGATAAATGAATAAGCTTTTGCAAAAGTATTAGATAGAGACTAATATTGCTAAAAGGCTAGTGATGTCTGAGAGCCTGGAGACTAAAACTGATAAAGATAATGTGTGCAGGATGTTCTACTTTTTCTTTGAATCAAGAAAAGCCAAAGCTGACCCTGTGGTCATATGGCTAACAGGAGGACCAGGGTGTGGTAGTGAATTGGCTTTGTTTTATGAAAATGGCCCTTTTAAGCTAAGCAACAACTTGTCTCTTATCTGGAATGATTATGGCTGGGATAAGGTATTTCTTTTTCTTCAAGTGACCTCATATGGTACAGCCATCAAGGCATCAAATCATGCATTTTAATGAGATGAGATTATTATATTTTGGCACCAGGTTTCTAACATCATGTTTGTTGACCAACCTACTGGGAGTGGTTTTAGTTATAGTTCTAGTGATCAAGATATTCGGCACGATGAACAGGGTGTAAGCAATGACCTCTACAACTTCTTACAGGTTAGTTGACTCATAAGGATGCTGGAACCAACAATTCTATTCCTTTATCCATGGGAATCTAATATTGTAATGACAGGCATTCTTCAAGGCCCATCCAGCTTACATCAATAATGATTTTTACATCACGGGAGAATCATATGCAGGTCATTACATTCCAGCTTTTGCTGCACGGGTTAACCAGGGAAACAAGAACAAGGAAGGGATTCATATAAACCTAAAGGGTTTCGGAATCGGGAATGGGCTAACTAATCCTGGAATCCAGTATCAAGCTTATACAGATTATGCTTTGGCCAATAATATGATTTCGAAATCAGATTATAACCAAATAAACCAAATACTTCCAACTTGTGAACAGGCAATCAAACAATGTGGTAATAATTAATAAGAGTATAAGACTTGATCCTTCTTTTTGTTTATTAGATTAGTTCATTTCTATATAAGAATGGTGTTATGTTTTTCCTTCCAGGTACAAGTACAGACACATGTCAATCTGCCTATAGCTTTTGCCAGCAAATTTTCGAGGATATACTTTCTTTAACGGACAACATAAATGTACGAACTTGTAAACGAAAAACTCACCAGGATGTAAAAAGTTGATTATTCCGTCATGATTTACTTTCTTTTTTCAGTACTACGATATAAGGAAGAAATGTGAAGGGAGCTTATGTTATGACTTCTCAAACGTGGAAAAATTCCTAGGAAAATCTTCAGTTAAAGCAGCATTAGGGGTACCAAGTAATGTAGATTTTGTTTCGTGTAGTGATATGGTGTACCGAGCAATGCTTAATGACTGGATGAAGAATCTTGAAGTCGAGATTCCAGCACTTTTAGAAGATAATATTCAGTTGCTTGTATATGCTGGAGAATATGATCTCATTTGCAACTGGCTCGGTAAGTTGATTTAGTCAATCCTGAAAAAAAAGAACTCATCGTTATGACATGTTATTGAAAATAAATGAATGAACGACAGGGAATTCGAGATGGGTTCATGCCATGTCATGGTCTGGTCAGAAAGATTTCAATGCAGCTTCAAATGTTTCATTTTTAGTTGATGGGAAAGAAGCTGGGATTCTAAAGAATCATGGACCATTGACTTTCATTAAAGTTCATAATGCTGGACACATGGTTCCGATGGATCAACCCAGGGCTTCACTGAAGATGTTGGAGTTGTGGACCACAGGGAAGCTTAATCCACCCAAGAAGGGTGCCGCTTCACCTCTGTGATTGTTATACAGGCCCTGCAGAAAATAAGAACCTAAAATAGCTTCCATTTTATTAAAAAGATTCATGTAACCGTGGAATGCATTTGCCTTACATGTGCATATGAAAAGAAAAAGAAAAAGGATAAATTTTTTTACTTGTAATTACTAACTAGACAGCAATTATTATTGGAAGTGTATATGAATTAGCTGCAGCAGTTGTTGAGTTTGACTTTTCTGTTGACTTATATTGTCTGTAAATGCAAGTCTTCTAGCCATTCTCTCAAACCCTCTTATCACTTTCCTCCATAGTATCAGAGCTCAAAGCTCCATCCATGGCTGCAACAAAGCACAAAATAAAAAAGTTGCAACTGTAAGAACAATTTTGAATCATAAATTACCAAAAAGAGGAAGTTAGTATTGTTTAACCAGATCCAGCAACAACAGTTATACACCAGACATGCATACTCTTCAACTGCACAGTTCCTGAAACATCACACTTTGATGATGAAGCCGTTTGTTGTCACTTCCGCTTCACTTTAGTGACAGGTAAAACCAGAAACACCATTGTTGGTTGCGATCAACGAGGTCGAGGTTGCAGTGCATATGGTGGTCATGGTCAATGAAACCGAAGTGGAAACCACAATGATGGATGGAATACTAACGACAGCTGCTGGGATGCATATATGGCCGAGAATGGGTGGCATTACGGTGGTAATTATGGTGGCCTAAATGGCGATTATGGCGGCATCAAAGGGATTGAACCCGAGAGTCATGTTCAACAAACGCATCTTCTACTACTCACTCCTTGTCTGAACGTTCATCTCCTCGCCCATCTCATCCTATGGTTATGAGTTCTCGGGGTCATACTAACAACTTAAATTATTTCAGTTATTTTTATGGTATTTTACACCAGCATATGAGCCAACTCTTTTCTCCCAAACACAAAAGTGGCTAGTTTGGTGGGAACACTAAACCAAGCCTTGGTATTAGTGATTGCTCATCCACATGCTTTCAAAACCTGCCAAGGTTTTCATGAGAGATATGGTGTTGACTAGATTTTCTACACTCAAACAGTGATCAAACCCATGGCGTTCGGCTTTACGGCGCGTCTGTGATATTTCACTTTGAATTCTCAAGCTTTGGTGACATGTTACATTTTTGTATATGTTAAAGGACGTTATTATTACTGGGAGTGAGTCTACAACATTTGTTACTTCCATTCTCATTTCACTTCAAGGAATGTTTAGCTGATTGTCTCTGTTTAACTCAAGGGCAATATTAACTTGATCTATGGAAGTAAAGAATCCTTCCAAAAAAATTGAAGTGTGGAAGTAAAGGATTCTTCAAATACAGAGTAGAAAACAAGAACACAAAAGTAGAGCTCTTTATTTTTTTATTCTTTTACTAAATGGCCAAACGAGTAAATTAACTTATAAGAAAAGGGGTCAAACAAGGAAGCAGTCCAATGTGTACCTCATAGATCACATTAACAGAGCTAGACTAATCTTGGAATAATCAACTTTTTTTAATCACGTCTGACACATAAATTGTTTATAAAAAGTAAATCTTTTAGACAATGCAACCCAAACGTACCAAAAAGAGGATCACATGTTTCACAAGCCATCCAATTTGCCACCTTTAGGATTTAGTTTCAAAATTTTTATTTGCACTCAAATAACAAATCTTCTTTTGGTATGCAGTAGTAACTGAGCTTAAGTCTAATCAATTAACTAATGAAACATAAAGAAGAAAGACCCTTTTTCTGGTAGCATTCCTTAAAGGCGGAGAAGTAAGCATTGTGATAAAAGAAATAACATTGATTCAAGCCTAAAAATTATATCCTTTTGAGATTTAAAAAAAAAAAAAAATCCAAGATTCCTACTCAATGGTGTGTCAATTTCACTTGTCAATCCTATAAAGGACTGCTCATTGATTTCAATAGATAACAAAGATTTGGACTATTTCTAGCATTTTACCTTTTTTGGATTATATTTCCATTGACAGGTTACTTGTAAAACAACAAGATCTATTTAAAATATCAAATGTGGACATAAGTAGTAGTGATACAAGAACGTTAACTATAAAACTTCAAGTATAAGGTAAACGTAAACAAAATGCCTACTTGTTAGATACTAAAATCACCATGTTTTCTGTTTGAAATAAATATATTTAAACCCTCTATAGATCCCTAGCACTCATACCCAGAACCAAATAACAAAGCAACACTTAACCAAAATGGCCCCAGTTGTAATGTACCTGCTCCTCCTTGGCCTCACTGGTCATTTGCCCTTCTCATTTGCTGAATCCCAAATGCATGATCCTTCTTCAACTTCACAGCATACAAGAACAGGATTTGAATTCATTAAGGAACTAAACTTGCACCCAAAACTTGATCTCAACATATTTAAGCCAAACACATCTGATTCTGTCAGCATTTCAAATTCCAAGTTCGTTGAAAAATCGTTAAAACTCCCGGTTCTTGGTGAATCAGGTGCTTCTGTTCATGATCTTGCTCATCTTGCCGGATATGTTCAGATTAATCACACAATAGGTGCAAGGTATCTTTTGTAATCACCACAATATGCAGAAATTGCTAAAAGAAAAAAAACAGTCAGATAGTAATAACTATATTTTAACTATTTTTGCAGGATGTTTTACTACTTTTTTCAATCAAGAAACAGGAAGGATGATCCTGTAGTTATATGGTTGACTGGAGGACCAGGTTGTAGCAGTGCACTAGCACTTTTTCATGAAAATGGTCCTTTTCATTTGACAAATAATTTGTCTCTAGTATGGAATGACTACGGTTGGGATAAGGTCTGTTACACTCAATTTTATAATTCTTTACCATATGAACATCAAATGAATATGTAACACTAATATTCAAATTTCCAACTGGGATGACAGGTTTCCAACATTATATACATTGACCAGCCTATTGGAACTGGTTTCAGTTACAGTTGTAGTGATGAAGACATTAAACATGATGAGAAAGGCGTGAGTGATGATCTTTATGATTTCTTGCAGGTCTGTAAACAGAAATTATTCAAAAAAAAAAAAAAGTATCAAAAACTTTAGATTCTAAGTTTGCAACCTATAATGAATGACAGGGGTTCTTCAAGCTACACCCTGATTATGTGAATAATGACTTCTATATAACCGGGGAATCATATGGAGGGCATTACATTCCAGCTTTTGCTGCTCGAATAAACCAGGGGAACATGAAGAAAGAAGGCATTCATATAAACTTGAAGGTGAAGTTACAACTTTGCACCCCTTTTGATATTTCCAGTTCTGCTAATAGAATTGTGATTAAATCAACAGGGATTTGCAATTGGCAATGGACTCACTGAACCTGGAACCCAGTTCAATGCAGATCTTGATTTTGCTTTTCTGAATAGTTTAATCAACACACAAGATTACATCAGAATAGATAAGATAGTGCCAGAGTGTGAAAAGGCAGCAGAGAAATGCGGTAATGAAGTTCTCTGCAACCCATTATTTTAGCCTTGATCTACTCTCGTCAATCATGTATTCTTTATGACTTATTTCCAGGGACAAATGGCGAAAACAGCTGTCTTGACGCCCTAAATATATGCAGTCAGATTTATAAAGAGGTTTTGAAAATCAGCCCTGTCTGTGTAAGCCCTACAAGCCAAGCCTACAACCATAATTCACAATGCAATTCATACGAGCTTAAACAACTTAGCGTTTCATGGCAGGTTTATGATATTAGGAGGCAAGATTGTTATGACATGTCTGGAACTGAAAAGTTCTTGAGCAGTGCATCAGTGAAAAAAGCATTAGGGGTACCACAGGATATAGATTTTGTATCATGTAGTGGTACGGTCTATCGTGCAATGATGGAAGACATCATGAGAAACCTTGAAGTCGGCCTTCCCGAACTTTTGGAGGATGGTATTAAGATGCTTGTATATGCCGGAGAATATGATCTTATTTGCAACTGGCTTGGTAAGATTCTATCATATCATGCTGAATTATTATTAAAAAAAAAAGGAAAGAGTAAACTTTCTTTCTGAATTGTTTGAGATGATGATGATGTTGAATATACAGGGAACTATAGATGGGTTGAGGCCATGAAATGGTCTGGTCAACTAGAATTTAAAGCCTCAAGTGTTACCAAATTTGAAGTAGATGGGAAAGAAGCTGGGCTGCTGAAGAAACATGGTCCTCTCACATTCCTTAAGGTTTGTGAGTGTGAATATTATTTCAATATCCATGTGTTTAAAAAGCTTAGGGTGCGTTTGGTTGTGGAAAACACACTCTGTTTTCCATTTCTGTTTTCTAAGAAAACATGGAAAACAGAAAACGCGTTCAAATTGTAGTTTTCTAGAAAAAAAATTCCAGGGAAACAGAAAACAGTGTTTTCTTACTGTTTTCTAACTTTTAAACTAAAATTGGAAAACACTTTTTTTTAGTTTTCCATTTTCCGTTTTCGTTTTCCAGTTTTCTATTTTGGAAAATGGAAAAACCCATCTTTTGGTTTAGAACGCGTTTTCAAAAATTTCCATGTGTTTTCTAGAGATGAAAAACCCATTTCATTTTCTAGAAAACTGAAAATGCGAAAACTGGAAAACGTTTTCCACAACCAAACGCACCCTTAATTTCTTGGTTTCATAAAATGAACTTTGTTGTGTCAAACAGGTGCGCGATGCCGGACATATGGTTCCAATGGATCAACCAAAGGCTTCCCTGCAGATGTTAAAGATGTGGATAGATGGAAAACTATAACAAAAAAGGAAAAGGATTCAAATCACCCAATTGATTAATAAACATGTGAAACAGATGTACACAAAACATTTCTTTTCTTCCAAATGTGAAAAAGAGAAAAGAAATATAAAGTCTGATATTTTAGAATGTTTTCTTTACCCCATATAGCTGAGCTAAAGTATCCATTAAAGGACGAAAACCAGATTTCAAAGGAACAACTGATACAACACGTGGATGCTGTGCATTCCCGTTCTTAGGTTTTGAAAGTGTCAGCCTCAACATCTCTCCCTCCAGAATCTTACTAGCATTCTCACCTAGAAAGGAAACAACAATTAGGGCACACAAATCACAACAAAATGAAACATATTGTTTATAACTAACTAACTAACTAACTAACTAACCGGAGAACGGATGAATGTTGGTGAAATCAAAGAAAACTTGGGCAGAAGAGCCAAAGAGAAGCCTTGCAGATCTGTCAAACAAAACCACCACAAACACCTCCTTGTCCGTGGCCACGGACATCAGGACTCGAAACAGAAGCTTACAGTTATTATTATTGGTGGTTAAGGTGCAGTGATTGCAGTGAGTTTGGGGCGGCGGGAGAGTTCTTTCGCAGAAAGAGCACACCGTGTAATATAAGTCTGTGTGATCAATGGCGACGACTGTACATATGGTGGTGGTGGTCGGTTTTTCCGCTTCCATTTCGATGGCGGTTGCCGGGGAGCAAAACTGAAAGGAGGTCTTTTTTTGAAGGTTTTAGGTAATTGAGATTTGAGATGAGTTGAGAAGATGCACAATCGAGTTCATTAAACAATTTAATTTAGCAGAAGGGAATAACATCAAGCGGGGATAGCTCAGTTGGGAGAGCGTCAGACTGAAGATCTGAAGGTCACGTGTTCGATCCACGTTCACCGCATTTTTTTTATTTTGTGAGTTTTTATTTTAGTTCGGGCTGCAAGAGTTTGAAAATGAAAGCTGAAACTCAAAAACGATGAATAAT
>JBCNJP010000006.1:62813469-62857483 GCA_039602395.1 Deinandra increscens subsp. villosa
AGCTGAAATAAAAAAAAAAATATAACCAAAATCACCTCCACGTGGCCTCCACAAAAGACTGCCACGTGGAGGTAATAGTGGCTGTCTAGAGTACACCTAAGCAAAGGGTTTTGATATATAAGGTAATATAGGTTTGTTGCTTCTTGGTGAGCGCGTTTTGAGTGGAAACGTCAAGGAACACGCTCACAAGACTTTTTATAGGGGGTAGGGATGTTTTGAGATATGCGTGACCAAAACAATGAGCGGAAGGTTGGTCCGGTGTGGGACCAGCTCTTCCAATGGCTCGTTTTAATAATAATAATAATAATAATAATAATAGTAATAATAATAGTAATAATAATAATAATTAATGCCTATATATAAACATACTCTTCGTCCATATATATTACACCTAATTAATTATACATATATCTAATGTAAGTAATTAAACATAAAATAATACAATAATACCATAAATTAGAATTGGAACAGGTATCGTCATCCTATGGAGCAACATCGATAATTTTGATTGTGATAATAGCTCATCATCACGAGACATGTACTGGAGCCGGTGGAGGTTGTCCAGCACGTAGATGATTATAGTGTTGCGCCATTGGTGCATAGTGTTCAATAACATCTCGTGGAGGCGTTGACATCACAAGATTATGAATTGGATATCAGAAGTTAATATTTATAAGTTAAAGATACGAGTTATAAAGTTATAGCCTTGGCTAATAGCCGTTGTAAATATAGCCGCTATACAATTATTTAATTATTTATTTATTTATTATTTCAAAATTTTAATTAAAATGTTTAATCGTTTATTTAATTATTTACTCAACAATTTAATTTAATTTAATTATTTAAATATTTAAGAAATGATAATGTGAAAATGAAAAGAAGTTTGTGAGAAGGCATCCGTTAGGACAAAAAACTGTTGTGAAAAGAGCTGAAGAAAAACTGGTGTGACATGATGACTAAGCGACCCTTAGAAAGAGCTACTCTCAGCGTTACGGATAGTCTTAGAAAAATACCTTTGATAAAATTCACAATCTACCGAAATTGGTAGTATTACATTCAAATTTAGGATTCCATCATGATCTTCATCTCTCAAAACGCCAAACCAAATTTGAAAATTGATGCATACATTCAAAATCAGGATTGATCTTCATCCTCTCAAAACCTCAAACCAAATTTCTCAGCTAACACATTATTAATTAAAAATCTTTAAGACGTCTTTAAAATCGAAATGTTGCACATGTTCTTTGCAGCAGCTTTCTCAGCATTATTGTGAATTAACGGCTGTTTACAACAGAAATTAAGAATCTTGAAGATCAAAGCATCATATTTTTAGCTTTGTATATTCTTTGTGTCTCTCTACTTCCTGATAAACACACATCATATTTATGTGGGGGGGGGGGGGGGGGGAATGTAGACATTCATAGAAAAGTAAGCTATTTGAATTAAATTAATTTAATTTGGTTAATTAGTTCAAAATTATAAGAAATGACACAGGGATTTGTTAAGTCAGAAGAGGTTTAAAATAATAAGTAGACATTTATCTCAATTTAGATAAAGCGAACCCCATTCATCTCAATGTAGTACAAACACGAACCCCATCTCATAAATGCTACATTCTAAACATATATTTATTCTACTTTGCTTAAATTTGCAGGACAAACCCCTGAATCAAATCTGTTGTTGATTATACAGTGAGACCTTGGGGTGCAGCAGCTACAGGTGACTTAGATTTGGCCTTCTCAACTACAATGGCCTGTGTGGTCAGGACCATTCCAGCAACAGAGGCCGAATTCTGCAGCGCACATCTCGTTACCTTTGCAGGATCTATAACTCCAGCCTCCACCAAATTCTCATACCTGTCTGTCATTGCATTGTAACTCGTCTCCCATTCGCTCGCCCTTATCTTCTCCACAACCACCTCACCTTCGATTCCAGCATTCTGCGCTATCAGTGATGCTGGTGCCACCAACGCCTGAAACCAATCACATCACGTTGAAACATCACGAAAGGCGTACTACTATACTACAAGGTGGAAGTTGTTATCAAACTACCTTTTGGATGATGTCAGCGCCCAAGCGTTCATCTGCATCATCAAGCCTGTCCTTGATGGCAGGAACCAGCGTGGATAAATGGACATATGCAGCACCACCACCAGGTACTATGCCTTCCTCTATGGCGGCAAACGTTGCATTTTTAGCATCCTCGATACGAAGCTTACGGTCTTCTAATTCAGTTTCAGTTGCAGCCCCAACCTTTATGACAGCAACCCCACCTGATAGCTTGGCAATCCGCTCGGAAAGTTTCTCAGTGTCATACACAGAATCCGTCTCCGCCAATTCCTTCTTGATCTGGGCGATTCTAGACTGTATCTCATCTTTTGATGCCGCATCAGCAATGATGGTGGTGGAGTCCTTGCTGATTGTTACCTTCCTGGCCGTACCAAGCTGCTCGACAGACGTGTTTTCAACTAGCAAACCCATGTCACTGGCTTGGTACTCAGCTCCTGTTACAATTAAAATATCATGGAAGAATAATTAGTTAATTACTCATTACAACTTGACCAAATGCATTGATGAAAGCAGCAAGCATTGAGGGTACCTGTCATGATGGCAATATCTTGAAGAAGGGCTTTTCTTCTCTCACCAAAGCCAGGTGCTTTAATGGCAGCAACATTAAGGATACCTCGCAGCTTGTTCACTACAAGAGTAGCCAAAGCCTCCCCACTAACATCCTCAGCAATAACCAGCAATGGAGCTCTCAATTGAGTGGTTTTTTCCAGTAAAGGAATTATGTCTTTAATAGAAGATATCTTTTGGTCAGTGACCAACACTCTAGCATTCTCAAATTCGACTAATAATTTCTCAGAGTTGGTGACAAATTGTGGGGAGATATATCCTCTGTCAATCTGCAACATCCATGGAGAAAATGACCCATCAAGATATTCTTCAACTTGTTACTGAATTGCAACTTCATAATGAATGATCAGCTAGAGAATTAGGACTAATACAGACCTCCATTCCTTCTTCAACATCCACAGTAGTCTCAAATGAAGATGACGATTCAATTGACAACACGCCATCCGGTCCAACCTTGTCAATAGCATCAGCAATCATGGATCCGATAATATCATCGTTTCCAGCGGAAATTGACGCAATGGCTTCAAGGAGATATCCCATCAGAAGAACAAACAGATAATGCATACCAAAATCTATCTGGATTATTACAACTAGGGAGAACTTATACTACCTTTGACCTCATCACGACCTTTAACAGGTCTAGCTCTCTTTTCTAGCTCCTCAATCAAACCAAGAACCGTCTTCTCAATACCTTTTTTCACTGAAACTGGATTAGCACCTGATGTCACACTTAGGAGACCAAGTTTGATAATTTCACGTGCCAGAACCGATGCGGTTGTTGTGCCATCACCAGCCGAGTCGTTGGTTTTGCTTGCAACCTGTGCAGTTCAAAATTCCAAATCATTGATCACTTGGTACTTTATCAAAGTGGTTGGTAAAACACTTTTAGGGTCAAACCTCTCTGATAAGTGCAGCACCAGCATTTTCCATGGCATCAGGTAGCTCAATAGCTCTAGCAATTGTAACACCATCATTAACCACCTTGGGGGCACCGTATTCATCCAATACTACATTCCTCCCTATATGTAAACAATGCAAATGCATCCAAACGATACTATAGATCAATTACTATACCACAAAAAAAATATATATACATATATATATAAGCTTATTTTCCCAAGTTACAAAATGCATAGCAGATTGCAACATATTGATCAGTTCAACAGACAGAATCAAAATCCTCTCTTCTCTAGACCATATGAAAATGATGATTGCTATAACTTGTTTCAATATGGAACGGAAACCTAATTTATGTTAACTGTTAAGTAAATTACAAGTGATTTAGTGCCTAACAAACTAAAGCTTAAGAAAATTCATCATTCGTCAGAATAAAAATCCTCTCTTCTCTAGAGCATTTCAAAAAATGACGGTTGCTATAACTTTTTTCAATATGGAAAAAACCTAACTTCTGTCAAGTGTTAAGTAAATACAACTGATTTAGTGCCTAAAAAACTAAAGCTTAAACAAATTAACCTAAAATTATAAATCCATTCCAGCATATTCGATCAACGGTTAGGAATTTTGAACTGTAGAAATACCTTGTGTTTAGGGGAGTGGAGGATGATAGAAGCTGTAGAAATCGCATTAGCAGACGCCATGAGTGATGCTATGCTTGCTTGTGGTAGGTAGTGATGTTGCTATTGCTAGGGTTTTAAGATGGTGTGATTAGACGCTTCCGGAACATTCGATGATCCCCAGAAGTGTGTAGATTGGATTGGCCAATGGCCAACAATGGCTACGCATGAAAATTACACTTTTTTCTTTTTCTTGGAAAGGCATTAAGATTACACTTAGCTCCCAAGAGTTTCCCATTAGAGCATGCGGTATACACGTGTGGTGGGTGCCTTTTGACGCCACCACGGTGTGAAACACCGCCCCCCACTCGCGTTTTGGTTTGGCGTGAAAGCCAGCCGTTGGTTTCTCCACGGCGTTTTTGATGGTTTATTTCGAGAAATTGACCGTTTAACGGTCTTAAATATAGCCGTTAGCTATTTAAAAAAAAAAATCTTTTAATTTTTACACTTATTTAAACCCCTTATTTAATCAAAAAAATCTTACACCATCACCATTTCCTCTTTTTAAGTTATTTAAGGGCTATTTTACTTTCACGTATCAAAAATCTAACTTAACAGCTTTATATATCGCGTATAGAGATATATATGGCGTATATGTCATACAGTACGAGGTATTATACGATGCCTATGGCATTGCAAGAAAAGGTGTCAAGTAATTCATGGCCGGATCAATAGACAGTTAAATAAAAACTTAAGGCCCAAAAACTTAAGCCCAGGGTTGCAAGAAAAACAATGTATTGTTCTTATTGGGCTGATGTACGTTAACTTATTTTTTTTTAAAATGTGACATTTTTAAAGGAAAAAGACGTAGCATCGCATTTTATTCGGGAAAAAGACCAGTATCCAATCTTTTATAGTTTGGAAAGCTTAACTTTGTATCTATTTTATTTGGGAAAGACAAAGGGTAAAGAAAATTTCAATTGCTACCTAGACAAATGAATATTTGCGATTTGAGTTGGTTCTTATAAAGGTGTTTATCTTTCTAATTATTTTACTTGTTAAGTGTTAACATCTTTTCACTTTGTGCCCAAGTTGTTTGCTGTTTAATATATATATTTTCAATCATTACATTACTAAATTAGTAAATTCATTTTTGTTTTGATTTCTTTTATTATGGTAAATGGAAAGTGAAGAGAACAAAAATCACCAGAATGAGTTGAAGGGTGAAGGATGGTCTCTTAAAGCTTTACGGATAACCCGACTCTGACTAGGGTTGATACATGCACACTAGAACAACGCGTCAAGACGTTACAGGGTGAGCCGGAGAGGGACCCCTGTATCGGCCCTCCGGCGTGAGAGTAAGTGATTGGTATGAGAAAGTGAGAATAGTAAGAGAGAGAGTAGAAGAGATTGTGTATCTTTAGTGATAACTCTAGTTTTCTATTTATAGACTCACTGTTAAGGTTTCCTGGTAGGTGGATGACGTCAGCGCGTGTTGGACACGGCGCGTGAAGGAATATCTCAGGTGTTTCTCTGTTACGCGTGTCACTTTCTCATTGGTTCTGGACCACATACAGAATGTGGGTTTGTTACGGTGGGACCCATTTCTCTGGTGGAGAATTTGATGCTCAACGGTCTGTGAATGTGGACGTGTGTTTATCACGCGCGCATGTGTTTTAACCTTTCTCTTGCGGGTTGGCCCAGGTGGCTGTTTCTTTATTGGGTTTCAACATAAGTTGGGTTTAAGCCCAAAATGATAGATTTGACATCTATCCTCTTCAGAAAGTGTAAATACATTCGGATCATTAAAAAAAGATTTGAAAATTAAGCGTAAATTAGAAGAAAAAAAATTATTGCTATTAAGATATGTAACACCGACAAAAGACAGGGGGATTTATGACGGTAACTCTTTTTAAATGGGTCCGGATTCTTGGTTTGCTTGCGTCTTCTAATAAGCTCGGTTGAGCCGATGCTAACAACATATAATACATATTATTTGAAGAACCTAGCTCAAACCTCTTTGGCTAGAACTAACCTCAATAGCCTCCAAAGGCCAATGCTTACGAGTGAAGCCTACGCCATATACCAGTTTCAATCACCCCACCAAATAAAGATATGGTTCTCCATTCCCACGTCATCATTTGTTTTGGTACACAATTTATAATTAACGACTGAAAAAGTAATATATATAAATAGCAGATAATGAAAAGATTTTTCATTTGATGACATCTTAATTAAATTAACCATATAAAGAATATATATCTTCTTGAAAAGAAATAAAGTTGCTATTTCGAAAAGTAAAATAATTAAATTGTTTTATATAATTTGATGTCCGTAAAGGATCGATCAATAAATGTTCTAAGAGCATTCACCAAATAAGACGGTTTTTATTTTGAAAAAATAGATATGAATAATTTTAACTATTCGCTATTGGCCGATTATAATCCTAAGTAAATTTTTGTACATAAATAGTTTTTTCTTTATACCCTTTTTTTTTAATAATCTTTTCCGTTATAAAACTAACTCCGTTAGTAAATGCTGACGTGGCATGTGAGATGGCAATCTAGTCAGCAGTTTAAGGGTTTAATGTGTGAACTTTAAAAGTTTGAGTCCAATTTGGTAATATATGAAAGTTTCAAAGTGTATATTGAGAAAAAGAAGAAAATGACGGGGAGCTGGTGGTTCCTTCACCGACGACCACGAACCTCCGTTGACCTAGCTCCAGTCATCTCTCCCTCTCTCCTGTTGAATCTCTGACCACCACTAATCCTCCTTCACCACTTCACCACCCTGCAACCACCACCACCATCAAAACCCGACACCACCAATCTTCCTCCACCACCCTGCAATCACCACCACCATCAAAACCCGACACCACCAATCTTCCTCCACCACCCTGCAACCACCACCACCATCAAAAACCAGACGCAACTCCGACGGGTCCAGACGCAACTTCGGCGGAGTTTGTGATACTCTACACCACCGTTAAAACCCCCCTCAAACTCGACACCACTCCCTCACCGCCGTCTCCTACACTTTGTCAGGTTTTGGTGGTGGTGGTGATGAATGAGGCGTAATGGGGGGAGGCGTAACGAAAGGAGGCGTCGTGTGGAGTGGTGGTGGTGGTTGGTATTGTGACGACGGTTGTGGCAGAGAGAGGCGGTGGAACCGGTGGTTTGTGAAAATAGGGTTACGGGGGAGTTTGAAGGAGTTAGAAGATGAAGATTAAAAGGTTTAGGAGTTTACAAAATAACCCCTAAAATTGATAAGGTTTACATTTATACCCCCTTAGGTTTAGAAGTTCACAATTTACCTCTCAAACTACCGGAGTTAGTTTTTTAACGGAAAAGATTACAAAAAAAAACATGGTATAAAGAAAAGACTGTTTGTGTACAAATATTTACTTAGGATTATAATCGGCCAATAGCGTATAGTTAGGATTATTTACATCCAATTTTCCTTTTATTTTTATCCTTTATAATTTATCCAGAAAATACATTTATTTATAAAATTTAAAGGCTTTTTGAAAAACATTTTACGTAAAATTCTTTATCTTTAAAAAACTCACATACGTAATGAATTTTTATATTTAGTAGTCCGTTATATTTATCTCCTAAAATTTAAGTATAAGGTTTAAATATAAAGATGATAATCTAAAAGAAAAAATCGATATTTTTTTTCTTTAAATATAAAGATAATGTGTAATATAAGGCTATGTGTAGTCATAATGCCCCACCATGGGGCATTATGTGACATGTGGCAGTGACGTGGAAAAGGGGGGTTATGGGGGATGGGTGTGTAGTCATAAAGCCCTATAATGATTACTTCAAAGACTAGTTTGAATATTGTTGAACATTTTTGGGTGTGATGGGGATAACGCTATCGGACGAAAATTAGCAACATAGCGCCCCGGGGGGTGCCCAGGGCCGCTATGAGGGGCGCCATAGTGGGGAGTGGGTGTTATAACGACTGATTACACACAGCCTACGGATGAAGGTATGGTTGGTGTGAAGCCCAAAACTTCAAAATCTCCACCAATATGAATGTGCCACATGAGAGATAATAAAATGAGACTATTTAATTCCAAAATGGTATGGATAGTTGCTTCACAATGACTTAAACATGTCTCCAAAATGTGTGAAATTCAATTCCAAAAGTCTCTCCAAATTTATTGGCTAGTTACGGCTTCATAAGCCGATCGATTTCCAAATGTTAACTGGTGCACACGGTATGGTAGCCGTTGAAACCGAAACAAACCGATGGGGGAAGCTGACCATACCCCAAACGTTATACATAAATAGATTGATAAGCTGCAAATCCATCCAAACGTCAACATTCAAAACCAACTGCCGCCGTCAACACCGGCTTCTTCTACCCCCACCCCACCAAAACAACCTTTGGATTAAAGCAACAACATTGCTTACGTCATCATCAAGTACTTAACCACATAATTACTTAATTTGTTCTTTCTTCCCATATATCTTCATCACCATATCTATCATATATATTCATCTATCACTTCTTTCCAAAGGCTCAACTTGTTAATTAATTAATTCATTAATTAATTTCTGGAGTCCGTCGTCGATCATGTGGATGGCAGCCACCGCCCCTCCTACCGTAGCAGTATGTATTCGGCTTCTCAATATATATTTCATCATATTTTTGAACTTTGATTGTTTCCGGCCAGACCATTAATGTAGTTTTAATAAAACTATGAATTCATTCTTCTTCTTCTCGATCAGAAAAGCAGCAAGATACAGAGTGCTAGCGGGCACCATGAGAAAGAAGAATTAGAAAGAGAGGTATGCACGCACTACCTAGATAATCCCTTGATTTATTAATTATTACAATATTATTCCACACTAGCTAGTTAATGTGGTATTTATACGGATTTCATACAAACCTGCGGTTTTTATTCTGGGTTTTTTTCAACATTTTTTTGGTAGAAGTTGATAGGAAACTAATAAAAATGATATTTAGCTTAATGGTATCGGGTGTTTGTACTTATTTAGCTGGTGCAGGTTCAATGTTGAAATCCGGGTAATAGGTGGAATTTAGTTGTATTTTTGTGAGTTGATAGGAAACTTTATATCAAATTTAGTTGGAAATGCATAGGGAATTTTTGTGAGTTGAATAGACGTATTAATTGATTATTGTCCTAATGATATGAGTTGATGATGGGGAGACTTGTTGACCAAAAGATCACAAATTCGATCCTTAAAGCCCCTACGTTTTATCATACTCTTTATGTCAATAGGGTTTCTCTATATAGCTGAGCTTTAATCATTTTTAATTAAAAAATTTGATTATTGTGTTGGAAATGCTTAGGGAATATTTGTGTGAGAAAATGCATAGAAGAGAGAAATATTTGCATAGAAAACGCGTATAAAACAATTTTGTCATTTCATTATCCTCTTTCCGATTACAAAGCCATAAAAATAAAATCCGACTTTCTTCATAATTTTCCTTAATTATTTTCATATGACGTAATCAATATCAAATGCCCTATATATGGTACCGTTCATGAAATAGCCTGTTTTGCTTTAATCAACTCAACTATATATTCAAGTGCTACACATATATACATATAGCTTAATTATAGTTTATTAGGTACGTAGTGGGCATAATAAAGTTACCCTAGCTAGCTAGCTCGTACTCATACTTGCATGTTATATGTTTCTTGAAATTATTTACAATCATGTCCACATAATCAAGAAACATGTCACCATGCATATAAGACATGGCTCACCATCCCCATTTCATCTCGATATTTGTAAGTCTTGAAGAAATAAATCCACATGTACCTTCCATTGGATTAATTTAATTAGTGTAAACTACCGTTTTTCGATAATTAGCTGATAACTGATTCATTGGTGTGTTAACAAATTAGGTGTCGACGCTTCAGAAAATGCTAGACCACGAAGAAAAAGTCGGGGAGCTTCTCAAACGCACATATCAACAACAAGACCATTCCGCTCTTCATATCCCGAAATCCCTTCCTCCAAAGGTGCGGTTTTTAATTGGTTGATTAGTCTAATTATTAATTACTCGAATTTAACTAATTAAACCGTTTGATTTACGCGATATATTTAGATGAAGGAGTTACTGACAGAGCTAGCGATGGTTGAGAATGAAATAACAAGACTAGAAAGCCAAATCACTCATCTACAAACTGACTTAGACAAAGAGAAAGAAGCTACCCGAGAATCTAGAATGAAAAGCCGCCAATTTCGTCAAATTCCCGAGGGTTCTAATTTAGCTCCAATGACACCATCATTGTTACCAAAAAATAGAGGACAAGGTGACAAGTTGTCGTTTGAGACCAAGGCCTTACACTTCATTAGCAAAGCTATAAAGGGTGATTATAGTCTTAGAGACTCTAATCTACACGAGAAGTCAAAAACAAAAAGCGTTTCATTCTTTGAACAGAAAGAGAACCGTGAGAACAGTGGGGAACTTGGGGTTCGTGACCGAACCCCAAGGAGGACTGGCATTCTAAAACCACCGTCGCCCTCACCCGCAAGAGATACAAGACATGTTATTACTCCTAAGGTATGCAAGACTACATTTATTTTCATTTATGTATGGCATATTGGATTAGCAATCTTTCACCATACCATTTTCTTTTTCTTTTCAAGAACTAATTTTCTTTCACATGTGAAATATTAGGATATATTAACTCTAAAAGCTAGTAACATGAGATAAACTATTGCTAAGTGCTAACTTGTGGCTACTTATTAATTTTTAGCGAGAACGAAATGTAGCTCATGTGTCATCGGATTCGGCTTCAAACCAATCCGAAGAAGAGAACATAGTAAAGTGGTCACCAAACAAGCTTTCAGAGAACATCATGAAATGTTTGATCTTCATATTCACGAGGCTCCTGAGGATGTCGAGGACGATAGAGATAGAGAAATCAGGACCAGTTTCTCGATCAGCCAACTTCTCAATGAGCTTCAGGGCGGAACCATGCTTGAACTCAAAGGCTAGCCTGTTACTTCAAAAGGAGTCCAGGCAGCAAGACCCATACGGGATCTTTAACCAGGAAGATTCGATTCCGAGAGACATTGGGTGCTACAAGAACTTGGTTAAGTTCACATCTACTTCTTTGGACCCTAAATGCATTTCAAGTTCAAGTTACATTCCTTTGCTACAAAAGTTGAGGTACTAAAGTTTTTTAAATGCATATATTGTTGAGTAGTAGAGTGCAATGTTTTAAAAACAGGTTTTTTAGTTGAACCGGAAAACCTTCCGGGACCGGTTTGACCGGTCGGACCGGTTAGACCGGCTGGTTGAACCGGTTAGGGGATTTATATATATTTTTTTATAAAAATGCTAATAAACTTGTACACCCCAACAAAAATAGTTAAAATATAATTATAATTCACTCAAAAATAATATCAAATATGTATTTCATAAGAAAATATAAGTTTTAAACTTTAAAAAATAATAAAAAATAAAAAAAAAGTTTAAAAAAATAAAAAAAAAATCAGAAACCCGGTTGAACCGGAAAAAACTGGAAAACCGGCCGGTCTAACCTGGTCCGGTTATTGCCAAAAAACCGGGATATAAAAAACCGGTGAGGAGGGCGGTTCGCGGTTGAACCGGCCGGTTCGAACCGGTTTTTAAAACATTGGTAGAGTGTGCTAGCTAGTAATGTTGTAATTGCAGGGCGTACATGAATGGGCTGCAAAAGGTGGATTTGATGTTTTTAACTTCACAACAGAAACTGGCATTCTGGATCAACATGTACAATGCTTGTATCATGCATGTAATTCACTTCTCATTTCATATATATACCATTAATTTATTAAATTCATCATCTAATTAACTAAATGATCGATGGATGTTTAGTATTTTGACTTGTTGGAAATTTCTGCAGGGTTTTCTTCAGTATGGAGTTCCTTCTAGTCTGGAGAAATTACAGACTCTAATGAACAAGGTAGTGAATCAATTAACCAATAATTAATAAAGTTGCCACGTACGTACTTTTAAACCATAATGCCGGCCACTAATTAACTGGAATTGAAGCTCAAATAACATGCAGCTAATTAATTAGATTGATCCAGCAGGCAACCCTAAAGATCGGAGGCAACACAATAAGCGCCCAAGCTATAGAACACATTATATTGAGAAAGCGAGAAGCCTCAGTCATAGACAAGGTAATTAAATTTAATTAAATGAAACGTACGTATTTATAGTAGGTCCTTAATCTTAGGTTACGGATTCTCTCTCAATGTGCACCGGCCACAATTAGTTACGTTAAAATTTAACCCGTCCTGCTAGAAAAATGCCTAAAAAAAGCCGTCCCATTGGGGTTGGTGGTAAGTTTTGTGTCTTGGAACACTTCTTGAAGATGTCAGAGGTTCAAACCCTGGCCAATATGTAAATATAGGGTTTAGTTTAGGAAGAGGAGTAGGAGTAAAATTGAAGGTCACATGATTATGTTACTCGGACTACTTTTCATCAGTGGCGGATTTTGAAATTTTTTTCGTGGGTGACCGAAAATTAGTGGTGACCGAATCAATATATAATTTTTTTTAGTGGTGACCGAGGCGATATATTTAAAAATTTTCTTCGTAAAACACGTATATATAAAAAATTTCTTCGTAAAACATGTATATTCGGTACCTCTGGACAAAAAACCAGCAGTGACCCCGAGGTCACTGCTGGTACATTAAAAGATTCGCCCCTGCTTTTCACAATAACGAAAATGAGTTTTGGAACTGACCAAAGTAATTGTTTGAATTATAATCAGCCATTGGATAGGTCATAGTTTGGATTATTAAAATCTATTTTGTCTAAATTAAATTATATGATCCCGAATTGATTGATATGAACTTGTCGATTTACATTTTGGCCGATTAGGTTTATGGTAAGGGGGAAAGAGACGATAAAGAAGCAATATTTTACAAACTTCATGGACTGGACTCGACGGACCCCAATGTCACATTCGCATTATGTTGCGGCACTCGCTCTTCACCCGCGGTATATAAATGAATGACTCCTATCTATATCTATATCTATATCTATATATCTATATATATAATAAAAGAAAAGTTTTTGGCATCACAATTTGCCATGTGGCACCACCACATTCATCCTTAACAATTTTTCCCGCCAATTCTCCTAATTATGGAAGTGATTTGTATTTCCAATTTTTTATTTATTGCATTCTAAATTATTTAATAACCAATTATTTAATTACTAAAGATATAAAAATACATAATTGTCGTAGATTATGATTGTATTTATAGTTTTTCTTTGCCATGTGGCACCACCACATTCATCCTTAACAATTTTTCCCGCCAATTCTCCTAATTATGGAAGTAATTTGTATTTCCAATTTTTTATTTATTGCATTCTATATTATTTAATAACCAATTATTTAATTACTAAAGATATAAAAATACATAATTGTCGTAGATTATGATTGTATTTATAGTTTTTTCTTTTTTTAAGTCACCCGTGTAACACACGGGGATAAAAAACTAGTATCTATATATAATAAAATCGATCTTATATATCGATTTTTAATTAATTAATCTATCGTTTCTTGTTTGGAAAAAGATAAGGGTGTATACAGGTGATGGGGTTGTGAATGAGTTGGAAAGAGCAAAGCTAGAGTACCTACAAGCTTCCATAGTGGTAACAAGCGCAAAGAAAATTGGGCTCCCGGAACTTTTGGTCAGAAACATGCATGATTTTGCTCAAGATTTGGAAAGATTGGTGGAATGGTTGTGTCAACAATTACCTACTTCTGGTTCATTGAGGAAGTCAATGGTGGATTGCTTTAGAGGACTTAATAATGCAAAGATTTCATCCATTATAGAGAAGCTACCATATGAATATGACTTCCAATACTTGTTGCCAATGTAGTAATGTAATGTAGCCAGCCGCCCGCCCATTTCGATCACCATATATATATATATATATTAATTGCTGGCTTTCTATATATATATATATTTTTGTATATTTATCAAATAAATGTATGATAATGATATGACCGGATCGATATATATTTTTGAAGAAGGAAACACATGTTTATGGTTGTCAATAGACCAAGCAAAAGAAACAGGCTTTATGAGTTATGACTCCTTCAAGCCCAGAAAGCAAAAGCCCAAATAGAATGCATATTTTCTTAGTCCAAACAACAACCCAATCAAGATTACATGAGCTCATCAACAACATAAATAAAGAAATATAAAAAAAACAAATAAATACTAACATGTTTAATATCTAATTGTTGTAGTGAAATTCAACCAGAGAAAAAAAAAGAGTAAATTACACCGAAGGTCCTTTATGTTTTACCCCGATTTCGGATTAGGTCCTTTAAGTAAAGTTGTTTCATCTGACATCCTTTATGTTTTCAGTTTGTTTCGTATAAGGTCCTTTATCACTAACGGTGTTAAAAACCATCATTAAGTCAGGGCACTATAGTCATTTTATAAAATCTTTAAAATAAAACATTTAAATAAAAAATTCATTAAAAGACCTTAAAAATATCATCAGTAAATCAAGAGAGAAGACGCACACCGGATGAAGACGTAAGTCCATTTTCCGATCGTTTCACGTTTTCCGATCATCTCCGCGAAGATCATATAAACTGTATGTTACTTGAATCATTGTTTGTTGACTTTACAATTCCAATCTTACACCGGTCATTTGTATCTTCTTCGTTCGTTATGTGTGTTCGCTTTTGGAGGTGATTTATCCATCACCTTTAGCTTAAATTGATTCGAGATTTGATTGCTTGTTTGATTACACTTTCCGTTTGTGTTAAAGAACATCGTAATGACTATTTGCCCCTATAATTCACAGGCATGATTTGAACGGTTGTATTTGTAGGTAGTACATCCATACATCTATTTGATCGCTTACGAGCCGTTTTTCGGTTGGTATCTGTTTTCCAGGGTAGCAAGAGGGTTAGGGTTTTATTGTTTTGCTCTATTTTATCAATGACATAATTTAATCCGTAGGATTGGAGTTTATTTCAGGTTAGGGGATCTTAGAATTATGTATCATATGGCTTACTCTGTTTAAATTTTTGAAGTTATTATGCCTCTTCAAACTGTGAAGAGCAGAGAGATGGATCATGGATGGCAGCCCTCTTTCTTATTGGTGTGATTTTGTTATGAGAAACCGAAGTATAACATAGAGCATAGGAGCTTAACATTTTAAGGCTACTCACATATTGATTAGGTTAGGGTTGTGATTGCGAAGATATATATCAATTGCGATTATACATACACCTACCCTTTTTGGGAATTTGTAATGATTTATTAAAGAAGTATATGATTAACTTACTGTGAAGTGGTCTAACTACAAGGAAGAAAGAAGTTCTCTGCTGTGCGTACTACAAGGAAGAACGGAGTCTTACAAGGAGGAACATCCATGTTCTTTTTAAGATCTTTTAATGAATTTTTGATTTAAATGTTTTATTTTAAAGTTTTTATAAAATGACTATATTGTCCCTGACTTAACGATGGTTTTTAACACCGTTAGTGATAAAGGACCTTCTATGAAATATATTGAAAACATAAAGGATGTCAGATGAAACAACTTTACTTAAAGGACCTAATCCGAAATCGGGGTAAAACATAAAGGACCTTGGTGTAATTTACTCAAAAAAAAAGAAACATATACGTCCCATTACCCGTGGGGGAATTAGTTGCGATTTTAAATATCTAGATAAGGACCGTTTAGGGTTGGTAAGTGCAAGCCACACTTCTCTAACTTTTCGATACTTTCTCTTCTTCATATCAGGGTTATGGTATTTTATTTTTCTTTTAACTTCCCTCCCACTCTTCTAAAAGAGTGATATGGAAACCTAACTCTTCTAAATAAACACAGATAAATGAGTGTTCACAAACATAAATAAACGAGTTTATTTAATTAAATTAAAAAATTACATTTGTGGTCGTTCATGTATTAAATAAACAAACCATCCGTTGAACAATTCACGAACTCTTTACTGAACGCTCGGATCGTTTACAGGCCTAAACATAAATAAAAACACTAATATTAAAACGTTAAATAAAAACACTAAATAAGTAAAAGATTGAAATCCAATAACATGAAAAATAACATATAATAATTCATAAACATAGCATTAAATAAAACATACTGAAACTTTTAAAACTTAACATTTTCGGTTCATTTTTGAACTTTTTATCACTCATTACAATTTTTTTTCACCATCACACCACATTCTAGGTGTCATCTTACGTGATATTTTAATCATCTTTATACCACCAGATCACTACACATAGCTTTATGATGAAGTCGATTTTTTAAAGAAAAAAAGAGAGTAAATATATGTTTTTTATTTGTAGGTTTTATATTTTTTTAGTTTAACTATGAATTGTGTTAAGATTAATTTTGAATTGTACTGGTACAAAAATGAATAGGATAATTTTGAATTGTACTAATACATGTTCATGTTTTAAATAGAGGTTTTACTCTTCTTTATATCCTTCACAATTTGTTCATTTAACTATAATGGAAATACACATTTATCTTAATTAATGTTTAATGTTTGTTTAATAAGAAAATTGAAAATGTTCGTATTTGTTCTTATTTATTATTCATTAAAAATAAAAATTAAAGAAAACCGTTCATAAACACAAAAATAAGTAAACAAAAATAATTTTATATATAAATAAGGTAGAAGGCAAGTGACTAATGCCTAGATATAACTTAATGGATGTCATGGGACATTAATTAAATTATTATTATTATTATTATTATTATTATTATTATTATTATTATTATTATTATTATTTGTTATTATTATTATTATTATTATTATTATTATTTGTTATTATTATTATTATTATTATTATTATTATTTAGTTTGCATTCAAACGTAACAATTTATCACATGATCGGATGGTCTAAAAAAATTTAGAACTTTTTTGTTTGTTTTAGTTTTAGTTTTAGTTTCAATTTTACACTCTTGCTTTCAGGTGTTTAGGTTTTTTATAGTTCGTGTGACAAACTTTTTTATTATAATTTTTTTGTTTTATATCGGTTTTAGCTGTTATTTAATTTATTTTAAATCGCTTTTCTAAACCGTTTCATTAGTTTTAGTTTTAAAATTTTGCATTTAGGAATCTATTTTTTTTTGTGTTATATATAACTAGGCTTATAATTTTAAGTTCGTTGCATGTTATTTTTGTATCTTCGTTTTTTAAGTTAGGTTTTAGCAATTTCACTATTTTGTGTATCCGCGTTATCCCCGTGACAACGCGAGTGTTGTGAAATCTCGTTAAAAACAAACGGATAAGTACAATATATTATATATTCAATAATGTGAATGTTAATGTTATCCACATGGCAACGTGTTCGTTAAGTCGTACATTCTGCGTGCTTTAATGCATGGACCTGCTCTACGTGAATTTTCATATCACTCTTGTTTCGATTCGGTTAAGAACGAATTAAAAAAAAATACGCGAGAACTCAAACTGATGAAAATAACGCAAGTAAACAAACACCATAAGGGTCTATTTGGTATGGGTAATGGAATGGAATAGGGAATGAAATGGACAAGTGAATGAAATGAAATAAATCATTCCATTCCATTGTCTTGTTTGATAACCCTATGATAATGAAATGGATCATCAACTCGTGTTGTAAAGCCGAAGATATAAAATATAATTTTGCTGACATTTTCATTTGTGATGTGTATATAAAAGGGGTATTATTTTCTTGTAATTTTTTCTGTTTATTTGTTTATTATTATTTATTTATTTAATTATTTTATAGTATGTGAATTATTTAATATTATTATTTTTATTTGTTTTTTTAACGGTTACTTATTTTATTTTCAGTTGTCTTTTAATATTTTATAATAATAATATATTATATTTATTTACTTTTTTATATTATCAAAATTATTTTTATTTCTTTGTTTGTAGTTATTTTATAATTATTTATTATTTTATTTAATTATTTTATTTAATTATTTTATTTTTTATTCTTTTTTATATTTTTAAATGTTTTTAAATTATTTAATTATTTATATTATTAAAATTATTTGTTTGTTATTTTATTTATTTTTAATTATTTATAATTTTTTCTTTATCTTCTTTATTTTTTTAATTATCTTTTACTTTCATTTTTTAGGAAAAGAACATATTGAATAAAAACATTCATTATATTTCTTAACGGAATAAAAAATAATCGGGATGGGGGAGGGGAGGGTCAATACTTGGGAGTTTCAATAAAGTCAACTGATTATTTTTAACCGAGGTTAAAAAAAATTGTGCTAGAATTGTCAAGTTTCTCAAAGATAAAAGGTTCCAACGAAGATGAAGATACTCATTCATTAAGGGGTGATCTTGGAAATTTCGGTTAACAACAGATTTAGGGATTTAAGCTTAGTAGTTACTTGTGATTTCATTTGTTCTTTATTTGTAATCATTTTCAGTTTCATGTACTCGTAATAATTCAGTATCAATAGATGTGTCCGATTACAATCTCAATTTCATCTTTCATTTGATTTTGTGTTCCTGAATGTTATTGATTTGATTCATCCGCAATTTCTCAACCCACACTAAACTTAGGGTGGAGAGGGTCAATGCGGCTTCTACATCTTCGATTATTCGGTTCAATGACTACACCATCATCGGTGTAGCGACTTCCTCCCATTCAATTATTTGGTTTCCAATCTCGGTTAGTTGTAGCCGCTTGCAATTGATCATTGGGTGAGGGATATATTACATCAATAAAAAAATTAAAATCATAAATAAACAACCAATCTAAATAATAATTTCACACCAAAAATTTATTGTATACTTCTCTTAATTATTCTACTAGAATCGAGTTCAGCCGAACCCTTTTATTATAAACAATCAAAGTCAACAATTATGTACCCAAGACACCTTAAAGATTAGAGAGAGAAATTCTAAAACGGATGACTTGTAAGGTATGAAATGATTTTAGTTATGCTTAAATTTATTTTAATGTATTTTTATTACTTACATAGTAGAAATTATGTATATATATTATATTTTAAAAAAAATCATAGACTAATTTCAGGCTTCTAACCCTCCTTATAGGCTTCCCTTAGGCTACTTTCATAATAGTGTTTACAAACAACGTTTTAGCTTTTCTATTAGATTGGGCTTAGAAAAAGAAGTTAAACGGAATATTATAATGATATCAATCAAAATACAATTCCTATAGAGAAAACATAACACCTTCCCAACTTATAAACGGCCCACCGATTCCTTTCGTAATGTTTTAAAAACCGGTTTTTAGTTGAACCGGAAAATCTTTCGAGGCCAGTTAGACCGGCCGGTTGAATCGGTTAGGTGATTTATATATTTTTTTAATAAAAATGTTAATAAACTTGTACACCCGAACAAAAATTGTTAAAATTACAAATATAATCCAGAAAAAACCGGAGTGGTTAAACAAAAAAATCAAAAAATCACCCGGTTCGAAATGGTTCGATTATGTCCAAATTAAAAACCGGTATGAGGACCTTTCGTTTATCAAAAACATCAACACACAATTTGTATGACATACTACTTAATTATTATCAGGATGTCCGATTTTAAAGCGTATTTACAAATAACATGTATGAATTTGTCAAAGTATAAATTAGGTAAAGACTATGCTTTTTATAGTGGTTTCACTCTACTCAATTCCATTAGTTTGGCATACCACATGGCTTTGAAAACTGAAGAGTAATTTTCTTTTTATGGGGAAAAATGTTTTCCATATATGGCAACCCCATTATGTGTAACCGCGTTGCGTAAAAACAAAGCAAATGATGGACTTCCCAATCAAGATAAAATAATTATATCTTATTTTTTTAATGGCGTTTGGATTACCCTCGGATCTTAAATATCTGAGTGAGTATTTTTGAGACGTGATTGTAATTATTCAAACTGAATTTGACACTCCAGACTTAAGTCATCTAGGAACATCATTAAGAAAGAAACTCACAACTTATAAAAAAACTCTTTTGAGTCAGATTTGAACTTGAGACCTCAAGATCCCAAGCTCTAGCCATCGTACACATACCATTGAGTCAAATACCCTTGATGAACCTTATAACTTATAAGAATAACACTTATACTAATCTTGATTATAATTGAGAAATAAAAGAAAAACAAATAAATTATATTATTCACGTGTATACATAAACTATGTGATTATGTATATGTAAATTAACGCCCGTTTTGGGTATTAAATAAGGAATAAATTGCTTGATTTCTTTAACTTTTAATTAAGATTTAGTAAGTGATTTATTTACCAAGTCGGTTAAATAAAATCATTTATATGATAAACTTAAGAATACTACAAGTTTTAGGACTAATGTGAAGAAATGGGATAAATGAAAGGGAGTAGTATAGAAATGGGATAAATGGAGTCTAGGTCAAATTGTGAGTTGGTGTGAGAGCTATGGAAACTTCACAACTTCTACCCTAAACAGAAGCAATAAATCTCCATTTGAGTTCATATATATTCATTCATCTAATAGCATGGGGTATACCCCATGTTATCAAGTCATGTTATCCCGCCACATAGGCGCTGACTGGATAACATGACTTGATAACATGGAAGGGGTATACTCCATGTTATCCAACTCATGTTATCCATTTTTTTATTACTTTTTTTTTTGCATTTTAAAACATAAATATAAAAACTAATATATTAAACATTAAAAAACATTACAAAATGCAAATAAAATTAAAAAGTCATACAATAAATAAATAAAAAAACTACGGGTTTGGGTTCGGGTTCCTCAACTTCTCGGGTTGAAGTTGGAAGAACCGATGAACAAAGGGTTCGGTTGTCCACCGAACGTTGGAAAACTCCACGGGTTTTGTTGGAACTCGTTGTCGTTGGGGGTGTTTGGGGGTGTTTGGAGTGTTTGGATTCATGGTATTTTTAAAGTTAAAAGAATAGAAAGTTGATAGAAGAATGGGTAGATGTGAGTGTTTTATAAAAGATTGTGGGGTATTTATAGGAGATAAAATGTTAAATTAGTTAATTAAAAAAAAAATAGATAACGGTCAAAAAAATTACCGTTCAACGGTAATATATCCACATCCACGCCCGTTAACATCTTCACGCCCCACAGCTCCACGCCCCGTTAACGCCCCGCCGGGGCGGTGTTCCAGCCCGTTATGGGCAATAACGCCCCCTTCACGGGGGTATACCGCTTGCTATAAGAAAGGAAAACATTCGGCAAGTGTTGACCTTATGCATGCATGCGATTGTGTAGAAATTTCCAAGACACCATTCTTGAATATCTGATTAGTGGGTATTATGTGGGAGTTTATGTAATCAATGGGTTATGTCAAATTAGAGTTAGAGTTGTAATGTTAAAGAAACAAACTTCATATGTGTATATCCATGATTTCTACCAACATATGTGAAATAATCATGTTTTTGAAAATTAACATTAAAAATTTAATGAATTTCAAATAGACATTATGAGATTAGGGGAAGTTACGCACACCTAGTGTTTGATTAAATGACTACGAGGATTAAATTTTATAAAATTTAATGAAATATTAATGATTTTGAATGTCCATTTGTGATTTATGGAATCCATTTTTTTTTAACGGCTAATATTTATTTTACACAAATTTTCACTATGCCAAGGTTTGAACTTTGGTCTCTCCCTAAAGAGGTTTTGCCCCTTACCACTAGGCTACAACCTAAGTGGCTTTTGGAATACATTTGAAGAACGAATTCTCTGAGTCAAGATTGAAGTCAAATAAAAAGTCAATAAATTATAGGACTTACTTGTTCAAGTCTTATTGAGGAGGGACTATTTCTGTAATTTTAATAGTTTGTAAAGAACCGTTAGCGATATATATATAGTTGTAACATGATTTTTAGGTAGTAAGTTCAATACTTAAACGTTTATCTTTTAAATTTAATGTTACTATCCAGTTTTTTATATTACCATTTCTTTACGTAGCGTTACAATAATACAACTGTTTCGTATACGGTATACACGTGTTATACTTGTTCTTGAGATAGGAAATCTAGTTCAAACATTTATATTATTTCAAACTCTGCTTACCAAAGTTTAACGTAAAGACTAATAGATATGATTGTTTTCATATTATCTAACTTGAAGGCTATAAATTCCAATTATGAAGGAAGCTTCCTAGAGATGTTAAAAGGGTAGGGATGTGTTTGCCCGTTTGTTTCTTGTTCTCGTAAAGTTACTCGATTTGTTACATCAATTTGCCATAATAGGTTATATTCCAATTCAATAATCAACATATTATTAAGTTGTTGAAATGTTTTTGAACGGTTGTTGAGTCAAATTTGATTTCTTATCCCATGTTACACGGGCTTAAACCCGCGTTTTATGGTGGGGGCATTTCGATTTCTTATAAAATTTAAAAAGAATTTTAGACCCAACGATAACGATAACGTTAATATAGATTTAACAAATTTTTGTTTCATGTTGAAAATCAGGTATTCTTTAACTTAATCATAACAGATTTAACAATTTTTTTTTTGTTGATTAATATAATAGTTGAAGGTACAAGAAAATAGAGAAACGGTATCCTATTTATAAGCATTCTATCCATATTATTTTATTACAACTTCAAAACACTTTATAATTATTCTAATTAATAAAAAACTAAACTATAAACTAATAATAAATTTACCAAATTAACCCTTAATTAATTCCTATTACAAGATTAGCCCATTACACCTATACTTATTATGACCTTCGTAGAATAATATAAAGAAGTCCATTCATAAAAATGATATGTCTAGCCAAGCTTTAAAGGAGTGTACATTCAAGTTTCGATAAAATTCATATCTAATAAACGTAGGTAAAAAAGAAGACCTCACAACTTTACATTATAAAATTATAAGAATCATATACTAAAAGTTATAAGAAAAAAAATAAATACATATATACAGGCAACACGTGTCATCTTTTTGTTGGTTTAAAACCTAAATTGATTGTTTAGTCAACCCGTATCCCGAACAAATCGGGTTTTCCAGTTTTACCTATATATATTCTCTTCCAACATGAATTTTTGGAAACTCATATCTTCTTCAAATTCAAAATAATAAGATCTTTCAAATAGTAATTAGGGTTTTGTATCTTCTATATATATATTTAACCGTCTACATTTTTGATCGGAGCAACAAGAACAAACTTACTTTTTTATGCTATTTGAACGATAAAAATTCTGTAAGTAACATCTTAATTGTCTCTTCAAATCCTCTCATTTTCCTTTTCCTCCAGCTCGGGATTCAATTATGGGAGGCGAAAGTACATGGAGGAAGATGAAGCTCGCTCTAGGGCTAAATACATGCTTTTACCTTCCCAAAACAACCGACGAAGACGGCGTTCACTCGACGCAGTCGCCGTCCACCGGCATACATTCTCCGGCTCCGACCGCTCCGACCGCTCCGACTCCTTTATCTTCCGGTCTCCCGCTTTCCACTACATCATCGTTTTCAGAGGTAGTTTTGAATCTACTTTGACTCTTCATTGAAACTCTGCCTTTGATTTTTTATTCTGAATATTGAAAAACAGAAATTCATTGAAACTCTGCGTTTGATTTTTAGAATGTATCAAACTAACTAATTAGGTTTTCTGTGAACAAGCATAATTGATTGATCATAAGACGTTTGACTTTCGGCATGATGATGATGATGATGATGATAGACCATTTTGTCATGTAGTTTCAACTTTTGATGCACTAAAATTATGTATTTTTTAAGTTGAAACTTCCCCTTTTTTCTTGAAGGTTTAGGGTTCATCTCTCTCTTTTCATGATTGAATCAACACTTTTTGACTTACTTATGGAGCATAAACTTGATTAAAGTAAGTTTAGCTTTGAAAATAGTAGAAAGTCTTTACCTTATTCATGTTGTTACATAATTCTTTTCATACATGTGACTGCTTTTGACTATATGATGCATATGCTTTTCTTTATTGCCTAGAAATGAAACCTTCACAATTGGAACAACAACAATTCAATTGCTTAATGATCTTTACAGTTTTCTTATCAATGTTTAGTCATTGGGCCAAGTTGATTTACAACTTGCATGATCTTGACCAAAAAGTATCTTGGAAAAACATGTTTAAATCGAAAATCAAATACTATTTCTGCTTTTAGCTTCAAGTTAATAAAGAGAGAGCGAGTGCTTACTGGGAAAAAAGTAGAGTGAACCAACAGACATCACTAGAAACCTTAACTATGGCAATTAAGAAACAATTTAGAGGATTAAAATATTAATCATGTTATAGTAACTACAAAACAAAACTGTGTGGAGAGTTGAATAGCGGATTCCTTTAGTGGTCCATACAATATAAGTATTATATTAGATGGATCAGATGGTTTTTGTTTGTGAATATATTATACAAATTAGTACATTTCTTATTTTTAATAAATTAGAATTTCTATTTGGATTTCAGCAAATTTGTGCAATATGCTTGACCTCAGTGAAAGCAACCAACAGTCAAGCAATCTTCACTGCAGAATGCTCACATTCCTTCCATTTGCATTGCATAACATCAAATGTAAAACATGGAAATCGAGTCTGCCCCATTTGTCGTGCAAAATGGAAAGACACTCCTGTACAGAAATACAGTTCTTGTGTGCCACAACAAAAAAGGCAGATTAATCATAATGTTCCTTTACTATTTCAAGCCATTGAGCCTCGCATCTATGATGATGATGAACAAGTCAACGAGAAAGCTGAAGATGCATTTTCTGGTGATGAAGGATTAGAAATGAAAACATATCCTGAAGTTTCTGCAGTAGCAAGATCAACATGTTTCAACAATTTCGGCATCTTAATCAATCTCAAAGCTCCTATCACTAAAGGAAATCTAAACGCACGTGCACCAATAGATCTAGTAACCGTGCTTGATGTTAGTGGTAGCATGGAGGGTACAAAGATTGCTTTATTACAACAAGCTATGGGTTTTGTGGTACAAAATCTTGGCCCATTGGACCGGCTTTCAGTAATAGTGTTTTCTGATTCAGCACATCGCCTTTTCCCACTTCGTCGTATGACTGGAACCGGGAAACAAGAATCTATGCAAATGATTAACTCATTGGTTGCTAGCGGGCGGACCCATATAGCTGGAGCCCTAAGAAAGGGAGTCAAAGTGATGACAGACCGGAAATTCAAGAATCCGGTTAGCAGTATGATGTTGTTATCAGACGGGCAGGACTCTAGGCGAAAGCCCAAGTTGGGAACTGGTTACCAGAAACTTTTACCTGAAGTAAAAAAAGGCAAAATCCGCATACCTATTCACACATTTGGGTTCGGTATGGATCATGATGCTCAAGCAATGCACTTTATAGCTGAACATTCTGGAGGGATGTTTTCGTTTATAGAAGCTGAGAGTGTGATTCAGGATGCTTTTGCGCAGTGTATTGGCGGGCTTTTGAGTGTTGTGGTTCAAGAATTACGAGTTGAGGTTGAGTGTGTTCATCCTGTGCTACACCTGGGTTCTATCAAAGCCGGGAGTTACAAAGTGAGTATGGATAAGACCCGGAGATCAGGGTCTATTCAAGTTGGTGACTTATATGCTGAAGAAGAGCGAGACTTTCTGGTCGAAATGGACATTCCGGTTGAAGAATCGTGCCACGAAATGTCACTGGTGAAGTTTCGAGTCATTCACAAGTGCCCGTTGAGGAAAACAGTGCTTACTGTTGGTGGAAATGAAGATGTGATAATCTCAAGGCCCAGTGCGACTCCTCCGGAAAAGCAAATGGCCTCGATGGAAGTTGACAGACAGCGTAACCGGCTCAGGGCCGCCAGCGCGATAGCCGATGCTCAACAGGTGGCCGAAGGTGGTAATCTAGCGGTGGCCGTAGCGGTGCTTGATGACTGCAGGAAAAAACTGATGGATTCTGCTTCGGGTCGTGGCGGTGACCGGTTGTGTGCTGGTTTGGTCGCTGAGTTGGGGGAAATGATGGATAGGATGGTGAACCGTAGAGTGTACGAGTCCACAGGTCGGGCTTATGTGTTGTCGGGGTTGAGCTCGCATTCATGGCAACGGGCCACGGCTAGGGGTGACTCGACCGAGACGACGAGCGAGATACTGAGTTACCAGACACAGTCAATGGTGAACATGGTTAACTTATCTCAAACAATGCTGTTTACCGGGTGTCCTTCAACATCTACGGCTGCACCACCCAAAAACGAATAATCGTTTTACCTTCTTCTTAATCTGTGTCGTCTTTTTAGCTTAAAAATATAGCTAAATTTCTTCCAATAAAGTGAATAGTAATAATAATAATTTAAACTTATTTACTTTTTTTTCTGTGAAGTATATCAAATGGTTGCCCCATTATCCTACGGTACAATTTCTTATAGAAAAAAAGCTTTAAATATACTATTTGTAAATTTGGTTTATTGAATTTTAATAATCTATGTTTAATTGGTTAATATTAATTCGAATTTTATTTATTTTCTACAATAAAATCAGTTTATCAAGGTATTGAAATCGATTGCACTGAGCTGGCTCATTTAGTTTCAAGCTTGAAATAAGTATGACTCGTCTCAACTTGTTTGTAGCTCCTACCTAGTACTAATTAAAAGAAACTTTAGGTAAGACCGACACTAATTTTTGATAAACCAAAGGTTCAACATTTTTTTACTTTCAAATATAGGTCGTCCACCCTTTTGCAAATTGATTTTTTTTTCTTTCTTTATTAATCACTTAAATAATTACATCTTAATTTCTCCTTTTAAATAAAACCTATATTTACACTATCATTAACGCTGTAAACATATACCGAATTATTTGTTATTATCATTATCAATCAAATAATAATAAAGGAACAGACGGTTTATCGACGTGAGACGGTAACGTGGACACCTCAGCCACCTTCTTACAACGATTTTGGGTTTTGAATACCGAAATCGGAATCGGAACATGCTAATTAATCATGTATTCTCTTCTTCTTTTATACTAAAAAAAAGAAGAAAATAATATGAAATATTATTTTGCCGCAATTAAAAATCATCTCCGACGACTCATACCGATTTCTCAGCAACAGGAAAACGGCGTCTCTCTCTCCCTCCATCGTCTCCTAAAACTGTAAGCATCTGCCAACCCTAATTTCTCTGTAAATTTCAAATTGCTCATCATTACGCTCCAGATTTTGTATTTGCTTCATTGAATTGCTTACGTGTTCTTCTTGCACATTTTATATGATATGGTCGATCTATGTCACACCTTCAAAGCGATGTGTTTAGGGTTTTTTCTACATGCTTAATTTGCTTGTAGTTACGATTTACTTCTTTGCTGCATTTCGCACTATGTTTTGCGTTTTTGCAAGTTTAGATCACTGTGATTTGAACCTGGATCTTAAGTCGTACCTCATGAGTTGCTGTTTTTGATTGGATGTTGTTGAGGCATGCCTCAATGCAGATCAATCCATTGTGGTCCAAGTACTACTGAATTGGAGCTCTGTTTGAAACCATAATTAGTAACTGTTTTATGGAGTCGCTATTTAGATCCTTAGGGTTTGATTCAATTTTTACAGAGGGATGATTGTCCTGTTACTGCTGATAAGAAATTAAGAAGAATGATAGAATGGATTATGCCAGGTTTTTGATAAATTTTATGGGTAATGAAGCTGTTTCTCTTTGTGTAGTGGTGACTTTCTCCTTGTTGGTAAAATCTGTAATGATTATTGAATACTTCCAATTTGGACTGATTCTCCCCAAATTTCTAGAGCAAAGTAGGCACAAAAGAGAGTAGTAGGCTGGCCCAACCTACAAAAATGTTATGGACCCACGTCCATAAAATATCAAAATAATCATCGCTCTGAAACTAGAGAAGAATCAAAATTGCAGTTGATCTTTTATAAGAATAATAAAGAGAACTGAAAATAAAACTGACCGATATCCTTTTGATTATAGGATAAACTGATAAAGGTAGACTAAAGTACCTAGAGTTCATTTACTGTTAGCTAATTTCAACCAAGTTATTTGAAAATATTGCGACGATTACTCCATCAAGAATGACATATCAAACTGATTTGAAAATTTTCTAAATTCACTTGGATTTACTATATCCAACATTTAGCATGATGTATGTAAATATCACTGGTAATAGCAAGGATAAGCAATGTACAATTTATCTCATTGTTATTTAACCAATTGAACTTTATCTTATTATAATTACAACAAAATGGTATATTGGTAATAATTTGAACTCCTCATGGGCTCATGGCTATATAGATGCAGTATTTAGCAGTATTCAAAAGTGGAGAGCGCTTGACGCTCAACATATGTTGGAAATATTCATTTATTTTGTTTAACATCTACTGTGCTAAACCCAGACTTATGTGATCAATTTGATTTGCATGTTACAACTCATCAACAAGATCCGATTTAGATCCTAAACGCTTGCGTAGGTGCATCTATGCTATTTAATAGATACCCATAGCATGAACCCCTCTAAACATATGGCCAGTTGCTAGCTGTATATAGTTATGGTATAATACCAGAGTTTGAAATACGTTAGTATCTCAATTGTGCTTGTATTGAAGCTATTAGTTAGTTTGTGATATCTTCTTGTGTGCATTGTTTATTATTTTATAACACCTTAGAGCTAAAACCTGAAATTCTGATGCCCACTCTATTTCTCAAAAAAAGAAGTGACGAAGGTGGAGAGAATCAGCTTCTGTTGCGCGTCATAACACCTTAAATCTTCACTCCTTGGGAGTTCTGATTACATTGCATTATTTAAGTCGTGTATGCTGCGTTATACCTGCCATATAACCTCTGTAAAACTAACTGTTATATGGATTTGACTGATACTAAGTGCAATTCAATATTGTGTTTTTAGGCTGTAGGATATTTTTCTTTTTAACAGACACTTTTTTCATGGTTACCACTTTTCAGGTATTCTAGCCCTTTCCCAAAAAAATATATTGCCCTGTAATATTCTGGTGGATGCTGTAAGACCATTAACAGTTGCTCACATATTTACATAGAGATTGACATTTAACATTGTCACACCTTACACAATGAAAGGCGTGTATCGCAGGTCAGTTTATAATTTCATAATTTTTTACAATATTGGATCACACTTGATTTGTCTTAGAAAATGCAAGTTTTGTTTGGTTGAGCCTTATTGATTAATCAATTTTGTTATATTTGATGCAGTGGTGTTTTCAAGAAGTCAAATGGTAGTGCGAAACTGATTATAACCACAATCATGGGAATAATTGTAGGATATTTCATTGGTGTTTCTTGTCCATCTGTTTCTCTTACAAAGGTAGCTTTTGAATCTTGGATATACTTTGACAGTTTGACTACACAAAACCATCTATTTGAATTTTAATTTACTGTAATATTTCTGCAGGTTATCTTACCTTCAAGCATTTATTCACCATTTGATGTAACAATGCGTGAGGATCAATCTAAAGCCATCGAACGCAGTTTCCCTGAGAATCTTGGTTCTGGTAATACGCCTGCAACAGCTAAGGTATGTTTTCTGAGGATGTTTGTTGACTTTATTGCTTGTTGAAGCTAACATTTTTTTATCCATTAGAATGTTTTTTATATATTCCTAACCATGCACATTGCTCTACGCCTCTACCCCTGTTATGTTTCTATCTCTGCTACTGTGGTTCAGGAAATTCCTTACATTTTGTCATTTTTGAGTGCTAAATTAGAAAATTGATCATTAGTCAAGTAATTTAGTTAGTTACACTCATGCCACCTCCTCTTGTGTACCAGATCTATGTTCCAACAAATCCTCGTGGTGCTGAGTCATTGCCTCCAGGAATTGTGGTCCCAGAGACTGACTTATTTATGAGAAGATTATGGGGTGAACCTAGTGAAGTATGTTTTCTGATGTTTACTCTGCATGTTCAAGATGTAGTCTATGTATTTTTCTACAGCTGTCTTATAAATTGTCGGTTTTCAGGACTTGAAGAAAAAGCCAAAGTACTTGGTAACTTTCACTGTCGGTTGGGATCAGAGGGATAATATTGATGCATCAATAAAAAAGGTTCCACGATATATCCATTCATACTTAATGTGTTGCATATATGAAGATGCTAAGCTTGTTCACTTGTTCATGACTATTTGTAGTTTTCTCGGGATTTCCAAATCTTGCTCTTTCACTATGATGGCTTAGTAACAGAGTGGGATCAATATGAGTGGTCAAAGCAGGCAATACATATCAGCATTAAGAGACAAACCAAATGGTATGTTTGAGGTTTTGTTATTGCAAACCTGTTGTTTTCATGTTTTCCACATTGTTCTACCTCCTTTTTTTTATTGAATTAATCTTTTTAATAGGTGGTATGCAAAGAGGTTTTTGCATCCAGATATCGTAGCGGCATATGAGTATATTTTCATTTGGGATGAAGACCTCGGTGTTGAACACTTTAACGCGGACAAGTATTTTTTTGTCTTACTCTGCTTATGAATTGTTGCTTAATTCTAGAATGCAGATGTGTATGCCTGTAAATTTAATTTCTTATGCATTGAATTCCAGGTATATCCAGTTGGTTAAGAAACATGGGTTGGAGATTTCTCAGCCTGGTCTTGAACCTAATAATGGATTAACCTGGCAAATGACAAAGAGGAGAGGTGATAAAGAAGTTCACAAGTAGGTTATGATTGTTTGGTTATTCATATTTGTATAATGTTTCTCGAAATAATGCCTAGATGTGGGCCATACTTAGTCATGTATGTCTTTATTGGTCTATAGGGATACAGAAGAGAAACCAGGATGGTGTAGTGATCCTCATTTGCCTCCATGTGCAGCGTAATCTCTCTCTCTCTCTCTCTCTCTCTCTCTCTCTCCCGCCCCTAAAACACACACACAACTTTTATGGTCTCAGAAATTAATTGCAACAATGAGATTTGTGATAGAATAGCTTATCCATAATTAAGATTCAAGGATGCTTCTTACTGCATGTTTATGATATTGTGAACATTTGCATGTTTATTAATTTTTATTTTGTGGAAGATACAAATAGAAATTTAACTTTCGGTGTTTAAAATACTATTCCTTATTTCTTCAATTCTCTTGTCGCATATATATGGAAGTAGTAGCCCCTTTAGCTATTCACTGAACCTAATACTTATAAAAGTTAAATACCTGAAACTACAGATTTTAATTGTGCATTACATGCCTTTTTGTTCATGCATACGTCAAATTAGCATGCATGATACTTTGGTTTGATTATAAGTTTTACTGCTTTTATCCAGATTTGTAGAGATTATGGCCCCTGTATTCTCTCGGGCAGCTTGGCGGTGTGTGTGGCATATGATTCAGGTAAAGATATATTTCAAGTATCAAGAGTCAAGACGATATGGTCAAATAAGACGTGTGCAAAACATTCTTATACTGGCTTTATTATTATGTTTTTGCAGAATGATTTGGTTCATGGATGGGGTTTGGATTTTGCACTTAGAAGATGTGTTAAGGTCGGTCTGCTGGTCATTCATTTTTATTTTCTTATCATGTATATTATTTAATTGCTAATATCTGGTTATGTTCTCGCAGCCTGCACATGAGAAAATTGGCGTTGTTGATTCACAGTGGATCATTCATCAAGTTGTTCCTTCTCTGGGTAGCCAGGTGGATCACCGTTTTGTTTGAAACATTAACTAGCAATCATTTGACTTGTGTTCTTTACTTCTAACATGATTCTTCTATTATTATTATATTAAAATACAGGGTCAGTCTGAGAAAGGCGAAGCTCCATGGAAAGGGGTGCGTGTAATTTTACTTGGTGATTACTCTATAATAAAAAAAAAGTGAGTTATACAGATAATGTGAGTTTTTTCTTCTTTTTCTTTAATAACAGGTGAGAGATAGATGCAAAAGCGAGTGGGCATTGTTCCAAGATCGGCTTGCAAATGCAGATAAAGCTTACTTTAAGCAGACCGGATAGGATGGAAATCGTGTACATTGTTTTTTGACCCGTTTTGGCCTTTAAGCCTGATTCATCACACAACGCGGCTTTTGTGTTTGCCATAGGGATCCACAGCCCAGAGCATGCTTTGTACTGTAGCCTATATAGTCCCACCATATGATTCTCAGAATGTCAGTCTTTGTGCATAGTTTATGTGAGTGACCTGGTTTTTTTTGTTTTTTTTACTTTCCTTTATGGTTGATGTATTAGTGTTAAACCTGGAAATAACAGGATTTATGATGATTTTTGTTTTGACTTATGTTAATTAACAATTACTTTTATCATACATCTACCCTCTTTATTGTCATCTACAAATCAAAATAACATGTAATGCATCTTTTCCCAAGACGTCATTCTTTCAAGAAAATAAAAATAAAATCCTTTCAAGATAAAAACTAGGTGTGCAATTAGTGTTTGAGCTTGTCTATTGTTACCTTTCTATATAAGATGAAAATGTACAAGAATATAACGAAATATGGAATGACCCGATCTGGCCCAACGTATTGTGGGGTCTTATTTCTATTATTACTATTGTTATTGATTTTGGTTAGTGAAAATGTGTGTTAAGATGGGTACATCAACCCAAAAAATCAACTTAAATTATTGGTAAGCATAGGTTGTTGAGTCACGACCCTAGCTGTTTGGAGTATCATTCAAGATGCATTCATTCCACCTAACAAATAATTTTATATAATACAACTCTCGTTTTTGTTTATTCAAATCTTTACAGTTAAGATAAGTTATTGTGTAAAAATCATCTTTCGTCATGTAATAATCGTTATATTTGATATAAAAAAATAAAAAAATGTTTGATCATATATATGGTTATTCAAGCGCTAAAACTGTTTGGTGGTGTAATTTGAAAAGTGAAATTACAAAGTTGACTTTGCCTTAAATTCACCTTAATTTAACATTGACAACAGCTAGTGTGGAAAAAAAATAGCAAAAATATTTTGTTTGTTTTGCCGTGAAATCCAAGCAAACAAAGAAGAATTGCAATTTTAGGTACCAAACCAACCGCAGATGCAGATGGCAGACCACAAATTATAAACCCCTCCATTCCATCCATATGCATTCAATCTCACATTCTGCTTGCTTTAAACCACTCCTCAACCGCCACCGCCTCAACAGATCACATAACAGAAAACCAATCGTTAGATACATATTCAAAGGTCTCATTCGGTTATCTTCTATGTTGATGATCGATTGTCTGTTTCAATAATCATGTGTGTATGATTCTGTTTCAACTTTTTTGCAGATAAATTCCGACTGCAGTTAAAGTAAGCTGCATAAAGAAAAAAAAGATGGGAGAATTAACAGGGTACCAGTTGGGGGTTATTGGTGCATTGTTTCTATCAGTTGCATCCTCAGTTTCAATTGTTATCTGCAACAAAGCCTTGATGAGCAATCTTGGTTTTCCTTTTGGTAATATGTTTGTTTACTTGCATCTCAAGTAACCATTTCTAGCTAGCTAGTATAGTTATAGTTATTTATATTTGGATGGATATGAATACTAAAGTAAGGTTACATTACATATATATATTTGAAGCTACCACATTGACTAGTTGGCATCTGATGGTTACATACTGCACACTTCATGTGGCACATCGTTTGAATTTCTTCGAAAACAAGCGAATTGATATGAAGACGGTCATCCTGTTTGGGATCCTAAACGGGGTCTCGATTGGTTTTCTTAATTTGAGCCTCGGATTTAACTCCATCGGCTTTTATCAGGTGCACACACTGCAGTTTCAAATATGGGATGACTCAAATATAATTAACATATTGTTACTATTGTATAAATTTGTTAATTATATTGGTTTGGTTTTATATATGTTTTATAGATGACCAAACTTGCAATCATACCTTTTACTGTCCTGTTAGAAACTCTCTTCTTGAAGAAACAATTCAGGTAAACAAATCAACATATTTTAAGGATATTATTAGAGTATGTTTTTAACTCATATGTCTCAGGAATAAAAACTGTTTTGGGTGCTTACAAATTGCAGCCAGAAGATAAAGATGTCGCTTTTCGTCCTACTTGTTGGAGTTGGCATAGCATCAGTGACAGATCTTCAGCTCAATTTTCTTGGCACAGTTCTCTCCCTTCTAGCTATCGCCACCACATGCGTTGGTCAAATTGTATCCTCCCACCTTGTTTTACGATACTTTTAGATCGAAAATGGAAGTAATTATAGTCTATTACAAGTTTGTACTTAACAAAATGTTGAAATTTCAGCTGACAAACACCATTCAAAAGAAACTAAATGTGTCATCAACTCAGCTGCTGTATCAATCAGCACCATTTCAAGCAGCTATTTTGTTTGTCACAGGCCCTTTAGTAGATCAGTACCTCACTAAGCAAAGTGTTTTTGCTTTCAAATATTCACCTCTTGTTTTGGTATATATTCTCTATTACCCTAGCTACCCATTGGGTTTTGACCCACTAAATATATTTATTTTGTGCGCGAATTGCAGGGATTCATAATACTATCGTGTGTGATTGCGGTTTCTGTGAACTTTAGTACATTTTTGGTGATTGGGAAGACATCACCAGTGACATACCAAGTGTTGGGGCATCTAAAAACATGTCTTGTTCTTGGATTTGGGTATACTTTACTGCATGATCCTTTCACACATAGAAACATCATAGGAATACTTGTTGCCATTATTGGAATGGGCTTGTATTCTTACTTTTGTACCCATGAAAACAAAAAGAAACAGATGCATGATCTCTCTCCAGCTTCTCAGGTACTCTCTCTCTCTTTTTCTCTAACATATTAATATATTTATTATTCATGTCTAAACATGTATAACATGCATGTATGAGTAGTGTAGCAAAAATAAAGTTTTCACTTTTTATTTTTTAATGAGAGATAAAATTATGCATCATCATATTTGGTCCATTCCCTTTTATAAGAAACATTGGGTCAAACCTAATGGGTCTCTTTTGTGTGGGGTATTAGGACAGCCCAAGCCAAAACAAGGTCTACTTGGTCCATATGTTCCACTCTTGATCATATAAGTCTTTAACTTTATGGACCTTACTTCTTATAATTTTTTTTTAATTGGTTGACATCTATCATGACATATAAGTTTCATTTAGTTGATTAATTGAGTTTTCTTATTTTATTTTTACAGATTAAAGACAAAGATAGTAACGCCCCTCTTTTGGATAAAGAAAATCATTTTGAAGTGAAGAAAGCAACCAAAGACTCTCTTGTTTAAGATAAAGCGAGTGTTAGGAATGTGTTTATTTCCTTTTAAATTCAAATGAAATTTTGATTCTTTTAAATAAATTCTAAACTGCCACATTTGACTTTATATATAGTCTTTACTAGCTTTTATACCCCGTGCATCGCACGGCTGAGATTTAAAAAAATATATGTATCGCACGGTTGAGGTTAGAAAAATTAATAATGGTAATAGATGACAGAAAACGGAATTTATATAAAAGAAAAAACTGTTAAAGTAAATAATTGGTAAACTATAAAGTAAATAAAACTGTTAAACTGTAATTTAATAAACTATATTATATATTTAATTTAGTAATTAAATAATTAGTTATTAAATAATTAAGAAGACAATAAATAAAAAGTTGAATATATGTATCCAAAACTTTTCTTTTTTATAGAAATAAGATTTTTGTCATATAATTAATTAATTATGATGTTGATTATCACTATAATAAATATATTTTATTTCTTGCCATGAAAATACGAATAATTGATTAATTAGAGTGGTGATTATCCATACAATAAATATTTTTTATTTATTGTCATGGAAATAAAAAAAAACCTAAAAATAAGATCATTGATTTAAGAGGGAAAATTATTATGAGATGGAACATGGAATGACATGTGTCCCAAATCTTTCCTTTTATATAATAATATGATATGATAATATGATGAAATATGATGATTTTTGTTTTTTTTTTTGAACAGCGACTTTCATTCAAAGAAAAGATTAGCCAGAAGCTAAGAGAACAAAAAATAGAGTTAAAAGTTAAATTTACACCAATCTATCCATTCTAAGTTTCTCCGCTTCGCTTTAGTTTTGAACCATAAGAAGCTTTCGGCTTTGATCTCCTTGAGCGTGTGGCTAATGGAGGGATTCACTTTATTGTACACCACCTCATTTCTCACTTTCCAAAGGCGCCAACAAGTCGCAAGGATGATCACTTGAAGGGCATTCCGTTTGTCAACACCAACTCTATGATACTCGTGAAGGGACAAAAGGTCACCAACTTCCAATGCGAAAATGGGGGGGATATTACACCATCGAGAGATGAGGGTCCAAGTAGAATTAGCCAACCAACACCCTATGATTTTTGTTACCTTTCGTATATATATATATATATATATAGGGAGGGGATCATTTAAGAACCTATTGGGTTTGAGAACTAAAAAGAACCATTCTAAGCCACTAGTTTATATATATGGAAATCCTCCGGGAAAAAGACAGGATTAGCCCTTTTGACAAATCTTTTCTTTAAAATAGCCTGTTGACAAATTTGATCCTCAAAATAGCCCTCCATCTATGGTCGCCGGCGACCGCTGCCTGAGGTCACACGACCGTCGTCTGCCCCCAATGAGAACTCGCCACGTCACCTATAACGGTCGTCACGACCGTGGTTTTCCGACCACGACCGTGTATTCCTGACACCGTTGTCGGAGTCGCCGGCGACCGTCTAACACCGTTGTCAGAGTCGCCGGCGACCATAAATTAAAACAAAACTACGAGGGTTACTGTGAACAGGGGCGCTGGAGTTTTTGTTGCTGGGCGGCAAAGTGAGTTAGGAGTTACAGATATTGTCGCCGGAGTTGCGGATACGCCGGACTTTTTGTTCCAGGTCATCAGGTCATCAGAGAGAAGCTTTTTTTCGTAGTTTGTCCCTCTACGAAGGTGTCACAGTAGATGCAAGGTGGTGCTACGGTGTTGGTGATCCTGGCCGGTGGCTGTGGTTTGATGGGTTTGTTCCCGGAGAAGTTCTTGTTTGAGATTTTTAGAGAGATGGAGTCTTCTCAAAACAAAAGAAAACAATTACTTGCAACTTTTTCTTATAAAAGTAATAATTTTGATTTAGTATTTCAAAGGGCATTCGTATTTAGTATTTCAATGACCGAACATGTTTAATATTTATTTATTAGTTTCATTAGTTTAATTAAATGAACGTCCTAATATATAACTTATTAAATAAAATATATATTTCTTTATTAGTTTCTATATCTATGCATATTTTATAGTCTTTAATATTTACTTATGTTTATTACTTTTTTGAACGCATATATTAAAGTACTAGGTTAGTAACCCGTGTAATACATGAGTTGAATAAAGATTCATAATATATGATAACTACAAAAAGTTTAACAAGATGATAGAAAATTATGAATGACATAATTCTTTATAAATTTTGTAAAGTTTGACATAATTAAATTTTTATTAATTTTGAAAGAAAATTAATTTAAAAATTTTATTTTTAAATTTGACAGTTTTGACATAATTATTATATTCAATATTTAAGGAATATATTAAGGTTGATTGTGGTGATGCCAAGTGGAAAATCCTAGGTGAATACCCTAGAAAAAATTCATGTGGCATCTGAGTTAGTGCTTTATTAGATGTAAATAAATAAATAAATAAATAAATAAATATGTAATATTTAGAGTCATGTTTTGTTTTTTTTTTTGAACGGTTTAACTTTTTTTAAACTCGTCTTTGACGAAACACGAATTCTTGATCTCGAATTCTTGATCTTAATGGGAGTAACACCTTAATTTCTATATTTTGTCAACTGTACCTAACCCCACCCATTATTTAGAGTCGTGTATTTTTTTTAAGTATTTTTATAAATGCAGATAAATAATTCTAAAAACCTTTAGAAAATTTATGAACTTAAGATTATCATTGGTAGTCTTCTTGATGTAGTTAAAGAGTAATTTGGCTGGTAAAATTAATCCATTCGTAATCGATTTAAATAAACATTAAATATGTGTACTCATTGGAAAAATGTGTACTCCTTGGAAAAAACAAACACAGCTGTATTTTGGAAAAACAAATCATAATTATTACTTATTGAAATTATTTTATTTTTAAGTAAACGTTTAGAGAAGACACATCTCTCTAAAAATCTCAAACGTGAGACTTTTCCGGCAACAAACCCATCAACGACACCTACCGGCCACCGCCAACACCATAGCACCACCTTGCATTTAGCGAAAAGAGCTTCTCTCCGATGACTTGCAACAAAAAGTACAGCGCATCTGCAACTCCGGCAACAAAAAGTCCGGCGCATCTGCAACTCCGACGACAATATCTGTAATCCTAACTCACTTCGCCGCCCAACAACAAAAACTCCGGCGCCCCTGTTCACAGTAACCCTCGTAGTTTTCTTTTTAATTTATGGTCGCCGGCGACTCCGACAACGGTGTCAGACGGTCGCCGGCGACTCCGACAACGGTGTCAGGAATACACGGTCGTGGTCGGAAAACCACGGTCGTGACGACCGTTATAGGTGACGTGGCGAGTTCTCATTGGGGGCAGACGACGGTCGTGCGACCTCAGGCAGCGGTCGCCGACGACCATAGAAGGAGGGCTATTTTAAGGATCAAATTTGTCAACAGGCTATTTTGAGGAAAAGCTTTGTCAAAAAGGCTAATCCTGTCTTTTTCCCAAATCCTCCCCCCCCCATGAATTTGAGTGGTCCCCCCTGAAAATTAGTGGCCCAAATTGGTTCTCAAAAGTTCTCAAAACCAATTGGTTCTCATTTGAACCTAACCCTATATATATATATATATATATATATATATATATATATATATATATATATAGGGAGAGGATCATTTGAGAACTAATTGGTTGAGAGAACTTTTGAGAACCATTTTAAGCCACTAGTTATATTTACATATATCCCCTCCCATGAATTGTAGTGGTCCCCAACTGAAATTAGTGGTGGAGATTTAGTTCTCAAAAGTTCTCAAAACAAAAAGTTTTCATTTGAACCTAACCTTATATATATATACATATATATATATATAGAGAGGAAGGATAAAATGAAAACCTTTCCGAGTTTGGAAAACCGTGAAAACCAAGCTAAAAAATTCGATTTTTGTTCCGATTTTTTTATAGTGATTCTCTAAGTTAAAAAAACTCCCATATGCAAAAAAATTAAAAAAATGCCTAGTAAATTTTTTTATAAAAAAATATTTTATAACCGATGTTACATATGTTACATATGTAACCTCGGTTATAAAATATTTTTATAAAAATAATTTACTAGGCGTTTTTTTATTTATTTTTTGCATAAAGGGGGTCTTTTTAACATAGAGAATCACCATAAAAAAAATCGAAACAAAAATAGAATTTTTTAGCTTGGTTTTCACGGTTTTTCAAACTCGGAGAGGTTTTCATTATATTCCTCCCCTATATATATATATAGAGGAAGGATAAAATGAAAACCTCTTCGAGTTTGGAAAACCGTGAAAACCAAGCTAAAAAATTCGATTTTTGTTCCAATTTTTTTTATGGTGATTCTTTAAGTTAAAAAGACCCCCTTTATGCAAAAAAATAAAAAAAACGCCTAGTCAAATTTTTTTTAAAAAATATTTTATAACTGAGGTTACATATGTAACAGTACCCTGTTACATATGTAACCTCAGTTATAAAATATTTTTTTAAAAAAAATTTGACTAGGCGTTTTTTTTATTTTTTTGCATAAAGGGGGTCTTTTTAACTTAGAGAATCACCATAAAAAAATCGGAACAAAAATCGAACTTTTTAGCTTGGTTTTCACGGTTTTCCAAACTCGGAGAGGTTTTCATTATATCCCTCCCCTATATATATATATATATATATATATATATATATATAGGAATGAGAACAATTAATAACCCTTCCTTGGAGCAATAACCAAATAACCACATCCTAGTGGCTTGATGAAAAAACAGGTGCTATGGATTAGTGACATGTGGCATTCATTTTTTTTTTTTAACAGAAAGGGTATAAGGGTATTTTACCCAAAAGAAAAAGCACCCCCTCATTTTTAAAACGCTTATAACCTTTTTATCTGAAGTCGTTTTTTTATAAAAATTATACCATTGGACTTGTCGCTTTTTTATCTTTAATTCGGATGTGGTCCCGAGTTTTTTCGAAGGTTTTTTTTTCAAACGTCCGTATTAACATCAATGCTACAGAAGAAAAGCACCGACGTTACCCAAAAAATGCATCAGTGCTACTTTTTGTAACATTACATGTCAATACGGACGTTTGAAAAAAAGTGTCAAAAAATATCGGGACCACATCTGAATTAAAGATAAAAATGCGACGAGTCCAATGGTATTTTTTTTATAAAAAACCGACATCGGATAAAAAAGTTATAGCCGTTTTAAAATGGAGGGGGTACTTTATTGGTTGAGTTAAATGACTAAAATACCCTTTCTGAAAAAGGAGGGAGAGGGACACTTGTCATAATTTTGATGGTTCAAATGGGTTATTTTGTTATTCCTCCAAGCAAGGGTTATTAATAGTTCCATACCCTATATATATATATATATATATATATATATATATATATATATATATATATGTATAAAGAGAGGCTTCAAACTTAAAATTAGATATGCTAACACTTTTTTAATCTCTTTTCAAATATTATTATTACAAATAAAATGATTCCTATTACTAAAATATACTAAGTTGTTTAATTTTAAGTTTAATAGAAAAACTATTTTTTTTAAATAAGAAACAAGTTGCAGACCCGTCCGCGCGTTGCGGCGGGCCTGCAATTACAGTGTCGTTCAATTTTATTTGATCTTGTGACCCGCCCGCGCTTCGCGGCAGGCCACCAATTTACCCCCATTAGTTTAATGTGATAAAAGTATTAAACTTTAAAAAAATATTGACCAAAGTCGAAAACTTTAAAAATATACTAAAAACGAAAGCTAGAAAAGTGAAGGAGTATAAAACATAAAAGTCTAAAAGTTTCATGGTGAAACTATAAAACTATAAAAGGTATATTAAAAAAACGAAAGTATAAAATTTTAGGAAAATAAAACGTTAAAGTCTAAAAGTTGTGTCGTCGAAGTATGAAACTCTAAGAAAAGTATACTAAAAAAATGAAAGTAGGAAATCTAAGGGGAACATAACGCCAAATGTAAAAGTTGTGTCGTCGAAGTATAAAATTATCAAAAAAGTCATCTCCGAAGTCAAAAACTCTAAAAGTATAGTAAAAATAAAAGTAGTCTAATAAAAAATGAAAGTTAAAAAGTTAAGAGGTATAAAACGTAAAAGTCTAAAAATCTCGTGTTGAAAGTATAAAACTATAAAAGTATACTAAAAACGCAAGTAGAAAAGTTAAAAGTTTCGTGGGCAAAGTAGAAGACTACAAAACTTTAAAAAAAACTATAAAAGTTAAAGGGTAGAAAATATAAAGTATAAAACATATGTGGCTAAACTATGAAAACCTAAAGTTTACTTTACGTTAAAAAATAAGTATAAAAGTTAAAGGGTAAAAAATGTCAAAGTGCTAAACCTACGTGGCTAAACTATTAAAAACTAAAAAATAACTATTTACCTTCAATTTTTATTGTAATATATAGTTTTAGTCATTTTTGACATACAATCCAAATTGTAGGTCCTAGATTTCCCAAACACACGATATCTAATCAAACACGAGTGCGGAATCCTCGTATAAGATCGATTCAAGAAGAATAGTAGAAGAATAGACTAGATCTATGAAAAAGATGAAGTCTTGAATGAAGAACAACTACTATGAAGCAATGAAGGCTGATCGTAAACTCTCACAAGAACAAGAAATCGTGAACAAGTAATCTCCAAAGCTTCGTTAATCATAAACACACATGGGTTTATATAGGTACCCAATGGGTTTACTATTGGGCCCCTTGTGGATCATAAACCCAATAGTAAACCCAAACCCAATCATAAACTAGCCTAAATACAATAGCAAACTAGCCTATAATTCTAATTAAACCCTCTAAACCCATAGTGACTTTTTGCCGTAAACCAACCCTGTTTACGATCGTAATCACCTGTTTATGATCGTAATCACCTGTTTACGATCGTAATCACCTGTTTACGATCGTAATCACCTTCAGTCATAAACACCAGTCATAAACTCAGAATCGGAATCTCAATCATAAACTCCGATAGTAAACTCCGATAGTAAACTCCGATAGTAAACTCAGTTTATGATTGTGTTGGATCTTAAACCTTCAAATCTTGATCATAAACATTCATATCTTCAAGCCTTGATCATAAACCTTCAAATCTTCAAGCCTTGATCATAAACCTTCAAACCTTCAAGCCTTCTTGATCATAAACATTCATATCTTCAAATCTTCAAATCTTCAAATCTTCAAATCTTCAAATCTTTAAATCTTCAAATCTTCAAATCTTCAAATCTTCAAATCTTCAAATCTTCAAATCTTCAAATCTTCAAATCTTCAAATCTTCAAATCTTTAAATCTTCAAATCTTCAAATCTTTAAATCTTTAAATCTTCAAATCTTCAAATCTTCAAATCTTCAAATCTTCAAATTTTTTTTTTTTTTTTTTTTGGAAAAAGCTTGAATCCAATATCGTGAGAACCTCGAATCTGTGATTCTTGGCTCTGATACCAATTGTAGGTCCTAGATTTCCCAAACACACGATATCTAATCAAACACGAGTGCGGAATCCTCGTATAAGATCGATTCAAGAAGAATAGTAGAAGAATAGACTAGATCTATGAAAAAGATGAAGTCTTGAATGAAGAACAACTACTATGAAGCAATGAAGGCTGATTGTAAACTCTCACAAGAACAAGAAATCGTGAACAAGTAATCTCCAAAGCTTCGTTAATCATAAACACACATGGGTTTATATAGGTACCCAATGGGTTTACTATTGGGCCCCTTGTGGATCATAAACCCAATAGTAAACCCAAACCCAATCATAAACTAGCCTAAATACAATAGTAAACTAGCCTATAATTCTAATTAAACCCTCTAAGCCCAGCCCAACATATTTAATATTACAAGCCTCATAATCTAGCCTCTACAATCTTCCCCTAGGCTTGAGATATTAAATGTCTTCGATCTTTGAAAAACTTCTTCTTGACTGGCTGGCATAGATGCTGATGAAGATTCTTTCCGCAGAAATTTTCAATGGGTTTCATGACGGGCACTTGGGACTTCCTCTTGATCAGCATCAACTTGAACTTCTTGAAATGAACAAGTTAATGAGAGGAGGATTCTCATTGACTTGCTTCTCTTGAAAGAATTGGTTCTTGCTGAATCTTCGGTAACTGTCTTAAATCTTCAAAACAATTAGAGGTTAAATTTTGAAAAACCTCTAACTGTGAAGACCTTGATTGTTGAACTTCAAACTTCATGAACTCTGACTGCTCTCTGTATCATTTTCTTTTTCAAAGGTTGACTTGAAATCTTCAGCTTCCCCTAAACATGTGAGCATTTTCTTTGAAAAACTTTTGAAGCTTTTGGATACTTGTAAAGATACCAACAACTTCCCCTGAACAATTGCTTTTCAGATGGAAGTCTTGTCCGGTTGGTTCTTTAACTTGAGCAGCAGCAACATCTTTCTATCATCAACCTGTCTGACACACATTTGAAAAAATATACACTACCAGACATGTGATGACTGGTCTTTGGGTTAGGAGGTAATTATCATCTGTTCAGTTGATTCAAATTAACATAATTTTAACCAAAAACCCTAATATAGATTACGGGTTTTCTATAAAACTTCCCCTGAACCCAAAGACCTCTAAAGACTTCCCCTTAGCTGATTACTTCCCCTCAGCTTAGGACTTCCCCTGAAATAATACATATTATCTTCGAGTTCCCTTCAGATACTATGTATTATGGAAGTCTTTTCATTAGATAATAAGTATCATCCTCGAGTTCCCTTCGGATAATACTTATTATCCTCCCTCC
>JBCNJP010000006.1:62857983-62903456 GCA_039602395.1 Deinandra increscens subsp. villosa
TTATATATATATGCACTAATATTGAAAACTATATCATGTGAATCTCTATAGTAAAATAGGCCGTCCAGGCATAATACCAGATCCAACAACAATGAACGCCGCTGAAATTGAGGCCCTTATTACGCAACGAGTCGCCGATGCAGTCGCCGCTATTGGAGAACAACGCGAGCGTGACAGACAGAACAACCCGCCCCACGGTAAGTCCATTACCCGAAACGTTAAGCCAGAATATAAACCACCTTACGGAAATTATATTCAGCACTCCCTAACTAACGTTTCAGGTCCACGCGAGTGTTCTTACAAGGATTTCATGAACTGCAAACCCGCTACCTTCAAGGGCACTGAAGGAGCCGTGGGTTTAATTCGATGGTTCGAAAAGGCTGAATCCGTTTTTCGCATAAGCAATTGCCCTGACGAATACAAAGTGAAATATGCGACCTGCACGTTCATCGATGGCGCATTAACATGGTGGAACTCCCACGCTGACGCCATGGGAACAGACCTAGCCTATGAGTTAACGTGGGATGAACTCAAGCAACTTCTAAGGGACGAGTACTGCCCGCGCGAAGAACTGCAGAAGCTGGAAGCAGAATTTTGGGGACTAACCATGAACGGGTCAGATGTCGCCGGATACACTAAACGATTCCGCGAACTAGCTCATCTTTGCTCAAACATGGTCACGCCCCTGTACAAGAAGATTGAAAGATACGTCTGGGGACTTGCGCCGCACATCCAAGGAAATGTCCTTGCATCCAAGCCAGCCTCTTTCCAGGAAGCAGTGCGTCTAGCACACAGCTTGATCTATCAAGCCACCCGCCAGGGTACAACCTTTCCCAAGAAGAATCCCGAAGTTAAAACCCCAGAAATCGGTTCAAGCAGCCCAACGGGAAGACAACCTGACAACAAGAGGAAAAGAGGATTCTGGAAGGACAGGAACAATAAGAACACTGAAAAAGCACCGGAAAGGAACCCGGAACCAGTAAAAGTTTATGCTGCAACTGCACCTCCACAGGAACCGAGGAAGTCAAACTACACTGGCACCGCACCTCTGTGTAACAAGTGCAACCTTCATCATACTCTCGACTGCGGAAATGTCTACTGTACCCGCTGCAAGGCCAAGGGCCACATCACCCGTGACTGCCCAAATCGCTCCTGCTTTAATTGTGGTACTGCTGATCACTGGAAGAAAGACTGCCCGAAACTAAGGAACCAGAATGCCAATCCGGCTAGGGGCAGGGCATTTGTGATCAACGCAGGAGAAGCCCGCCGTGACCCCAACACTGTGACGGGTACGTTTCTACTCAATCATCACTTTGCCTCCGTATTATTTGATACCGGAGCTGATAGGAGTTTCGTGTCTACCGATTTTAGTCAACTGTTTGAAGATACCCCTATTGCCTTAGACACTAAGATTACTATAGAGCTAGCAAATGGTGATTTAATAGAAACCTGTAAAATCTACAAAAATTGCTCACTCGAGCTCTTGGGCCACACTTTCAACATCGACCTAATGCCGGTTGATTTAGGAAGTTTCGACGTAGTCATCGGAATGGATTGGCTATCCAGAAATCTAGCAGAAATTGTTTGTCACGAGAAGATAGTACAAGTGCCGTTAGCAGACGGTAGTACCCTTCGTATCCAAGGAGAAAGAAGTGGGACTCCACTGAACCTCATATCCAGCATGAAGGCACGAAAATTCCTTCGTAAAGGATGTGACGCCATCCTAGCCCACATCACGGAGAAGAAGCCTAAGGAAAAACGCATTGACGATGTACCAACAGTCCGCGAATTTCCAGAAGTTTTCCCGGAAGATTTGCCCGGTTTGCCGCCCCTTCGACAAGTGGAATTTCGTATCGATATGACGCCCGGAGCCGCCCTAGTCGCCAAATCTCCATACCGCCTCGCACCATCTGAAATGCAGGAATTGGCGAACCAACTTCAAGAGCTACTCGATAAGGGATTCATCCGACCAAGCCACTCCCCTTGGGGCGCACCTGTTTTATTTGTGAAAAAAAAGGACGGAACCTTTCGAATGTGTATCGATTACAGGGAGTTGAACAAATTGACGGTGAAGAATCGTTATCCATTGCCTAGGATTGACGATTTGTTCGACCAACTCCAAGGATCCAGCTACTACTCCAAGATCGACTTAAGGTCCGGTTATCATCAACTCCGCGTACGAGATGAAGATATACCAAAGACAGCTTTCAGGACGCGCTACGGTCATTACGAATTCCTAGTGATGCCATTTGGATTGACCAATGCGCCAGCTGTATTTATGGACTTGATGAACCGTGTATGCAAACCTTACTTGGACAAATTTGTTATCGTGTTCATCGATGACATCCTGATCTACTCACGTAGTATGGAAGAACATGAACAACATCTACGACTTGTACTAGAGTTACTCAAGAAGGAGAAACTGTATGCCAAGTTTTCCAAATGCGATTTTTGGATACGAGAAGTACACTTTCTGGGTCACGTAATCAACGACAAAGGAATTCATGTGGACCCAGCCAAAATAGAGGCTATCAAGGATTGGAGTGCTCCAACGACCCCATCAGAAATTCGACAATTTTTTGGGTCTTGCGGGCTACTACCGTAGATTCATCGAAAATTTCTCCAAGATAGCCCAACCCCTGACCGCATTAACTCAAAAGGACAAGAAGTTCGTCTGGTGTACGAAGACCGAAGAAGCTTTCCAACTACTAAAACAAAAACTATGTGACGCACCAATTCTATCGCTACCCGATGGGATCATGGACTTCGTAGTTTACTGCGATGCCTCACATCAAGGACTGGGATGCGTTCTAATGCAAAGAGACAAGGTCATCGCTTACGCCTCACGACAGCTCAAGATTCACGAAAAGAACTACACTACGCATGATTTGGAGCTAGGAGCCGTTGTCTTCGCACTGAAAATCTGGAGACACTACCTGTATGGAACAAAGTGCACTATATTCACTGATCACAAAAGTCTCCAGCACATTTTTGATCAGAGAGAATTGAATATGAGGCAACGACGTTGGGTTGAATTGCTTAACGACTACGAGTGTGAGATCCGCTACCACCCAGGCAAGGCAAACGTTGTGGCAGACGCCTTAAGTCGGAAAGAACGAGTAAAACCGCTTCGAGTACGAGCCCTGAACATGATCATTCGCTCCAACCTCACGTCACAAGTTCGTGATGCCCAAGTTGAAGCTCTCAAGGAAGAAAACTTGAAAGAAGAAGGACTACGTGGCATGGAGAAGCAACTGATGGAAAAACCCGACGGTACTAAGTACTTTATGGAGAGACTATGGGTACCAAACTTTGGCGGGTTGCGAAAACTAGTATTCGACGAAGCACACAAATCCAGATACTCCATTCATCCAGGAGCAGATAAAATGTACCACGGACTGAAGGATCAGTTCTGGTGGCCCAACATGAAGGCCGAAGTTGCCACCTACGTAGGGAGATGCTTAACGTGCTCAAAGGTTAAGGCAGAATACCAAAAACCCTCTGGATTACTAACTCAGCCAAAGATTCCCCAATGGAAGTGGGAAGAGATATCTATGGACTTCATCACTAAATTACCAAAGGCAAGATCTGGATGCAATGCTATTTGGGTAATAGTAGATCGCCTAACGAAGTCAGCTCACTTCTTACCAATCAAGGAGACAGATAGCATGGAGAGACGAACCAAGATCTACATGAAGGAAGTAGTGTCGCGACATGGTGTACCTATTTCTATCATCTCTGATCGTGACAGTCGTTTCACGGCAAACTTTTGGAAATCTCTCCAGAAAGCTCTAGGTACTCGCCTCGACATGAGTACAGCCTACCACCCCCAGACAGACGGTCAAAGCGAAAGGACCATTCAGACCCTCGAGGACATGCTACGTGCCTGTGTGATAGACTTCGGTCCTAACTGGGATGAACACCTGCCACTCGCAGAGTTCTCCTATAACAACAGCTATCACACGAGCATTCAAGCTGCTCCGTTCGAGGCACTGTATGGGAGGAAATGTCGATCGCCCCTTTGTTGGACTGAGGTTGGCGACAGCCAGCTAACCGGCCCGGAGCTAATTTTCGAAACAACCGAAAAAGTGGTTCAAGTACAAAATCGCCTCAAAGCCGCTAGGGACCGCCAGAAGAGTTATGCTGACAATCGCAGGAAACCATTGGAATTCAAAAAGGGTGACCGAGTCATGCTTAAGGTATCGCCTTGGAAAGGCGTCATCAGATTCGGGAAACGAGGAAAGCTAAACCCTCGGTACATCGGCCCCTTCAAGATCATTAAGAAGATTGGCCCAGTTGCTTACAGACTACGCCTGCCTGCCGAACTCAGTAACGTTCATAACGTCTTTCACGTCAGCAATCTGAAGAAGTGCCTATCGGACGAAACGCTCATCGTTCCTCTTGACGAAATTCAAGTCGACGAGACTCTCCACTTCGTCGAGGAACCAGTAGAAGTCTTAGATCGTGAAGTCAAAAGACTAAAGCGTAGCCGCATACCCATTGTCAAGATACGCTGGAACTCTCGACGAGGCCCAGAGTACACCTGGGAACGCGAGGACCAGATGCGCCAGAAATATCCTCACCTCTTCAACAATGCCGCATCCACCAGTACTCAGAATTAAATTTCGGGACGAAATTCTCTCAACTGGGGGAGAATGTGACAACCCGTCAGAAAACCAGGTCAAACCGTACTCTTTGACTATATTTGTATACATATATATATACATGTTTGATCAAATAGGTAATAATAGTTGTGAAAGCTATACACCGAAACGTCCACACTTGACAAAGTTTCCACGTTTGTACTGATAAAACATCATAACAAATAGAAAGTTCTATCCTAAGATCGATGGAACTTCAATAACAAGAAAGATAAATATAAAAAACTAACTTTTATATTTTCCAAACCAGCGTAGTGAGAAATCACGCTAACGCTCGACAACGCTTAATCGAATATTGCTAAATTTTAATCTATTATAAGATTTAATAATGAAATATCCGAGCTCAAGCCGAAACGATAGAATCATTTATTTATTTTCTTTACGCGATGTCGTGAATAAATAAAGTAATTAAATAAGTAAAGTTTTCTAAATAATTAAATTCACAACGAATTTTAATTATACAACGATGTCGTGGTCTCTTAATTAATTTAGGAATTCGTCTCGGTCAAAACGATTCAACGGTTGGGGCTTAAATCGTCCGTTCACAAAATTTGGTCCGGCACGAGCCACACCGATCCTTCAACTATTACTCTATTAAATAAGCCTAACCTAGCCCACGTGAACTAATGGTTATTAATTTCTTGAATACTCGACCGATCATAATATTTTATAAAAGTTGGACAATCTAATTAGAGATTTTTTTATAAAAAGCATGACATCTTATCCATTTCTTTTCTTTATACGTAACCTACTCAAAAAAAAAGGAAAGAAAATATCTACTTACCTATAGTTAATATTGTTAACTTTGATCTACAAAAAAAAGAACCATGGTTAAAAAGATGAGATCAAAATCAATCTCCTGGAGATTCTTTTACTCAACTTGCTCCATCATTTAAAAACCCATCAACCTCAAGCTTCTCTACCACCACCCCACTTACACCGCCACCACCACCTCGCAGCACCACCACCCTCGCCGGCCCCCTCCACCGGCCGACACCCCACCTGCCGACGCCCCCTGCGCCGGCGACCACCCCACCCCAACCCGCCTTCTCTCTCTCCCTCTCGTCTTCTCTCCCCGTCGCGAGCCACCACCCCACATCACCCGCTATCCACTCCACCGCCACCGCCTTCACCACCACCGATCATCATCCTCACCGTCGCTGCTGCCACTGTTCCGATCGCCACCGCTGCTGCTACCGTCCGCCACTACTGCTGCTGCTGTTCCGACGCTGCCGCTGTTCCGACGCCACCGTTGCTGCTGTTCCGACGCCACTGCTGCTGCCGCCGTCACCCGCTGCTGCGCCGATCACCGCTACCCCGATCGTCACCAAACACGACCCCGCTACCACCTTTGTAAGTCTCGTAAACTTTACTTTGCATGCTAACGTAACCGGTTAACCCATAATGAACCCCGAGTCTTGATCTTTAGTTCGGTTCCGTTCGGGTTAAAAACTCACATAAAATGATAACCTTTCGATTTGGACTAACACCCGTTTGTTACTACAAAGGTGGCGCCTCCGAGTCACGATCGAATTACGAGACTTATTTGGTGTTATATTAATGATTTGGATACAATAGGAACACTTGGGTTGATATAACGATCTAAAACGATCAAATTATAAAAAGGATATAACTATTTTATAACTAACATCTTTCGGTTTTAAAACGAATAAATAGATATTAAAACACTCCAATATTTATTTGACGAGCCTAGTGAATCGATCTTTGGAACAATGGACATACTAAGTTTTGAGACAATAACCGTTTAGAAATATATCCTAACGACCTCGGACTAACGACCGAAAGTATTATAGTAATTCATAGATTTAAAAAGACAATTAGAGGACGGATCTAATTCAATATATATATATATATATATATATTGATATAATATTAACATTAATGATATATATACTTTGTTAACCGTCTTATTGTTTTATTTTTCATATAAAATGAAATTGGACTAGGAACATTATTTTTGTTTACATTCTCGATATCATTTCAATTATCTATTAAATATCAAGTTAAGATCAAACATTCGATGTTATCACTTTCAACAAATTGTCTTTTAAACAAACGAAACCTTTTTGGTGTCCACACATCAATATTTAGGGAAAGTCTGCAATTAAAAGGCATACTTTACCAACGCGTTTCGCTCACGATTTGATTAATCAAAACGAGACTCAAAATCATTATAAAATGAAAGAGGATTACTAATTATATTTTCTTTATATTATTTCTTCAAAGATAATAATAACTCGAAAATATATATGTTTAAGTGTATATTAAAAATGTATATATATAACTAAAGTATATATATGTTTAAACATTTACTTACTTATAAACCTTATTCGTAATATTAATTGAACAAACCTTCGGCGTTTTACTCAAAATATATCTTTTAAACGAATAACTACAATATACAAACGGAAACGAATTGTCAAGACTCGACCCAACTTATTGGTTAACCAAGACGTTAACCAATCAAATCCAAAACCTGAGACTTGTTATACTACTATTTATAGGACAGCAATCGTCACAGCTTGTATCTGTTCTTTTCATCATTCACCTAAAAGAGGTGAGTTTCACGGCCCCTTTCCTTTATAAACTATTTTATACTTTGGGGGAGAAATCATGATCAAACAAATCTTTTTACTTGATATTATGGTATTACTGTTACGCTATTGATTATATGTTCTTTCATACCCCTTCATAGTAATTTGCTAATAACATATTGCTACAAATCCCATTATCAATTGATTTCAATTAGTTCCTGTAACGAAACGATAACTAGTGAATAGATCTATTTGGGTTGACAACCCTGCCCTATCTGGTCGCTCCAGTTCTGACTCACCGGAAATTAGTCTGGGGGTACATGTCAGTTATTTTATGCCATTGGTATTTCTTAGGGGAAGTTACCATCGATGGGTAAATCTGTTAGTGTTTGAAATCAAGGAACAGGTAGATCAAAGCATCAAACGAGTAACCTTTATAATATCTTGTATATCTTCAACATTTTACAAATACATTTTGTAGAGTCTTAAACCTGTGAACTCACCAACGTTATGTTGACCTTTTTCAAACTCATGTATTTCTCAGGTAAATGAAAACCGCTCTCGGCATGCAAATGGGAAGTCTATCAACTAATAGGACCTGCTTTAGGAATGGTGTCATGGTCGTTCCTTTTTATTAAATAAAATCATGAACAATCGTAATAATTATCGTATTTCATCTTTCAGTATTGTAATATATTATTGGCTTTTATGAATTCCGCTGCAACTTTAATAAATATTTCGATCTTTAAAATCTGTTAGAGGTCGTTCCTCGTAACCACGACTATGACCCCATGACGTCACATGCCCACGTAATCGGAAACATCGGGGTGTGACAGTATATTACAAATTTCAAAAACTAGTGGATCAAAAGTATAACGCTAAAAATTGTAATTCTAGTCAATTCTGAAAATAATAACGAACGAAGGGGGTTAAGTGAAACTTCTATTTCTTGTATGGAAATCTAGAATAGAACAGAACCGATTTGCCCCTTTCCGTTTTCATCTGTTTCGATTACGCAGGCAGCCATGATTAGCATCCTTGCCCAGGTGAGCTTCAATTGTTAAGCTTTCCTGTATAAATTACACAGATTTAGGTATCTATACTATAGAGGCAGACGCTGAAATTTATGTGGTTTTTCCTTCTTTTTCAGGAGCGTCTCCTTGGCGCTGCCTTAGGAAGTGTATTCACCGGCGTTATCATTTTCGAGCAGCGGAGAGACATCTACAAGACGATCTCACCTCCAAAATCTCAGGTCATATTCATATGCCTCTCTCTCGATTTGTTGTTTGTGCTTTGTGAATTGCGATTATTTGATACGATTTGATTATATTGTGGGCGGTCATTAGGATCTTGATTAGTTTTGGATGAATCGATGAATGATGGTTTTGTATCCAATAAATCACAGAAATGTTACCTCTCCCTTAAGTTTTAAGCTTTCATCTTTTATAAATTGCTTTTAGTGCTTCTAAATTTCAATTTCATCCTTGGAATTTAAAAATAATTGTAATGATGTGTTATGAATGTTGCAGATGACAGAATCATTGATAGTTTTAACTGCCCATTTTGGTGTTAATTCTTCAGTGATTAGTCTTGTTTTGGTGTTAAAATGATTGTATCACATTCTATATTCTCTGGTTATGCTTAAGCTTTTATATTGAATACAGATGAAAGAACCTGTTCCAAGAAAGAAAATCGATATTGCGCACTATTGGAACAAATCAGTGGATCAGATTTTTGGACCTGCTATTCAGGCTCTCAGCTCACGGCGCTGGTAGAGACACGATTTCTTGACCTTTTCTGCATTGCCGTAGGCGCTTTATCAATTTCTTATGTTTTCATGGACTTATATTTTACTCTGTTGTATTTCTTTCATTGAGATTTTAATTTGAATATGACGTCCTTCATTCGTTAATCATTGCAAGATCAGAAGATTATACATTTTGAGTTTAGGGAGTAAAAAGAATCAAACTTGATAGAAAATCTATATGAGTGTTGAACATTAATTACATCCACTAATCACTTACAATTATACTGTATACATCTCATAATCTAAGAGAGAGATATGAAAGCTATCCTAAAACTTAGCTAAAGTCTCAAAGATTGGTACATAGAGCTAATTGGTATAGATGTAATACCTTTCTGCTCAAACTGACGTGAAGGTGGTCACCAAATAGGACACACCCAGGCCATTTGCCCAGCATAAGTTGTTTTTTACATGATTCAATTAGTTAGCAGGGTATTAATGGGGTCCTATTAATGTGAGCTTTCCGTTAACGGGTTCTCATGGTTTTAAACTATAGGACACACCCATGGCTTGGAGAATTAGAAATACAGAACAAAAATTGTCCAACAATGCATCTGGCTCCATATGCATTGCTTTTATGTGCTAAGCTTGATTCAACAGTAACAGCTGAACATAAAAGTGAGCAGTTAGTGTCTTCACATAGGTTTTGAAGGCTCAATTGTGCATTCGGGTTGAAGAAATTATAAGCAGACATGGATAAAGCCGTTAGGTTCTCGTGGGCGAGGTATTATTATAGAGAAAAGCGTGCTTATTTCTTTTAGACCAAGGCAAACATCATGAATCATGATCATGCTCAATTCCTTCTAAAGCTCATATAATATTGTCTAAAATGTAATTATGTGTTATATCTATATGTTAGAAGGTACAATTTGAAATGAACCGCACTTGAGAACTTCTTTATGGATCCAGCCTTGGAAGCTTGAGATTTACTACTCTAGTAAGTCTACTTTTTGCAAAAGATTTAATTTTTTAGTGGGTATGGCTCATTCTTGTATCTTTAGTCCTCAAACTGCATTTAAACCTTATTTCAGGCTTCCACAATTGCCACTTTACCTGTATGGACAATAAAAAGAAAAACCATATGTCCACATCAACAATTGGCCAACACATATACATCCTATACATGCATGACATGGTATTCCAGTTACCCATTTTACTGTCTGGTCCTTACAAAGCCTTAAAAACATTAGTCGGACCCTTAGGAACGCATATCCATCAAAACAAGAAATGAAAATTCAAACTGAAGGACTTGCTACTAGGAGACTTTGGTTTGAAAAATGTGTTCCTGAGGCGTGATGCTCGCTAGGAAAACGTGAGGATGTGGTCTAAAAAGGTGTCCGGGGCAACTGTTTTGCTGGAGGAGAGCTATTCAATAACACAAATCAGATCGTTGGGTGTTAATACAATATCCCCTTGAGAACTTGTCACTTATGACTTACCTGAATATTCCATATTTAATATCCTTTATTTGGCAATATTCCTAATTATGAATCCATTAGTTTATTCTTTCCAACACATAGTATGTCAATTAATATAAATGTTATTTATTATTTCTGAAAGGGTCAGAACTAGAGGAACTCTACTATTCAGAAACCATTTACATTTTATGCGGGACACACGGCGCCTTATAGGAGACCATATGAGATGTTCATAACATTATATGTCGTATGAAAGTGGTTTTTGCACATATTATACGGACTGTCACCAGGGTACTGAAAGTGAGGAACTCACTGCAGCTTAAGTGTGAATCAAGAATCAAGAATCAGGATTCATAGCTAACATAAGTGTGAATTTGACTTTGGTGAAGTAAAAGAGAGATGAGTATATGGTGTGGTGTAGTAATTAAACTTAAGCTTAGGGACTTAGTTATACTAATGAAAATGAATTGAAACAGGTTTTTTTCGGTACAATTCATAACAAACCCAACACCAGGTTGACCAGTAAAACAACATTTTTTGCATTCTTAAAACTTTTTATAATTAACTTTTTGTTGATTATGATTACAAAAATAATACACGTTCGGCAGTTTGATTTTCATTTGTAAGTGATCGATTTCCAAAATTAAAGAAAATTATGAAGAAGATCCAAATCTGGAGATGAAAAAAGACCCGAATCTGCTGCAAGGGTCGGCAATGTATGTAAAGAAACACTCCCTGCCCACCTATCTTATTTTACGCTCAGAGTTTGTTAACTTAACAAAGTGCATTGTTCTTTATTTATTTCGCTGAACTCGTTTAATAGCTATAAACATCATAATGAAGCTTTAGAATGAAAAAACGAAATTACATTTCTGTGTGAGAGGAAGTGATTGGAGAATTACTTCAACGAAAAGAAAGACTACATTCAAAAAATGAAATTACATTTCTGATCGAACGTTTACCTACAACTAACACTCACACTGACTCATATATCCATCTATTTTTAACGTTTGATGGACTTTGTCGTCCGTCGGTACAATCTTATTGATGTTTTTGGATGGATATATAGCTTCATCTTTCTGATTATGCATTGCTTCTGAAAGAACCAAGTGCTTTAATCGCGGTTGCTCTAAGCACAAATTGGTGGTAGAACGCCGCTGCAGCCGCGCCCACAAACGGTCCAACCCAAAAAATCCACTGCAAAATGTAAAACATATATATGAATTAATAAAAAGAATAGAGACCGAAAGATAACTGTGAATTTTCATAGGTGAAAAAAGTTAAATGCATACTTGGTCATCCCAGGCCTTTTCCTTGTTGTAAATCACGGCAGCGCCAAAGCTTCTGGCTGGGTTGATTCCGGTGCCGGTGATCGGAATGGTTGCCAAGTGTACCATGAAGACTGCGAATCCTATTGGCAGTGGTGCCAACACCTTCATATATATAATTTTAATTGTATCATTAGTATGTCTATATATGGTTTCCATTATGTAAAAATGAAATTTTGAAAATGTTGGCTTACAGGAACGTGAGAGTCTCGAGCACTTCTCTTAGGATCGGTAGCAGAAAACACAGTGTAGACAAGAACAAACGTGCCGATGATTTCGGCACCTAGTCCTGTGCCTTTGTTGTAGCCCGGTGCCAATTCATTGGCCCCACCACCATATTTGTTGTAATAGGAACCTTGGAAAGCTTTGACCAAACCCACACCACATATCGCACCCAAACATTGCGCGACCATGTACAGTAATGCCCTGATCATCGACACCTTTCTAGCCAAGAATAGCCCTAGTGTCACCGCCGGGTTAATGTGTCCTCCTGCAAGTGCACATTAGCTACAACCCTTTTAACTGTTTTCAACTTAAAGGAGTCAGAAGACTAATCATAAGATGTGGGGTATGGTCATATTTGAAGTCTAATGTTTCAAAATCTTTAACCAGTAGAATGTTGACATATGGGAGATAAGGAGGAGAGAAGATTTGAAGCTGTTAGGTTTTAAAATAGGTGGTATGATGAGTTTTTTAAGCCTTAGACTTGGGGTTTAAAAATTATAAAAAAAAAAAAAAAAAAAACACTCACACTCATTTGGCTACTTGCAGCTTCATAAAGCCGCTAGGCTTCAAAATGAAACCGAAAATGGAGAAGCTGAACAAAGTGGTATGGTACCCGGTGGTAGCTGTTGAAACCGATGGGAGGAACCTAAAGACATACCCATACCCTAAGAGAGCTAGTATGTTTATTTCATTTAATTTAATAATTAAATTAAATTCCCTTTTAATTATATACTTGTAATAAATAATTTGGAACAATTAATTATTTCATAAATAATTATTCTTTCTCCTTAGCATTTGGTGTCATATGTTTAACTCTTGTTTATCATGTTATTCATTCGTACCCAATAACAATATCTTCTGTTATTAACCTTATATCGGCGATACCGATATATGTATGACAAATCAAATACCCTATACAATGGTTTTTAACGAATATAAAGTATCCACATCTATAATATGTGTACGTATACTAACCAGAGATACCGGCGGTGCAGTATACGAGGATGAAGATCATGCCACCGAAGGCCCAGGCGATGCCGAGGACGCCAACGCCACCACACTGATCGAGTTCCATGTCAGGGTCGGTCTGGCTCTTGTAGCCAATAACTGTCAACACGGTAACGTAAAGGAAGAGGAGGGTGGCAACGAATTCGGCGATGACAGCTCTGTAGAAAGACCACTTGGTGAGCTCTTGGACACCGATAAAAGGCGCCGGAGGCGGATCATGGTAGTCTTTGCCGCCGCCTTCGACTACAATGTCTTTTGCCATTGCTTCTCCTGCCGATGATAGAAATGTTGGATCTCAAGTGTTTGGTGATAAAGGTTTGGTATTTAATGGAGGTAGTGAGGGAGATAAGAGTTTAACGTTTAGTAAGACATGTCTTTTTCTTTATTTAATTTGTTTGAAATGTTTTTTATATAAGTTCAATGTTTGGAAAAATCTAAAAATTCCCTGACCTCGAGATTAATAAACACATAAAACTACAAATACTTTGATTTCATTTCATTAAATGATCAATGACTTATCGCTATCGATGACAGAAAATTTGAGCAATTTAATGTGTTCCCAAAATAACGTATAAAGAGAGGACACTTGTCAAGAATGTAGTGAAGCCACATAAGCTTTAGAATATTTGAAACCGTCCACTTCCTCTCCACCACTTGTATATTTGATTCCCAAAACTAGTAAATTAAACATGAGCATTCACAACCCACCCCCAAAATATTGTGAGGTAAAACCCTAAAATTTGGAGTTTAGTTGTAAATGGTTGTGAGTAAGGAGATAGGAAAAATTACTGTTCATCCCTATATTTGATGAAAAAACTGGTGATTTTTTAAAATTTGGGGTTTTGTGTGATTGAAAGAGAGAGAAAAGGTAATGATGAGGGTATAAAAAAGTATTATTTATTTGTGGTTGTGAGGCTATCCGTAATGGGGCTCCATGGAGCCCCATAGCGCCCCTATAGCGCCCTTCACCGCCCCCCGGGGCGCCATCTTAGAAAAAAAAGAGACGGGCGTTTTGTACATGGCGCCGGAGAGTTTGTATTTTCCAAAAAAACTAGCCGTTGAACGGCTAGTTTGAATCCTTTTTTTTTTCTTAAACCATTCATATATATATATATACACACACAACATTCTTTCAATATTTTACACACAACACTCTCCATCTACATATATATTCTTCCATTTTTTTTAAAAAAATGAGCTCTCCACAATCAAGTTCTTCTTCTATTTTCTACTATTTCGACGATGAGATAGAGGACGAGATCGTTTCGTACGTGATGCAAATGGAACCACCTCCCATTCCTCGTCCCGTTATACGTAGAACGCAAGTTGAACGCGATCGTGAGGCGGCAAATAGGAACTTGATGAACGGCTATTTTTCCGCCAGACCTACATACCGAAGTGCTGCGACGTTCTTCAATCGTTTCCGGATGAGTAAACGAATGTTCTTACGTATTGTAAACGATCTAAATTATATAAAAAATGATTAAATAAATAATTAGGTAATGATTGGTAGGGGGTTATACATGGAGCCCCACTACACCACTTTTGCCATGGAGTCCCTCATGCTGATGTGGACGCCACATGGCGCATAACGCTCACAAGGGGCTCCATCCACTACACTTAGCCTGAGTGGAAGAGAAAGAAAAAGTAATGATAAAAGTATAAAGAGTAAAGTTCGTCTTTAGTCCCCAACGTTTGCACATTTTAACAATTTTAGTCCAAACTTTTCGAAAATCTCAATTTAGTGTCTCACGTTTCATTTTGTTTTCAATTTTGGTTACAATGTTAACAACCGTTTATGTCACACCCCCAAAATACCACTAACGGAGTTTTACCGTTAAGGGGCGCGACTAGACCAGGATCCACAACCATTAGTTACAAATACTAAACGAATCAGGGTTAGTTCAAACACAAATCATAAATCAAAGATTTTAATTACATACGCAGCGGAAAATATTTGTCTTTAGCACTAACCACGTGCTTTACATAAATGTTGTTTTAAATTCCCAATTAGTTCAGTTCAAAATAAAGGTCTTCACGTGCCATGCCAACCCGCTCCGGATACTCCTTAGCGATCTGCAAAAGTTTAAACCACGCAAGTGTCAACCTAACGGTTGGTGAGTTCACAGTGGGCTTGTCATGCATTGGCCCGGTCTATAATCATAATTCATGTCAAGATATACTTACAACACGTTTATTTATGAAAAGCAATGCTCGTAATTAATTCCCAGTTTATAAATGTTTTGTCCGTGACCACGTCATCGGGTATGTACTAGTTCCGTAAAGTTAAAGGACTCAACCGATATCGCGGGTAGCTAATCCGTTGTTCCATGCTCTAAGGAAGTTTGTACCAAAGCTGACTTATTTTGTGGGGGCCGAGCCATCCCGTACGGTGCGGACCAAGTCATCGCGTTTTCTGCCTCCCCCGTGTCCTCTCGGGACCACGGTCAAATAGGCTGATATTGTACCTCCGTGCACTCCCCGTGCCACGGGGCGGAGTTTGTCAAACTCCAGTAGATCTACCCAACATCCCCTCGCTTTACAATTAATGGCACAATTTTAGTTGAGGACTTTTAAGTTATAAGGCATCCTTAGAAAACATGTGATATCATATGGTTTAGACTTTAACCTACACTAGCCATATTAAAACAGTTTTCGTTTCAGAAATCGTTTATTCAGAATTCACAGGTGTTCCCATAAAACACTTCAGTTTATCAAGTGGGTGCCAAGCATCCCGTATTCACAGGTTCATCAGTGAGGTGCCTAGCACTCTCGAATTTAATCAGCATTGTTTTTCGTTAAGTTATTCGGTGTGGCCCAACGGACTCACGGTATGCGGGTTAGTGGCACTCACCTTTGGTTGCACTGCTACACTTCTAGTAATCCAAGTATTGTTGTTTAATGAAGACCTAGAACACGTTTAGGTCTTAAGTATTAGTTTCGTGTCTAACCTTTACTTAACGTCACTATGGCCCATAACATAGCACGTTGCAACTATGACTCGACATACCGACACACGACACCAATGGTTGATCATAAACAAGGGTTCATACAAATCAGATATCAAGCATGTTTCATCATGGCATAATCATGCAAGTCATGGCATAACACTTAAGCAAATTTCACAAGTTTGGTTTTTAGGTCAGGTATTAGTTTCGCTAGCATAGTTTCGCTAGGCAGTTTCGCTAGGTGCACGGGCAGCACTTTCGCTAGGCAATGCCCGGTGACACAGTTTCGCTAGGCTAGTTTCGCCCGAAACTGCTGACGCAGTTTCGCTAGTCTAGTTTCGCAGGGAAACTGTTTGAACTTTCGTTCAGGTATTTCGCTCGGCAGATTCGCTCGAGCTGGTCTGGTCAGGTTACCCGGCGACACTATAGTTTCGCTGGGCAGTGTCGCTGGAAGGAGGTATAATTTCGCTACTTAGTTTCGCCCAAAGAACAACAGTTTCGCTGGTCGCGAAAAACATACGGATTTGCCTAAAAATCAACCTAACAGCTTCTGATCATACATGCAATTCATTATTTAGCATCCATGGGCATTTACTAACATAAATCAAGCAACTTTAACGTGTTTAACATGCATTTTGTCATCAAATCACCAAGAACACATATAAAACCCTAAAATGACTAAAATGGCATAAATCTCTATCATGGTTGGATTTCATACGCAAAGTTATCAACTTTATTACAGATATAGCATCCTAAAGCATATATACAGAAGATCAAGCAATATCATGAAGGTTTGAGCATGCTTTAAGAAGAAAACATATAGAAAACACATAAAGCATAGATTTTGGGACTCACGGTTGATTCTAGAATCGATAGATGAGATGAGATGACGGTCTAGAGGCTGAGATCTTGGTCTCTTGATGGTATTCTCGGCTGACCAGGTTCCAGAGAGTATGTGTGTGTGTTTGTTGTGTGGTTGAGCAAATGAGGCTACTAGGGTTCATTAAGTTTATTTATATCAGAGGCTAATTTCGCTGGCAGTTTCGCTGGCTGGCGAAACTGGCTCTGATCTCGGGTACATTGATCAGTCTAGCCTGCTACCGGGCGAATCTGTAGTTTCGCTCGGTAGTTTCGCTGACTCCCAAAATTAGGCAATTTTCACATAATCAAGTATTTACAATTAATCATGCTATACACAATAATAAGTCATGTATTTAAATCACATTGTACATAAGGATAATCAATGATAAACACATAACACATATGGACGGGTTCGGTGATCAACCAAAGGTCGTGGACGTATTCGGCATAGTTATGCATTAGCTACTTATAACGTAACTAACGGGTTTGTCTAACGGAAGTTAACCTTGAAATTCTCGGGTGTCACAGTTTAAAAAACCGTTAGACTACCCTCACATGGTCTCCACGTGAGGGTATTTTTGTTATTTCCTTTTGTTTTAAAGTATGAGTTAAAACAAATGGAAATGACCAAAGTACACCTCATGTGGGGACCACATGAAGGCAGTCTAACGACTTTTTAAACAACTGTTAACGTTGAGACCAAAATTAAAAAAATAAATGAAACGTGAGACACTAAATTTGGGATTTTTAAAAAATTGGGACTAAAATTGTTAAAATGTGCAAACGTTGGGGACTAAAAACGAAGTTTACTCAAGTATAAATTATAGGGGATGGGGATGGGGATGGGTTGTGAATGCTCACAAAAGAATGAAAAAATGCCATTTTCAAAGTTATCTACTTATCTTATTATTATATATAACAACCAAATTTGATATAAATAGTATAGTTTAGGATCTTTTTAATTTGGTCATAATAGTTTAAGAGTTTTTAATATGGTCACAATAGTTTTTGAGTTTTTTAGTTTTGCTACAAAAGTTTATATATATTAACTTTGGCCACATAAACTTTATTGTTTTTAACTTTGGTAACAAAGTTTAGGATTTTTAACTTTGGTCACATTTTTTTTTGTAGTTTCATACTTTATATTTTTATTTTTTTAGTATACTTTTTATAGTTTTATATTATGACCACGAAACTTTTAGACTTTTACGTTTTATACTCGTTAACTTTTCTATTTTCGTTTTTAGTATATTCCCAACTTTGCCCACAACTTTTTTATAGTTTTATACTTTGTCCTCGAAACTTTTAGACTTTTGCGTTTTATGTCCCTTAACTTTTTTACTTTCATTTTTTACTATACTTTTAGAGTTTTCGACTTTGGTCAATACTTTTTCATAGTTTTATACTTTGACCTTATTAAAACGTTTTTTTAATTAAACTTACGGGTAAATAGGTGGCCCGCCGCAAAACGCGGACGGGTCACCATCTTGTTATTATTATAGTATATTGTTATACACAAATCTTATCTGACATTGATGAATTATACTCATTTTAAATAATTTTTAGATAGAGAAACAATGATTAAAAAATTTAATTTCTTCCTACTAATATGTAGTTTACAATAATATTGTAATATACTATTTTCATTCTTAACACACAATTTCTACTCTCATAAACTTACACATACACCCTATCTAGATCCCTAGTGATAGTGAAAAATATATATAGTAGGTTAGTCATGTAAATTTTAAAATAATTCTATAAACATTCTGAGGGTGTTATTTTTTTATTTTTTTCCGATTTAACACGTCCTCTTAACGTAAAGGTGTCGTCCTTTCTTTCATATTTAACATGACACGAATTCTATTCAAAACGAGTGGTGTGTTCCGCGGCAAGCAATGTTGCACGGGAACATACATAATACTCGCTATCTTATTATTTATAACACAGTATGACAATACAAAGGTTGGTATGTACATATCGTATTAAAAGAAACCAAAATAAGATGAAATGACAGAGCCAGGATTGGATTGACTTTCGATTTAGAATCAACAATCGCCGAGAATCGATCTACATATATATGAGTTGCATGGTTGCATGTATTGACATTGACATTTCACCTTGGTTCTTCAAAACCTTCACCTCTTTCTTCTTCCCTGATGGTGGCCAATCTAGGAGGAGAAGACGGTTTCATTGCAGGGACGATTTGTAGCGGTGCGGTCTCTATCACCAGAAGAGACTTCACCTGCACCGTCCTCATCTGAATCATATTATTCAACGTCATCATGTTATTATTGGTTGCTGTTGTAGGATGTATGTACAGTCACTTTCTCTCTCTCTCTCTCTCGTCAAAAAGAAGAAGAAGAAGAGAAAATGTTTACAACCGAATTAACCAACTTTTGACGTTAGAAAGAAATATGATAGATTTAACAGGTTTGAAGAATAAAGAAGCAAGGGATCCTGTATTTATAGGGAGCTAGATTAGTTGATTATCTATCAACCATGATATTGATCGGTCGAGAATAGCTAGCTCCTCTCATCACGTACTACCCTAGAATAGATTGGAGAAAAACTAGGGGAAGAAGAATGTGGGGTTTTAGTTATTTTTCCTTTGAATGATTCCCGTTTCCAATTCATGTGTGAATATAAACTTTACCAACGGTATTGGTGAAGAGTGCGGATAAAAATTGAAAAAGGATTACAATGTTATTAATGCTTGTGATGTTTTGATACAAAGTAGGCCCAAAAGAAATACCCTAGAAGCCCAAAAAGCTGCTGGACTGATCCGATTTGGAGGAGAAGTTTCACAGTCAAACTTACGTTTGCATGAAGCAAGGTTTTCCATGTTTAAGTTACAAGCACATTAATAGGATCTGTATTTTTATTATTTTTGTTATTATGTTTGTTTCCCCATTTACGCTCAGTTTTTAAGTTCGTTTAAAGATTGAAAAGAAGAGAAGAAGGAATTGAAAAGAACAAAAGAAGAGTGATTCATTACTTTTCAAATTCTTTCAAATCGAAAGAAAAGAAAAACAATAGAAAATTGTCTAACTTTCTCTCTATTTCCCTCTCTTGCTCTCGTTAACTAAAACTCGGAAACACGATTTTTTTTGTTTCCTTCCCTTTCCCTCAAATGAAACTCGGGAACACATTTTTTTTTTACATTTCATTCTCTTTCCCTTCCTTTCACTCCTTAAGTAAACTCAGGAACATAGTGCAAGTGAAACTCGGAAACACAATTTTTTATTTTCCTTTTTTTCCCTCAACTAAAACTCAGAAACATATTTTTTTTACATTTCCTTTCATTTCCTTTCGTTTCCCTTCTTAAGTGAAGAATGTGAACTCGACAACTAAGTGTTAAGGTTTGGTAGATGAACAAAAAAGAGAAGAGAATTGCCCCAATTCGAATTCTCTTAAGTTATTATTTCATTATGTGTCTAGTTTATCTAATTCTTGAGTTTATCCCACTCAATGGTGGGTCTATTATTCGGGAGTTTATAAGTTTTCTCCTTAAACCTATACCCACTTTTAATCCCAATCTTTCTAAATATACGTTAGTATGTTAGCCGCTTTGAATGCCACTTCTGTCAATTCGACCCGAAATTTGATAAGAAGAATTATCACATAGGTCTAGCTAAACACAACTTGTTTAATAAACCTCGAAGACAACTCGTTTAATAAGCACCAACATATTTACCCGAACACAATCCGCTTAATAAACAAGTTAGACATGTTTAAATTAGAAGTTTTTCTTGAAAAAATGCTAATTAAATTTAAGAAAAAGTGGTCAAAAAACGCTAGCCAATGAGCAAGAAACAAGCGTTAGGAAATGAGGTAAGGCTTAGATAATGTTTTTTTTTAATTAGTTTCTTGTATTTACTCAGCAGGATGCCAGTGATTAAGCTCATACCAGGAATCAGAAACAAGCTCAAATTAGCTGGAAATTTATAAGCCAGCACATTGTGAACACTATCTAATTGGATAACTATTAATTAATGATGAAGATTATTAAATCAAAGCAAAAGTCATATCGAACTACAAACAGATAACTGAAATTTAAAACTATTATACCAATCAGACCACTAACAAAAATAGCTCACCTCACTTCACCAGAAAATAACTATTATTAATAATTCAATCCTGCGGAATCTCAACATCTCCACCAGCAATTTCCTCCTGCAAATCCTTGGGGTCTTTACCATCAACAGTACACCCAACGGAAACACAAGTTCCCAAAATCTCCTTAACAGTTCCCTGCAACTCCTTCGCCATCGATCTCGGCCGCATAATCTTCGCGATCTCAATCACATCATCGAGCGAGATGTTCCCGCTGTGCTTGATGTTTTTCACCTTCTTCCGATCTCGTTCAGGCTCCTTCAGCGCCTTGATTACCAGAGCCGCGGCGGAGGGGACGACGGAGACCTTAGCCTGCCGATTCTGTACGGTGAGCTTCACGGTTACTCGAAGACCCTTCCAGTCCTTGGCGGTTTCCTTGGCTATATCTTCTCCGATCTTCTTCGGGGAGAGACCCAGGGGTCCGATCTTAGGAGCCAGGGAACTCGCCGCTCCGACCTCACCACCGGTCACGCGGACGTACACGTCCACGACCTGCGACGGATCGAACTTCGGCGGCATTATTGTTGCGGCAGAATGACTAGGGTTTCGGTGAGGGAGAGATGAAAGTAATTGAATGAAAGAAAGGACACAGATTAGGGTTTTGATTCCCCTTTACAGACTCGTGGGCTTTCTTTCACAAATACACAGGCCCAATAAACCTTTAGAGACTAGTCAAAACTCAAAAGTATCAGGGATGGGGATAGGGATGTAAATGAAACGAACCAAATCGAAGAAAGATCGAAGAAAGTCTTGTTAGTGTTTGTTTGTTAGGTATTAAATGTGTTTATGAACGATTTATGAACATATAATAAGTAAAAGTTTTTGTTCGTTTGTTAAGAAATTGAACTTATTTATAAACGCAAACAAAACGAGCATAGACAATTTCAAAAAATGAAAATGTTACATTCTTAATTTCAAACACGATACCTTAAATAAATAAATAAATATATTTAAGCACTTGATATATAAAAATTATACACATAACTATTATTCAAAATAATGCACAACTTATAAATAATAATCATAAATATATTTATCCTATAATAATATAAAATAGATGTAAGTTTTAAATAGTAAAATTTTACCGAACACCTTACTAAACTTTACTAACACAAATGAATGAACGCATCCTTCGTTTACACTAGAACAAAATTTTGAATTACTCACTTTTTTTCACACTTTGTGAAACCGTGAATAATTTTTGTCATAAAGTTCACAGTTGAAAACGTTAAAAGTTTAATCACACTTATAAGAGTTTAATGTGTGAAAAGTTACGAAAAACCTCACAAGTCCCTCTTTTACCCTTCTGAGCCCACCACAAATTTTGTTGTGTTGTTGCAGTTAGTACCTAGTGGTTCTCTAGACCTGGAATGAGCGTGACATTGTGTTTGTTAGTTACCTTATTATAATGGCGAGTAGTAAAAGAACAAGAGATATCGAGCACTGTGTCAAGTTTATTGAACATTTTCTCCTAGCTATAGGAGACTTGTTTTTTATCTTAATTCCTTAATCCCCATCACGGATTTGCAATAAATGGTGACTTTGTTGTTCTTCCTCTTGGTTGATTGTCTTTTAGTCAAAGCTCGAGTTTGTAGGCACTAATAGTATTCTGGTTCTTTCATGCGGTTGTATATCATGGTAAAATGTTCACACTTGTGAACGTATTGTTGTAATTTTTCACATTTGAAAGTGTGAACATTTTACAATATGTTTATACTTAAGAGTGTGAAGAATTATAACAATATGTTTACAATTTCAAGTGTAAAAAATTATAAAAATATATTCACACTTTTTTAAGTGTGAAAAATTACAACAATATGTTCACACTTTCAAATGTGAAGATTTGATATCATTTTGTAACACCAAATTTTTTTACACTCAATTCAAGTGTGAACAATATTATCTTACACATTTTTACATGTGAATAACTGAAGTAAAAAAATGTGAATAATTGATTTATCTGTTATAGTGTCATGTTTGTATATTCAACTAAACGAACGAAATTTCATGTTCATGTACATTCATTTATTAAACAAATTAACTAAACGAAATTTTTGAAGAACAGTTCACGAGTTGTTCGTCGAATGTTCGGTTCATTTACAACCCTAGTCAAGACGGCTTTTCAGTTTTCACGACTTAACAGAAATCTAATCTAATATGCCATCCCATGCCTCCAAGGGCTAAAACAACATCAATTAAAGTGGAGACCGATATGATTGAACACTTATTTTAAAAAATGACTAGTTTTAACTCAAACTTATTTTAGCCCAACTCAATATGATTGAATACTTATTTGGATACTTATTATGAAAAATGACTAGTTTTAGCTCGAACTTATTTTAACCCAACTCGATATGATTGAATACTTATTTGGATACTTATTCTAAAAATGACTTGTTTTAGCACAAACTAATTTTAGCCCAACTCGGTTGGTACTTTTTATCTCCTTCTCCTAGTATTTAGAATTAGATCGATATGACTGAATCTTTGCCGAAGAATGTTTAAACGCATATGATTGAATCCTCTGAACTCGCACTTCCAATAATCATCGTGAGGGAACAGTGAAAAACCACAATGAAATTATGGTTGATGCATCACACTTTGATGAAGAGTTTCAAAGCCTTCAGTGATTAACATCAATCTTTTATTAAAGATAATTCCAACATGATAAATTGCACTCAGTAAAAAAGTTCTTGTTTTTTGTATAATGTGTTTCAGTGACTCTGGATTTGTAGGCATTAGCAAGGATCCCAAAAAGATTGAAATTTGCAAATGCATGATTATCTTTTTTGAGAAAATTTTCAACAAAAAAGCCAGCAAAAAACACAAAATCAAGATTGTGATCATAAAGAGGCTGATCGTTCAAAAAACCTACCAGGACAAAATGTCAATCCAATACTTTACAGTGTCACAAAACTACTCCTACCAAGCTCAAAACTGTAACCTACTTCACCTCCAAACCTATGCTAGATTTAAACCCTAATCCTAATTCAAAGGGGTCCTTGTGTCCTTCCATCTTTGTACAAAAACATTTATATCATCCTTGAGACTCAAAATTTTCATACAAACAAGAAAACCCTCTTACCTGCCCCCCTATGGATGCTGCTTACTTGACTGCCTTTTGCCTCATCTCTATCACCTTCCTGTGAGAATTTGAGTGCAGAGCTGGTACAAAGGTTGGACTTGCAGCCGGGCGGTACTCAGGGTAGAGTCGTCCGGACCGATACCGGACTCCACAAGCATTGCAAAGGGTTTTAGGGCCCGTCGGGCCCTCCCTCCATTGTGGGGTTTTAGTTATTTCGCAGTGGGCACATTTCTTGATCCCCACAAGTTCTGATTCTTTTTGAGATCCTTTTAATTCATTGATAATAGGATTCTTAGATGGTTTCTTCCTCCTCTTGTTTTTGTTTGGAAGTACCATGAAAGCGGACATTAACCATGGATTAGCGGTTGGTCTTGAACGTTTGCTTCGAGTTCTCACAGGAATCGAGATTTCAATTCCAAACGAGACACCTTTGTTATCTGAGCTGGAGGTGCGGCTTTCAAGGACTGAATTCGGGCTTGGTGCCTGAAAGGATGCTCGTGAAGAATAGAGCTTTTTCTCTTCATCAAAACCTGGCTGTTGTTTTAGTTGAGAAATCTTGACATTTTGATAGTCTTTAGAGGCTTCTTCATCATGATTTAGGTGATATTGTTGTTGAGCAGTTTTGTTATTCTGCAAAAAAAGAAAAATCATACATAATTATATATGATAATGCAAATAGATTCAACAAATATAAGGATTAAAAAACATGTTAAGATTGGACTAAGGCCCTGTTTGTTTCATCTTATTTGGTGCTGAATGGAGATGGGTCTAAATAGGTAAGACAAGAGTGGTGTTTGGTTTGACCCAAGTTGCTTAATCGGTAAGATAAAATGGTCTGGAGTGCTTCTTTTTTATTAAGCAAGTTGTGCCTTGCTTTTTGATTCAGCTGGGGCCTCCAAGGAAAAAAGGAACGGGTTTTGTTTTTTTGCCAAGTAAATGAGAAGAACACAAACACAAAAAAAGGAGAAGAACACAAACACACACAAAAAAAAAGTTTTTTTTGTTCTCACACTGATTTGTTAGTGTTTTTTTGTTTAATTATACAGTTATTCAGATGTTCAAACAAACAGCACATAATGATTCAGCACATTATTGATTCAGCACTTCTTTACCATACAGACAACTTATTCATTTAGCACCAAATGAAACAGACGAACCAAACGGCCCCTAAGTGGATATATATATGTAATTGGATTGCTTAGGGAACAAACAAATAAACAAAGAGACCCTATAGCAAGTTATGCATAGGGTATTAGGAGGGCAGTATGAGGGCAAACCTTACCTCTAAATGAGGAGATTAATGGCAAAAAAGTATGAAGAAGACTAAACATTAGTTTGTTATATCATGTTGGGAACAAGTGAACAACCAACCAGAACACAGACAAAAGTATGTTCAATCCTTGCAAGCAAGCAACTTAAGAATTTATTCCCACCTAACAAGTATTCCTTTCATTAATCTATTTCTAAGCATGTTCAATTATACGACTTGGAAGGAACGGATAAAAGAAGATTGCAGTCATACGGTCTTATTTAGCAAAGAAGATGCTTATTCAACATCAGTAAAACTAAAAAGCCGAAAAAGTTGCTCAATTGTGTGTTCAACTTCCATAAGAAAATGTAAAGATACTTACAAGCACAGGATATTCAAAGGGCAGATCCCTGAAAACCACCTCGGTAGGTATGGGACCAAGTTTAGAGGCCCAATCTTCAGCAAAACCATCCCCCTCCAAATTCTCCATTGGTAAATCAAACATATTCAGAATGTCACCGAAACAATCCTCATCAACGGTCATACCAGATTCAGCCTTGCACATTCTCTTAGTCTTATCCTCCTGATGGAACAGGGAAGAATTCAGTCGGGAACTACTATTAATACAAAAAACATTCATTCAATATAAAGATTCGTCAAAAAGACAAAAACCATATGAAATTAATCACAAAGATTTGGACTTTTTATGAATCCAGATTACGCCTGTTTATGGATTTTAATGCTCTTTAAAATATGCATGCACAAGAGTATATTTACTAAATTAATTTTACTGTTACGTATTTGACACATCGAAAGTCAAAACGGAATATTTCTTTTCTAATTTAAATTTCGAGAATTTTACTCTTAAAATTAGAGTTTACAGCTCAAGTAATATTGAGTATAAATAGAAATGATTAATGAAAATGTAATAACAAAATAACAAAATAATGAATAAATAAAAATGAAAAAGGAAATAATACATAACGGGACTTTCTTTTTAAAAATGCAAAAACGACGTCGGAACGACGACAGAGCATCAAACTTGCCCTAAAAAAAGCACGAAAACTTGGGCCACCATTTGGCGCCGGCCTGACCAAAAAAAAAAAAAAAAAGAACGGCAAAACCCTAGAGAGAGAGAGAGATAGAAAACGGAATGTAATTTGCAGCAGAGAAGAGCACTGACCTGTGACTCCATGGACAATATTCTCTTTATTACCATCGAGGAAGAAGTTTCAGACGGTTAGTTAGTTTTTAAACGAGAAAGGGTTTGATAGGATTATTATTAGGATAAAATGAAATGGAAGGGAAGGGTGGGGGGAAATGTAATATTTTTAGGGCAAAGAGGAGAGGGGGTGATAAAAAGGGAAAACAGGGAGTAAATGTGAAACGAGCGATTTATTACTTCCTGCTGCACAATTACTACTTACTAGTTACTACCAACAGAAAAGAAGAAAAGAAAAGAAAAGAGAGGAGGCTCCACTGTCACATGCAACCCCATGGATCGGGTCCCAAGTTGCTTGTCATTCACCCGACACCCCACATTACAACATTTCCCATCATTTCATTTATTGCAACAACAAAAAAAAAAAAAAAAATTAACGGCCGACAAACATAAAATTGCACAGGTACTTCGTACGGGATGATCTAATGGTAAAAGATCACCGTCAGCTAGCCAAACTAGACGCACGGAGGTCTTAAGCACACAGTGTACACCTAAGTTATCTCCAGTTCTAAGGAAAACCTATCCGCCCGAATGCCCACTGGTGGTAAAACCCGGTTACAAGATCCTGGTTTTCCTTCGTAGAGCCCCCGTACCTCAGAACAATATTGATGTGAGCAAAAATAAAACCTGGGTCACTTGTATACCAGGTGATCACCATTGCTACTCTGAAAACAAGTCATTAGCCATTTATTATTATTAGTTGAAAACCCTAATTCTTCTAAGTCGTATATATCTATCGGTTAGATGATACGAATTCCTTGGGTAGCATGGGACCGGATTATAGCTCCAAAAGAATGTGGTGGGATTGGTATTGGAAGTTTCAAAGCAGCGAACCTCGCTCTCCTGTCAAAATGGGGATGGAAATACAAAACGGATAATGGTTCCCTATGGTGCAAGGTAATCAAAGCGATTCATCACTCCACTCGGAAGCACGAGTTTCTGCCCGTGCGTAAGTCTATATCCGGATATTGGAAACCTATTGCATCCACTGTTCTCAATCTTTCTGCTGAAGGTATGGACTTTGTTGCAAACATTAGAGGTGTTGTTGGGGTGGGAGATACTATAAGCTTTTGGCAAGATCCATGGCTTTTGAGTGGAGCACTCAAAGATCACTATCCAGCCCTGTACAGCATCGAGAAGAAGAAATCAGCCACTGTCCAACAGCGTTTACAGAATTTGAACAACTCGAGAACCCCTAAATGGCAATGGAACAAGAACACTTTAACGCTGGAAGAAACCTCACTATCGGATCAACTCTCCTATCTCATCACAAGGTACGATTTTATCATAGGTCCGGATAGATGGCAGTGGCTTGGAAACAATGATTTGACGTTCTCATCCTCATCGGTTCGCAAAATCTTAGATGGTAATGGGGTCAATTATGGATACAAGCATAAATGGTTTAGTTGGGTACCTAAAAAAGTCAATTTTTTTACGTGGAAGGCTGCCCTTCAACGCATTCCGGCAAAAACGGAACTCTTGAAAAGAGGGGTTATGACTTCAAATCAGCTTTGTTCCTGGTGCTCGACACATGAGGAATCGGTGTTCCATCTGCTGTTGAACTGTGAGATGGCGACAGGTACATGGGATCGGGTTTCGAACTGGTGCCAAACAAAATTCCAGGTAACAGGCTCGATTGAGGAACTATTCAAATGGGGAGATACTAAAGGCAAAAGTACAAAGGAAAGGAATCTCCTATCCCTTATCATCTCTGCTGCGCTCTGGAATATATGGAAAGCGAGAAATGCCAAAGAATTTGAAAGTCGTAATACTCATCCGGGGAAAATTCTTGAAGATATAAAAGTGGATGCTTTCATGTGGCTCAAACACAAGGCAAAGTTTTCTGAGATTGAGTGGGAAAAATTCCATTTCCATGGTCTTTATTTGATGTAATCTTTTGTTTCTTAAACTATGTATTTTCCTTTGCCTAGCTTCTCGCTTGGGCTGTTTTATTAATTCTTGCTGTTTCAAAAAAAAAGATGATACGTGTGAAAAAAGTGATACGTCTAATAATAAGCATCAAGGAATAGATAATAGGTGTGATGAAACTTACACTCACTAAAAGTGTAAAGTGATAGGTAAGTGTTATCAACTAAAGGAAAAAAAATCAAGTGTGATGGGTCCACAAATTAAAGATTTTATCATATGAAATGAGCCCAAAGTAATGAGATATATGAAATGAGCCCAATACATTATTGTAATTTGCAAGTCTGCAGGTTATTTACACCACTTTTAGAAATGGATAATAAGATATATAAACGTTTTAATTTTAAAAAATTAATTTATAGAATTCTTTACTTTATATAAATCATTTGTGCTTAAAGAAGTATTTACTTATATAATTTATTTTATTAGAATATATCATTTTATTATCGAAAGTTAATTCATATTTTACTAATAATTTGATATAGTACAGGAAGATCTTATTATTAAAGGTAAAAGTAAAATGTGACGATTATATTAAGTATAAAGATATTTATAGATATAATATTGTCCAAATTACCAAGAAAAACTCCAATGAAGTGAGTGGTAAGTGTGCCACGTATTTGTTTTAACAACCTGTTACTATAGGTTTTTGCACGTCCTAACTAATAATATCATCACCAAGAAACAAACCATTTGATGAAGAACCTGTGTTAAGAAACTGGATGTTGGCGAAACATGTTTTGATAAGAAAGTAAAATATCATTTTTGACAAACTCCATGTCATGTCTCTTGTAAAGTTTATGATCTGATCATAATTATATTTTAAGTTTTGATATTCTTGTTTTTGCTTTTACAAAAAAGTAAATGAAGAAGAGTAATAATAATATGAACAAAACCAAGTAAAGGATCTCCCATTTGTAGTTTTTACCATGCACTGCCTGCCACATCTCCTGCAAATTATAATGCATTTGACAAGTCAACAGAAATGATCAAATCCAGACCATGGTACAATTTTGACCACACATGGTACAAATCATTGTTATACACTATTGCTATGTATTTAATCAAGAAACTAGGACTATGCTTATTCTTATGTTTTTTTTCTAACATGTCAAAAGGGTAAAAAAAAAAATTAAAAAAAAGGAAAAAAAAGAAGTTATAGCTTAAAAGAAAACGAGGTCAATCATGTTAAAGGTCGCCAAAGCTGCAGATTAAACTTTAAAGCATATAACTTCCTGAATTAATTTATTTAAAATATTAGATTGTATATAGTTCTTGTAATCTATACAAATTTGTAAGTTTCTGGACAAACTTTTTTTTAGTGATGTACCAAAAATGACCCAATTTTGACCCATGTATATAGTTCTTGTAATCTATACAAATTTGTAAGTTTCTCGACAAACTTTTTTTTAGTGATGTACCAAAAATGACCCAATTTTGACCCAAAACTAACTTTGGCCTATCAACCAACCTGCTGAACCCAAATAGATTATTTTTCTCTTTTTTTAGCCGTGAGAATCCATTTAAAATGGACCATTTTAAGAGCAGCCAGGTGAAAAGAAGATGGAAACTTACAGGGGTGCCATCAGAATCAAGCAACTTTTGCTCCATAAACTTTTGCTGTCTTACAAAAATTTTCTGAGCATGTTTATAGAGTTCAATATCTAGACTGTTCAGCAAAGTGATTTTCTTTAGAACAGCTTCGGAAACATGAAGTCGTGCCTAAATAATACAAAATACAACATAAGTTCTATGTCAGATTACAAACTATATACAAGAATGGTTTCAGATAACTTATAAGTCGACAGAAAAAAAAAATGTAGAAGTGTACCTCTTTTGTAAAGTTTGCGGGAGAGATCCTTTTAAAAGAATTAATACGCCTTTTTGACTGAGTCGATCTTAACTTAGAAACACAAGTTTCATAAGTTTCCATGAGTTTTCCGACAGTCATCTAATGGAGATAAAGGTCTCTTAGTCAACATATTTTATATTAAAGTGTTGAAAAATGTAAAAAGAACAACGGTATGCATACATTTTCACTCTGTGCTTCAACAGTTGACGTGTTGTTACCCTGTTAACCAAGCAAATTAAGGCAGCATTAGCTCAGAATTTGAAAGCATACATTTGACTATTGCAGTTTTCTGAATTTTACCGGCTTTTACTTACTGCTTCAGTGACTGGATTAGATGCAACTAACTGTGAAATGACTTGTGAACCAACTAAGTTTGCAAACATTGTAGCGGATTCTTTGTGGTCCTCGGTAAGTCCAACATATAGCATGTCATCCAATCTTTTCTGCATTCAAAGGTAAAACAATAGTCAAAGTCAACGCTTCAACTGCGGACCTAGGGCCCCTGGCCTTTTAATTACCTTTGCAACTTCAAGCACATGTTTTCCAAGAGTCTGATGTGTCATTACACAGTGGCGCACTTCATGCGCCTCCCATTTATTAGAATTGTTTGTCAAACCTGCAACCTATTAGAAACAGCATTTAGCTATAACCAACTTTTAAAGATGTTGAAACATGACCAAGTTTGACTGGTCACTAAAACTTATACCTGGAAAGTGGCACCATTGTGAATGATGTCTAGAGCTACAGGGTGATTTATGAATTCATGTAATGGCATAACAATTTCCTTCATATTATACGAGTCATTCCCGTAAGTATAAGGTGGGCCTTTTATTTTTCTAGCATCTCTCTGTTTGTTATAAGAAAAGAAACGGACCCATTATTAAATCATTAATATTAAATCACTAATCACTAATAGTTAATAAAAGATTTATTACCGTGGTATGTGTTCAAACAAACGTACCCGAGAAAATAATTCCTCCATCATCCAAGGAACTAAATACTTCCATGGCCAAATCTCGAGTGTGCTTATAACACCTTTTTTTAAACGCAAATGTGCAGATGTTCTTGAGGCTGATGTCATGTTAGGATGTACTAAAAACCTAGCTGCTACTTCTATTGAAAACTCGTAAGCACTAAATACACGCTCAATAGGGCTCCTAAGTAAGGTTACCACAGAAGTTTTCTCTCTTGGCAGTTTGGACATTATGCTATAGTCATCATGAGTAGCCAATAACCTGCAATTTCGTTTGCTGCACAAAAAAAAAAAAGACATATAGTTATAAAGTTTAGATACAAGAAGAATAAAGAAACAAGTATGAGGTTTAAAATGATTATAAAACATACCGGGGATCAAAATGCAGTTTATCATAAGAACGTGGGCATTCTAGAGAACTAGAGTAGAGTTTCTTCAAAAAGCTGTAAAGATGAGGTGAAATAAGAGTCATATACGCTGGTTATATAAGACTGCTGCAAAAAAGGTGAAACTTTTACCAATAGAAATAAGTCCGTCCTCCTGTTCTTGGTACATGAAGAAAAAACAACAAATCCTTCAGAATTTGTCCTTCCTTGCTATCAGAATGAAGAGAAGAAGATGCCCATTGCTCGACAGTATTCGTGCAGTGCTCAAAATCATATGCACTGGAAGACGGATAAACTGAAAGCCAATAAAACAGTAATAATTACAGGGACGATTAAATGTATAGTTGTATACCCCCACATATTTTAAAGCAATTGCATTGTTTCCATTGTATCGATACATTCGCTTTTAATAGGATCTCTATCCAAATGGGGATATTGGATGGAATGTTTTATTGCAGCAACAAGTCATCCCTTTTACAATGGGATGTTTTTAGGAACTGTAATTACTTTGGCTCTTACTTGGCAACCATTATCATAACCCAAAAGTATTAGATTTGCCTTTGAGCAGAATGTTACATCCGGCCCCTCATACCACCAATATTGTCGTCTTTGCCCACAAGTTCCCAGGGAGTTTACCCATCTCTTGATTGTTGACTCGAGCACGTTTAACCATGGAGTTCTCCTCTCATCCACAACCAATGCGCCCAAAAAGCGTCGAGTATATTTCAGGCGGCACATTCCTTATCAACCAAGAAGTTTTTAATAGGACAACTAAAAGCAAAACTTTAAGCTCCTAGTGGGCAAAGCGGACAACATTGTGATATAAGGGGCCGGATGTTACACAAATGTAAAGTTTACTCTTTTGAGATTCGAGAGCTTATTTGCATATATATGTAGTAATAATGTGTGGAGAAAAAAGATTTCATTCCACCCTCAAACTGATACAATTTCTCCATAACTAGTATACATACCTCTGGCAAGAAGCAGCAGCAGCAGCAGCAGAAACGCATGATCCATCCACTGAATTCCTAATACTCAACTTCAATCCGATTAAATACTAAAACAAATGTAAAAAGTAACAAACTTTCAGTATGAAACTCAAAGAATTAGCATTTAGCAACTATTACTTACAAAAGAAAGTTCAATCTAAAACAAACTAGGGTTCTTTTTTTTTTCGTATCAATCAAAATGTAAACCAAGTGTATTGGTGATTACGTTACCTGTGCATAAAGTGAAGGATCTTGCGCACACGGCGGATCCGCCAATTAAATTCGAATTAGCTTCGAAAAATAAACGCACAAAATTAAGCTCTCAGATTGTTGTCCAGAAAGTTGTATCCTCTGAAATCAAGATTTGACGGCGGCCGAGAGAAAAATCAGTTAATCAGAGGTGATTTGGTTTGAAGTGGTTAGAAGGGTTTAACTACACAGATCATAAAGAGCTGAGAAGTATGTAGATGCAAGTTTTATGTTGTTTGAATCAAAACTAGTTTTTGCGGATTCTGATTTGCCAAAAACATCAACTGTTTTTGGTATTTTTTTTGATATTTTTAGCAATTTAGTAAAGGAAATGAAATTTGAAATTTGAAAAAACAAAAATTAAAAAGCTAATCTATTCTAAACGTTATATAGTCTAAACTATATATAATAACCAACCATAAGTTGAAAAGAAAAGTTTCATCTAGACATCTACCATACCGAGCCATAATGTTATTAAGTGACTTTGTAGCATATTGATATTAAAAAGTAGTGCGATTAAATTCTTATAGGTGTAAAGTTAGTGATATTTGCCTACTTGATATGTGGAAAAAAACTCATACTAAGACAAAAATAGTTTGCTTATAAGTATAAAGTTTATGATACGAAATAACAAGTATCTCCAATATGCATAGACCTGTAATTATGATGTATAGATCATCCATATTTTTTTAGAACAACAAATACTAAATTCATCACACACCTAGCAAAAACTAGACGGGGGAACCCATATTTTGTTTAGGTCATCCATTTTTGTGTGGCCCGTTCTACTGACATCATTCCTATTTTTGTTATGAATGTCTTATAGATAGTTTTGTAATGTAACTAATGTTTCTGAAGAGTGTGATCATCTACCTACCATATGTCAAAATTATATGACGAAGTATTGCGGTGGAGTTATTGTAACAACCGATGATGAAATTGTTTGTTAGATAACGACACAACTAACACCATCCTAAAACACAATAAATATTTTTATCGGTTGTATCCAGCAGAGATACTTCTTGGTACCGTTTTAGATTTTATTATAATTATTTAACGCTCCAAAAGAGCATGTGTCATCTTACTCAATAAATTATTTTTATATTATAGTAAATCTTGAAGGAATTAGTAGTTACAAATATATTTGCAAAGACGATTATAACATTAAAACTATGTCCGGAAATGATACCGTTTACATATGACAAATGTGATAAGATGAAAATGTTAGAAAACTGAAGGCTTTACCATTTAGAATATAATGCACAAAGTAAAACCTATGGTGTGTAACCAAAAGTTACTAACCAAATATATTTTCACAGTACAACATAACCCCGTAGATCATCGAGATAGCATTATGATGAACAGTGACGGATCCAAGTTGGGTAGGAAGGTTGTATTATGATGAGCAGTGGCGGATAAAGTGTATTGGTGATTACATGTGTATAAAGTGAAGGATCTCACGCACACAAACACTTTGAATCCTGAGACTCAACCAGAGAAAGCTCAAGATCACGGGGGTCGGTGAATTAAATTAAAATTACAGTCTATTATCCAAAAAACAAACGCATATAATTAAGCTATTAGATCGTCTAGAAAATTCTACTATCTGAAATATCTCTAATTCATACTCTTTTGAAGGATGAAATGAATTAACATGTAATGGTTTATATATGAATATTTGAAGGACTAATACATTACATCAAATAACTGACACGCATATAGAGGAATAATACGTTGCGTCAAAATAATTAAAAAATAAAAAATCATTGGACTAACGGTCGTATTGGGCCATATGACCCGTTTATACTATGCGAGGTATTGATCGTATTCAATAATATGACCCGTATCCACAGTCATGCGTCTCAAAATGGTTTGTGAGGGGAAAAACATCTATTAGATGCATACAAGTTGTATTGACCCATACGACTCATTTATAAAAAAATGATTAGAGTGTGACTATAAAAAAATGATTAGGGTGTGTAACCAACCCCTTTATTAATTATAATTTATTTTATAGTTTATTATAAGAAAATTAAGTTTTGTAATCTATTTTAAATGTTACAGACTTGATTAATTATAATTTATTTTATAGTTTATTATAAGAGAAACAAGTTTTGTAAGTAAGACTATTATTTATTTTAACAACCTAATCTATTTTAAATGTTATAAAATTTTAACAACCTAATCTATTTTAAACGTTAAAAAGCAAGACTATTATCTATTTTAAATGTTATATATCAAAGACTATACTCAAGCACGCAATTATCTATTTGTCTTTTTCATTTTTTTAAAGAAACACCAATGTATATATATACCACCGAATACAATTTAACAATAAATCTTTAATACTATTTAGATCTAGTGTTACACCCCCCAACCATTGCGGCCACCACCGCGGTGATGCGACATCATAAACCTTGCATAGTGATATCAAACGACTCTGAATGAGTTTTCGAAGATACGTTGTCATGTCATTGTCAAAACTGGTTAAAGTATAAGTTTTGTAAAGTATGGTTGAAAATATTTAGGGAAAGCTTTTAGTAATGGTGTTGGTAATAGTTTTATGACATATCGTACTCAACCAAATAAAACGTCCCAAGTGATTATTTGAGAAAAACCTGATATCAGCTTAAATGAAAATTAAAATTTAATATATTAAAAAAATATGCGAGTTGTCACAATTTAATTGTTCAGTCAACTATTCGGACAACAAAAGTTGGTGCACGCATTTCTTCGACGCACATGTCCATCGCCAAGAGTTGGGATGGTGTCTCGCGAAGCCATGGTAGCGTGATAGAGGATCACGGCAACATGGAGGGTGTATACCGCATGCTCTAAGCAAGGGATGGGTTAATTAAACATGTGATTTTTTCACAACCATCATCATTGGTTAAAAAAACCAACTTTATTAGGTTGGTCATTAATGAGGTTACCATAGTCATCTTTTTTTTTTGAGTAAATTGCTATTTTCATTCCTGTGGTTTGCTCAGAATTGCCAATTCAGTCCAATAGTTTAAAATTTGTCAATTTCGTCCTTGTGGTTTGAAAAAATTACCAATCCAGTCCAAAATATTATAAAAAAATTGCCAATTTTGTCCTTGTGGTTTTGCAAAAAATGACAATTCAGTCCAAAGAAATTGTTGGTTTTGGACTGAATTGGCAATTTTTGCAAACCACAGGGACGAAATTGACAATTTTTAACTATTAGACTGAATTGACAATTTTGAGCAAACCACAGGGACGAAAATGACAATTTACTCTTTTTTTTTCTTCATGAATGGTCTATTCCCACACTAGTTGCAAACACTCGTTTACTAACACACTGTACGGTTGTTTGAAATTTTTAAACTTTTTCAAACAATGATAATATTCTTTTTAAAGTTTGAAAAAGTCAAAAGATTGAATAGCCAAAGTTTAAACGAGTGAAAAGGTTGTTTGAATATGACTAGACTAAAAGGATAGTGTGAACTTAGTTTGGTGGTATGGAAAAAAAGGTTGTTTGCACTTTGAATATGACTAGACCAAAAGGATGGTGTGAGCTTAGTTTGGTGGTATGGAAGGAAATAGGAGAACCCCTTTGATAGATGAGAGGGATAAAAAGAAAAACAACCATCTAATCATTTCAATTACTTCTTATATTTATTATAGTAAGTGTAAATTTTTTATGATCACCTTTCAGTTTGGACCTAAAGTATATAAACACACCCTTAGGATTGAGGGATAAAGAGCATGTATGGTTTAGATAGATCATGGGTTTGCCCAAACAGCTTTAGAGACATCAAGATAGCTCAAACGGCATGCTCCAAGTACATGCTCAGGAAGCTCATCTCGTGTGTTTGCCTGCACATTTTGCACAAAAATCCTAGTTAAAGACCAGCATTAGTTAACTAAAATCTAGTACCAAACTCATCACAATTTCCTCTCTTTTTTAAAAACAAAATAAATGCATGTTAGTTGTGAGTTTGGTAGCATTGGTAGCTGTCATAGATTTGGTTTTAAGTTTACATGCCTGTATCACAAACGCTGTATCAATTATCAAATTACTGAAGCAACTGAAAGTCTTGCCAGCCACCCCCCTTGCACATGCTGATGAACCGACATCGATGTCCATCTATAACAGCTTTCAAATGGTTAGGTTATTTAAGGATAATAAAACATAACTCTAGAGTTGGTGTGTCTGGTAGTTTACCTCCAAGTAATTTTCACCACGGATGTAGTTGATCTTAAGCATGTGACCGATTAGAGTGGGTCTGCGGATAGTATGCCTGAGAATCCATGGTCCCTGAAAAAAGAGTTTGTTATGTGTATTGTGTAACAACCATAAGTTTAATATATGTTTAGTCCATTTGTATCATTTTATCATACAGTTGATAAAATGACATCTACTCACCTTAGTTACATGAGGGATGAGCTTGAATCTTGAATTCCTAAATGTATCGTCTCCTTCTATAAATCTCTCTAGCAAGGGTATATCTTTGATACGAGTACGAGTATTATAATAAGAGGCAAGATTATAATGTGTAGAACCTGGGACCTGAATAATACAAATTCGTTTTAGATATTGATCAACTCGAGTTTGAAGTACTCTCATTTTGTTGAACCCCTTTCTGATGTGTGTTTATATAAAACATAGATTAACTACCTGGAAGTTAACAATAATGAAAAATTCTGGGCGATTATCAGCGGCATATTTCTGCAGAATACACGTGGTGAATTTCGTTTTTAAGCCATATAACAAACTATGAGAAAAAGAATTTAACAAAACAAACCTGAACTATGTTCCCAGGTCTACTAGCAAGATGATCTTCTCGTTTATCAGATTTTAGCCAGTCAATTGCAACAGTTTGCAGCAATGTATTTTCGGCTGTAATCTGGACGACCAATATAAACTTTGATAAATAACTGTGTACATATAAAAACCTACAACTAGAACTAAATGCCTGGCTATATATTTCTTTTTCTTAAAAACATTTGATGAGTTAACAATATTTAACCTTCTTACGGTCTTCCAAAAAGGTTTCTCCGCGGATTTGAAACAGAGAGAGTTCTGGTGTTGACCAACTGTTGGGCAGATTACCAGTTTGATCTTCTGGAAGAGAGATTGTGTAGTCATATGGTGCACATTTCTCCAATATAACTGTCTGTAAATGTGGACGACCCGTTTTCTGAGCTGCAGTATATATAGATTTTGTATGTAATGTGAATTCACACACAAGTTCATGCCTCTTTTCTGCTACAACATATGCATCCTGAAATAAATAAAAACAAAAAGAAAATGACTGCATGGATCATCTACTGTGCTTTGATAAATTCATATGTTAAGCTTAAAGAAATATGATAAAAAAAAAACCTTTAACACAAAATAAAAAATCATACGTGAGAGTAAATTCCAGATTTATTATCAGCAGCCCGACTACCTTCTGATTCATCATCAAATAAAGGTTCTGAGAAATCAAAGAATTCATCTAACTCATCGTCTATTTCACCTTCTGATTCATTTTCCTTATGAAGCAAACTATCTTTCTTCAATTCGTGTGGAGAGAATTCAGGTAATAAGTAATCGGCTAAGTTTGTTTTGAAATGTTCTCTCAAAGCTACAAATTCACGTATACACAGTGATTCAGTATACAAAATATGGAATGAAATTAAAAAATATATATAAAAAAAAATGCACTCATGTAAAGAAGCAACCAGCAAGTCTCTCAAGCATGTGAATCGTGAGGCACCGATCGGACGATTTATGTAGATTATGTCTCCAGGATTTCCAGTCAATAGCAAGCATGTGTTTTACAACTGATTGTTTATATTGAATCCCAGGTGATATCACATAACCACCACCTGCAAATTAAAGTACCAATCAATTTAAAGGAAGCAGTGTTTCTGTATTTTTTAAATTTTGTCACACTTACATTTAAGAAAAGCGCGAATAAAGCCTTTTTGAGGGGGGCACTTTTTGTGAAATACAGAATGATAAAGAATAACTGCAATGGAATAAACAAATATGCGTTATTTATGACCAAACAACCTTGAACTAATATTATCTGGAAACAAAGATAGTTAAACAAAGAATTTTATACTGTATGTTCCATTGTTTTCCTTCCTCCAATAACGTTGCAATAATAAATCTCTTTGTTTCATAGACCTGAAAATTGGGAAATAAAAAATATTGTTTTTTTTTTTGTTTTATCTATGGATATATATTGTTAATTATGAGTCATTCATACCAAGGCAACCAATCACCATCTAATTGCTTGTGAATAATATCAGTGTGACTATCTACATTTTCAATCACACTGCCCTTCAGGAAACAGAAGTCCCATCTGCAATATAGCATGGTGATTCATTATTATATACGAAAATAACCAATATTCCAGGCAGACCAAAAAGTGGAATTTGTATTCATGGAGTGATCCCCAAAAAATGGTACCGGGTTGATGAGTTCTAGCATTGATAAACGATTAAGAAATATAATTCCAAAATTCGGTAGGAGATATATATAAGTGAGTGATATTTATCCTTACTGTGATCTAGAAGAACCAAGGGACATGAGTGTTTGGAAAATGACCTCTGGGGTTTCTTCTATCACACTAATGGCTGCCAATGCAGGATGATCATCTCTCTGCAACACAGAAGATGCAAATATGAACTTCTTATTCTTCTTGTTTTTTTTTGGGAAGGGGGTAACATGATTAGGATTTAAGAAGGATACTAACCTTATTATGACCTTTTTGATCATATCTTGCTTGTTTAAATAACCTGAGACCTGAAGCAAAAAAAAAAAAAAAAAAAACTTCTAAGCATTTACTATTGATCATATTAAGGAACATGTCATTAGCTTCATGTTTACCATTGTAACAACCAAGGATTGTCCAGTATGATGGTTCATACATGTCAGCAGTTCCGGGATCCATGATTGAGGCTAAAGAGAGGATGTCATCAACATCATTCTTATCACACACCCTACCCGAATAGTTTGACCTGAACATCACAGCTAGTCGTATTAAGAATAAAGGATTAACCCGCATTCCTAAGCCTACTTCTGATAAGCATTCCTAGAATATATACTTTTGGTCATACCTAAGATAATCCAAAAGGTTTCCGGGATTCGGGTTCACCTACATTAATTAAAGCAATGAGTCATCAGCAATTGAAATCGGTGACAGGTTTTGAATGTTAAGCAATTTGCACCTTGTGAGATAACTCTCTGAACGATTTGACCCATTTTGCAGCTTCTTCTGGACTGCTCGCCCCTAACTATGTGATATCGGATGTAATAGTTAACATATGTACACTTTTCAGAAATTAAGTTTAGTTAGATTAGCCGAAAGGACTGAATATACCTTGAGATGAGCATCATGGTTTGAGGTATCACTGAGTGTGAAAAGAAAGAAGACCTGAATTAGACATGATAATGAAATCTGTGAGTAACAACTGACAAAATATATACCACCAAACATTTGAAATTTGAAACTGGTCATAAATATAAATAAACTGTTTGATACCTTTCCTCGAATGCATTTCCTCCCATTGTCCATAATATGAATGTTGGAGTTCATAACTATGCTTCTAATAGGATCCTGGATCAAAGAAACGAAATTCCTTTTGGCTTTTAGAATGATGTGGCATAGAATTGAAGAGTTAAACATGAAATCCGCATCTAATAAAAAACATACGTGATGATATTGGAAGTTTAGATTTTGGGTTAATTTCAGAACCAAACCATTGGCTTAGCATTTGGGTATACAATTGAGACTCGAGAGTTGTTAGGTCACACCGGGTATCGATTACACACAAGAGAAACAAAGATAGTAATGAACACGAGAGTTTTAACGTGGTTCGATCAAAACCGATCTACGTCCACGGGTTGCATTAGTATATTCAAGTTATTACAAGGTGCTCATCTTTACAATTACAATATGAGCTAGTATATATAGACTAAGAATCAGGTTAACTGGTGGGCCGGGCCTTAACATAGTGGGCCAAGCCCATGGGCTACTAAAAGCCTTCACAACCCAACAAGAGTATGGAGACGGAGAGGGAGATTGATATTAAAAGGGTGAGAGAATATTTGTTGCATCATGTTAAACATTTGTGGCACCGGGGCTTGAACGGGTGGTGGTTTGGAAATTTGGGTTGTGAGCTTTCATTTCCGCGGCTTAAACCAAACTTTTGATATGCGTTGACGGTATAACGAGGAATCCATTGTTTTATGGATGCAAGAAAAAATGAATATAGTTGACGTATTTTATGTAAGAAGTAAAGGTGTTATTTATAGGCTAACGTCCTCGTTAGTCACGACGGATCTCCTCCAGACCACCGGTTCGAGTTGGTTCAGATACCACTGGTTACAATCTATTAATCTAAACGAGATAAATCATCTCAAAAGACTAGTATAGTGAGTGCAAGAACCCGTTTATTCTATAAACATCACATATGTTACCCCTACAACATACGTGGGAAAACTGGTTTGGGTCTGTAATTACACAAAAACACTATTTGACACACATCTATAACCTTCTTGTTAGAGACGAAAACAACATAAACATCAGCACTTTTGTTGTTCACTTGTATTAGCGTATGAATATTAAATACAACCATACAGAAAGTATTTCCAACCACATCTTTTCTTCCTGCCCAACTTAACTAAATAAGACCCACATAATGAAAATGCTAAAAATTGAATATGACTTTGCACCTAAACTAGACGTTTTTGCAACTGTTAAAGACCTCTTAATTGTGCCTCAAAGGCTCTATATTCCCTGGATGTAACCAAAAAACATTCTAAGTTTGAGAGTTCGAGAAAACCTCGTATACATAAATGCCGAGGGGACGTTGGGGCAACCTCAGGACTTTTCAAAGTACCAACAGAAATATCACCTTGCAAATAATATTTGATATGTAAACCAGCAAAAACAAATAATGGCTGCCTTCAATTAAAGAAAAAGCAATTCTCTATGCTAAGATATATATGTTGTAGGATTTTATGTCTTCCTGGATATATATTAAAGTCTTTTTTGTGTACACGAAATCAACAATTGGAGGACACATAAAGTCTTCTTCAAGAACAAGATATTCTTTCCTGTTAAATTCGTCTTTTAAACAAATCAAATGAAATATATAATAATATATATTAACAAACCTTGTGGCAGGAAGAATGCGAGATAGATCTGAAGGTATTGAAACGATGATTTCGAAGAACGAAGTAAAGCTTTCGCGAGTATTTGAATCCAATAGTAGTACAGCGAATGAGATAGAGCCAACCTTCCATTATTACTGGTCCTTCCTCATGATCATCCATTATATATCACTGAGGTGAAATTCAACTGAAACTGAAATCGAAAGGAACAATTTATTTATACGAATTAAGGGCGATAGCTTGTGAGCGGGAAGCAAGTGTTATCACGGGACCATTTATACAATCTGTGAAAAGTATGTATCAAAGTCAGTTTTCAGTGTCTATCCCGATTTTTTATTTTCTTATTATTCGGATAAATTTGTTTGTTTTCCTGAAAATAAATATAAAAATTGATTATTTAACTAAAAAACATATTTATCTACAAAATTTAAATATTTTTGAAAAATACTCTACGTCATAATCCTTATCTTTAAAAATCCATATATTTTAATGGATTGGTATATTTATTGATCCTTTAAAATTTAAGTATATGAATTAAATATAAAGATACCGAGAGGTTTTTTATGAGCTAGTATTTTATCAAATTCAAGTTCGAGTATATATAAAAACAAGTTTAGACGTATAATGAATCAAACTCAACATTGTAAAAACTCTTCAAACGAGCTCAACTCATATTGAACTCTTATTGAGTTTTCTGAGTGAGTACATGTATTTAATTATAAACACGGTTACACAAGTGCGTGTAACTAGGGTTATGACAAGATATGAGAATGCACAGATCAATACGGAGCCTGATCCGGAGGAAATTTGGGTTCGGTAACACGTTCTCCCACTCCCCCATGCTTCCATCTACTCTATCTCTTATTTTTCATATCAACAGACGGATGTCTCCATCCCTTTTCGATGGAGACAGTGTAAGCTCTTTATACTAAACTTAGGGTTGTTTAGAAGTCGATTTTTAACAAGTTAGTCATACCGTCAAATTTTAACTAATGAAAAAAATATAATAATATAAACTAAAAGTAATTATATTGTACATGTATTAAATCACTTAGTACAACTCATATAGTACAACTATAAAACACCTAGTACAACTATAAAATATATGGAAGTTGAATACATTTGTTATGTTTAAGAACAAAGATAAAAGTCTCTCGTATAAGAACGGGGAGAATAAGATAAAAATAAATTACACTTTCAATCTACAGTATACAATTCTATTATTTTTTTTCTTGCAATAACGATAGACAAGAAGTAATTGTTACCCTTAACAATTACTATTCAATTCTTAACAATAACTGTCCAGTTAATTTTGCGATAACTAGTGTAATACATGGATTACAAACCTAGTATAGAAGTATAGATATAGATGTAGATGTACACATATCATTATTTGTATCTTGACTAACTTATTACTATTTCATTATTATTAGTTTTACTAATATAAATAAAATACAACTTTATTATAAAAGTTCTTATGCATATTATATAAGTTTAATTCACAAGGTATAACCCATCAAAGCATAAAATGAGTTGTACTACGTGTTTCTCCATTTGAAAACAACTTGCATAGCCTCATGTCACGTGGCAACATCGGTGAATGTCACTTGACGAGCACTAATTATTTTTATTTTTTAATATATATTTTTTTATCTCAACGGAACTAATTTAATACATGATTTGGTTACACGTTTTTTTCGGTTTCTTTACATAGCGTTATAGCACCATGCAAATTGTTTGCTTGCATTATCTCCACGGCAATCCATGAGTTGTGAAATCTAGTTATTTTATAAATCCAAAGTTTTAGTGAGAAACTTAGTTAAGCGAGGCCAAAATAAAATGGGAACTAATACCAAACAGTTTTCATATCTTAAAAAATCATACCTTTTAGTTTGATTTGTGTAGAGGCTAGATTATGAGGCTTGTAATATTAAATATGTTGGGCTGGGCTTAGAGGGTTTAATTAGAATTATAGGCTAGTTTGCTATTGTATTTAGGCTAGTTTATGATTGGGTTTGGGTTTACTATTGGGTTTATGATCCACAAGGGGCCCAATAGTAAACCCATTGGGTACCTATATAAACCCATGTGTGTTTATGATTAACGAAGCTTTGGAGATTACTTGTTCACGATTTCTTGTTCTTGTGAGAGTTTACAATCAGCCTTCATTGCTTCATAGTAGTTGTTCTTCATTCAAGACTTCATCTTTTTCATAGATCTAGTCTATTCTTCTACTATTCTTCTTGAATCGATCTTATACGAGGATTCCGCACTCGTGTTTGATTAGATATCGTGTGTTTGGGAAATCTAGGACCTACAATTGGTATCAGAGCCAAGAATCACAGATTCGAGGTTCTCACGATATTGGATTCAAGCTTTTTCCAAAAAAAAAAAAAAAAATTGAAGATTTGAAGATTTGAAGATTTGAAGATTTAAAGATTTAAAGATTTAAAGATTTGAAGATTTGAAGATTTAAAGATTTGAAGATTTGAAGATTTGAAGATTTGAAGATTTGAAGATTTGAAGATTTGAAGATTTAAAGATTTGAAGATTTGAAGATTTAAAGATTTGAAGATTTGAAGATTTAAAGATTTGAAGATTTGAAGATTTGAAGATTTGAAGATTTGAAGATTTGAAGATTTGAAGATATGAATGTTTATGATCAAGAAGGCTTGAAGGTTTGAAGGTTTATGATCAAGGCTTGAAGATTTGAAGGTTTATGATCAAGGCTTGAAGATATGAATGTTTATGATCAAGATTTGAAGGTTTAAGATCCAACACAATCATAAACTGAGTTTACTATCGGAGTTTACTATCGGAGTTTACTATCGGAGTTTACTATCGGAGTTTACTATCGGAGTTTATGATTGAGATTCCGATTCTGAGTTTATGACTGGTGTTTATGACTGAAGGTGATTACGATCGTAAACAGGTGATTACGATCGTAAACAGGTGATTACGATCATAAACAGGTGATTACGATCGTAAACAGGGTTGGTTTACGGCAAAAAGTCACTATTTCACACTTTCACGGAAACGGACGTAACTTTTGACTCGTTTGGAGTTAGAAGCTCAAATTTGAACACGACGTTCGTGACATCAAGCCCAGAATTACCCCAGACTAACGTCCAGGGGAGCTCGTTTGGACCCCCAAATTCCACTCCGAAGGCCTCCGTTTTTCAGTTTTAAGTTTTTGACACTATTTTTTGAATAGTACTTTTGCCGATTTTGCCGTTTTTGCAGATTTTTCAAGATTTTCAGAAGCTGCATAATGAGTTCAGTGGTTGAAGAAAAGAATATATTTGAGGACGAAGATGCTGAGATATGCCCCAATCCTACTTGTGCTCGTATAATTCCTGAACTTAAGCAAATGTGTAGAAATTTTCAGTCAGAATTGTTTGAGACAAAATGCGAGAAGAGCTCTGATGTGTTCGGAACGACTCTAAAAACTACTATAAAAACCTAGACCTAAACTAGACCTA
>JBCNJP010000006.1:62903956-62960317 GCA_039602395.1 Deinandra increscens subsp. villosa
CTTTTTAATTTTTGTTTTTTCAAATTTCATATTTCATTTCGTTTAATAAATTGCTAAAAATATCAAATGTTTTTTTACCAAAAACAGTTGATGTTTTTGGCAAATCAGAATCCGCAAAAACTAGTTTTGATTCATACAACATAAAACTTGCATCTACATACTTCTCAGCTCTCTATGATCTGTGTAGTTAAACCCTTCTAACCACTTCAAACCAAATCACCTCTGATTAACTGATTTTTCTCTCGGCCGCCGTCAAATCTGGATTTCAGAGGATACAACTTTCTGGACAACAATCTGAGAGCTTAATTTTGTGCGTTTTTTTTCGAAGCTAATTCGAATTTAATTGGCGGATCCGCCGTGTGCGCAAGATCCTTCACTTTATGTACAGGTAACGTAATCACCAATACACTTGGTTTACATTTTGATTGATACGAAAAAAAAAAGAACCCTAGTTTGTTTTAGATTGAACTTTCTTTTGTAAGTAATAGTTGCTAAATGCTAATTCTTTGAGTTTCATACTGAAAGTTTGTTACTTTTTACATTTGTTTTAGTATTTAATCGGATTGAAGTTGAGTATTAGGAATTCAGTGGATGGATCATGCGTTTCTGCTGCTGCTGCTGCTGCTTCTTGCCAGAGGTATGTATACTAGTTATGGAGAAATTGTATCAGTTTGGGGGTGGAATGAAATCTTTTTTCTCCACACATTATTGCTACATATATATGCAAAGAAGCTCTCGAATCTCAAAAGAGTAAACTTTACATTTGTGTAACATCCGGCCCCTTATATCACAATGTTGTCTGCTTTGCCCACTAGGAGCTTAAAGTTTTGCTTTTAGTTTGGTTGATAAGGAATGTGCCGCCTGAAATATACTCGACCCGTTTTGGGCGCATTGGTTGTGGTCTTGTGGATGAGAGGAGAACTCCATGGTTAAGCGTGCTCGAGTCAACAATCAAGAGATGGGTAAACTCCATGGGAACTTGTGGGCAAAGGCGACAATATTGGTGGTATGAGGGGCCGGATGTAACATTCTGCTCAAAGGCAAATCTAATACTTTTGGGTTATGATGATGATGGTTGCCAAGTAAGAGCCAAAGTCATCACATTTCCTAAAAACATCCCATTGTAAAAGGAAATATTGGATTAATGTTCTATGTTTTTACCACACTAGGTATGACTTGTTGCTGCAATAAAACATTCCATCCAATATCCCCATTTGGATAGAGATCCTACTAAAAGCGAATGTAGCGATACAATGGAAAGAATGCAATTTCGTTAAAATATGTGGGGGTATACGACTATACATTTAATTGTCCCTGTAATTATTACTGTTTTATTGGCTTTCAGTTTATCCGTCTTCCAGTGCATATGATTTTGAGCACTGCACGAATACTGTCGAGCAATGGGCATCTTCTTCTCTTCATTCTGATAGCAAGGATGGACACATTCTGAAGGATTTGTTGTTTTTTCTTCATGTACCAAGAACAGGAGGACGGACTTATTTCTATTGGTAAAAGTTTCACCTTTTTTGCAGCAGTCTTATATAACCAGCGTATATGACTCTTATTTCACCTCATCTTTACAGCTTTTTGAAGAAACTCTACTCTAGTTCTCTAGAATGCCCACGTTCTTATGATAAACTACATTTTGATCCCCGGTATGTTTTATAATCATTTTAAACCTCATACTTGTTTCTTTATTCTTCTTGTATCTAAACTTTATAACTATATGTCTTTTTTTTTTTGTGCAGCAAACGAAATTGCAGGTTATTGGCTACTCATGATGACTATAGCATAATGTCCAAACTGCCAAGAGAGAAAACTTCAGTGGTAACCTTACTTAGGAGCCCTATTGAGCGTGTATTTAGTGCTTACGAGTTTTCAATAGAAGTAGCAGCTAGGTTTTTAGTGCATCCTAACATGACATCAGCCTCAAGAACATCTGCACATTTGCGTTTAAAAAAAGGTGTTATAAGCACACTCGAGATTTGGCCATGGAAGTATTTAGTTCCTTGGATGATGGAGGAATTATTTTCTCGGGTACGTTTGTTTGAACACATACCACGGTAATAAATCTTTTATTGACTATTAGTGATTTAGTATTAATGATTTAATAATGGGTCCGTTTCTTTTCTTATAACGAACAGAGAGATGCTAGAAAAATAAAAGGCCCACCTTATAGTTACGGGAATGACTCGTATAATATGAAGGAAATTGTTATGCCATTACATGAATTCATAAATCACCCTGTAGCTCTAGACATCATTCACAATGGTGCCACTTTCCAGGTATAAGTTTTAGTGACCAGTCAAACTTGGTCATGTTTCAACATCTTTAAAAGTTGGTTATAGCTAAATTCTGTTGCTAATAGGTTGCAGGTTTGACAAACAATTCTAATAAATGGGAGGCGCATGAAGTGCGCCACTGTGTAATGACACATCAAACTCTTGGAAAACATGTGCTTGAAGTTGCAAAGGTAATTAATTATAAGGCCAGGGGCCCCAGGCCCGTAGTTAAAGCGTTGACTGTTTGACTGTTGTTTTACCTTTGAATGCAGAAAAGGTTGGATGACATGCTATATGTTGGACTTACCGAGGATCACAAAGAATCCGCTACAATGTTTGCAAACTTAGTTGGTTCACAAGTCATTTCACAGTTAGTTGCATCCAATCCAGTCACTGAAGCAGTAAGTAAAAGCCGGTAAAATTCAGAAAACTGCAATAGTCAAATGTATGCTTTCAAATTCTGAGCTAATGCTGCCTTAATTTGCTTGGTTAACAGGGTAACAACTCGTCAACTGTTGAAGCACAAAGTGAAAATGTATGCATACCGTTGTTCTTTTTTTTTTAACATTTTTCAACACTTTAATATAGAATATGTTGACTAAGAGACCTTTATCTCCATTAGATGACTGTCGGAAAACTCATGGAAACTTATGAAACTTGTGTTTCTAAGTTAAGATCGACTCAGTCAAAAAGGCGTATTAATTCTTTTAAAAGGATCTCTCCCGCAAACTTTACAAAAGAGGTACACTTCTACATTTTTTTTTCTGTCGACTCATAAGTTATCTGAAACCATTCTTGTATATTGTTGGAAATAGTGGCTTATGATTTGTAATATGACATAGAACTTATGTTGTATTTTGTATTATTTAGGCACGACTTCATGTTTCCGAAGATGTTCTAAAGAAAATCACTTTGCTGAACAGTCTAGATGTTGAACTCTATAAACATGCTCAGAAAATTTTTGTAAGACAACAAAAATTTATGGAGCAAAAGTTGCTTGATTCTGATGGCATCTCTGTAAGTTTCCATCTTTATAACACCTGGCTGCTCTTAAAATGGTCCATTTTAAATGGGTTCTCACGGCTAAAAAATGAGAAAAATAATCTATTTGGGTTCAGCAGGTTGGTTGATAAGCCAAAGTTAGTTTTGGGTTAAAATTGGGTCATTTTTGGTACATCACTAAAAAAAAGTTTGTCAAGAAACTTACAAATTTGTATAGATTACAAGAACTATATACAATCTAATATTTTAAATAAATTAATTCAGGAAGTTATATGCTTTAAAGTTTAATCTGCAGCTTTGGCGACCTTTAACATGATTGACCTCGTTTTCTTTTAAGCTATAACTTCTTTTGTTTCCTTTTTTTTTTTTAATTTTTTTTTACCCTTTTGACATGTTAGAAAAAAAACATAAGAATAAGCATAGTCCTAGTTTCTTGATTAAATACATAGCAATAGTGTATAACAATGATTTGTACCATGTGTGGTCAAAATTGTACCATGGTCTGGATTAGATCATTTCTGTTGACTTGTCAAATGCATTATAATTTGCAGGAGATGTGGCAGACAGTGCATGGTAAAAACTACAAATGGGAAATCCTTTACTTGGTTTTGTTCATGTTATTATTACTCTTCTTCATTTACTTTTTTGTAAAAGCAAAAACAAGAATATCAAAACTTAAAATATAATTATGATCAGATCATAAACTTTACAAGAGACATGACATGGACTTTGTCAAAAATGATATGTTACTTTCTTATCAAAACATGTTTCGCCAACATCCAGTTTCTTAACAAGGGTTCTTCATCAAATGGTTTGTTTCTTGGTGATGATATTATTAGTTAGGACGTGCAAAAACCTATAGTAACAGGTTGTTAAAACAAATACGTGTCACACTTACCACTCACTTCATTGGAGTTTTTCTTGGTGATTTGGACAATATTATATCTATAAATATCTTTATACTTAATATAATCGTCACATTTTACTTTTACCTTTAATAATAAGATCTTCCTGTACTATATCAAATTATTAGTAAAATATGAATTAACTTTCGGTAATAAAATGATATTTTCTAATAAAATAAATTATATAAATAAATACTTCTTTAAGCACAAATGATTTATATAAAGTAAAGAATTCTATAAATTAAGTTTTTAAAGTTAAAACGTTATATATCTTATTATCCATTTCTAAAAGTGGTGTGAATAACCTGCAGACTTGCAAATTACAATAATGTATTGGGCTCATTTCATATATCTCATTACTTTGGGCTCATTTATTAATAATACAATAAAATTTGAAGATAAATAGTACACTTTTTATTTTCATACTTTGGCCACGTGACTTTGGTACTTTGACGCTTTCTATCCCTAAACTTTTACAATTTGTTTGTTAACGAAATATTAAACTTTTGGTTTTCATAGTTTGGCCATATATGTTTCATACTTTTACGTTTTGTACCGTTTTACTTTAATTTTTTTTTAATTTTAAGTTTTGTTGTCTTCTATTTTGGCCACAAAACTTTTAACTTTTCTACTTTCGTTTTTAGTATATTTTTATAGTTTTATACTTTCACTACAAGACTTTTAGACTTTTACGTTTTATACCTCTTAACTTTTTTACCCTCTAACTTTTAAACTTTTTTTTTGTTTTAAGTTTTGTTTTTTTCTACTATGGCCATAAAACTTTTAACTTTTCTACTTTTATTTTTAGTATACTTTTATAGTTTTATACTTTCACCACGAGACTTTTAGATTTTTACATTTTATACCACTTAACTTAGTATATTTTTATAGTTTTATATTTTCACCACAAGACTTTTAGACTTTTACGTTTTACACTCCTTAATTTTTTAACCCTCTAACTTTTAAAGTTCTTTTTTTTTGTTTTAACTTATTTTGTCTTCTACTTTGGTCACGAAACTTTTAGGGTGCGTTTGGTTGTGGAAAACGTTTTCTAGTTTTCCATTTTCAGTTTTCTAGAAAATGAAATGGGTTTTCCATCTCTAGAAAACACATGAAAATTTTTGAAAACGCGTTCTAAACCAAAAGATGGGTTTTCCATTTTCCAAAATAGAAATCTAGAAAACGAAAATGGAAAATGGAAAACAAAAAAAAAGTGTTTTCCAATTTTAGTTTAAAAGTTAGAAAACATCACTTTCTGTTTTCCTGGAAAAATTTTCTGAAAAACTACAATTTGAACACGTTTTCTGTTTTTCATGTTTTCTTAGAAAACAGAAATGAAAAACAGAGTGTGTTTTCCACAACCAAACGCACCCTTAACTTTTATACTTTCGCTTTTAGTATACTTCTATAGTTTTACACTTTCACCACGAGACTTTTAAACTTTTACGTTTTATACCACTTGACTTTTTTTACTTTCGTTCAGTATACAAATTCAACCCCGCAGCAACGCGCGGGGAGGGTAAACATCTCGTTTCATATAATAAAATTCTTTAATTTGTGGACCCATCACACTTGATTTTTTTTCCTTTAGTTGATAACACTTACCTATCACTTTACACTTTTAGTGAGTGAAAGTTTCATAACACCTATTATCTATCCCTTGATGCTTATTATTAGATGTATCACTTTTTTCACACGTATCATTTAACCGATAGATATATACGACTTAGAAGAATTAGGGTTTTCAACTAATAATAATAAATGGCTAATGACTTATTGTATGGTGATCACCTAGTTTTCAAGTGACCCAGGTTCTATCTTTGCTCACATCAATATTGTTCTGAGGCACGAGGGCTCTATGAAGGAAAACCAGGATCTTGTAACCGGGTTTTACCACCAGTGGGCCTTCGGACGGGTAAACTTAGATGTGCACTGTGTGCTTAAAGCCTCCGTGCGGCTAGTTTGGCTAGCTGGCGGTAGTTTTTTACTATTAGATCATCCCGTACGAAGTAGCTGGCGGTAGTTTTTTACTGTATAGGTCAATACAGGTTGTATAAGCTGGTCAACGCAATAAATGCTAATTTATACAATGTGTATATCGCAATACAGGCTGTATCGGGTCGGTGTTTAAAGAAAAATGTCAGGTTGGGAATGTTTGTCTTGTCAGATATGAATGTTTTGGGGATAAACGCCTGAGAGTGTTCGTAAACCCTATACAACCTGTATAGCACTATACGAGCTGTAAAACCTGGTTTTTCTTCAAATTTTTTTTAAGCGTTAGTTTTATTTCAATTAACTTCTTTAGTGTTTTCATGTCGAAAAACTAACAGGACATAATTTTTAAATTTTTTGTGTCAATTTTTTTATACATGTGTATTAGCCTATTTTTTTCATGTCGAAAAACTAACAGGACGGTATGTTTAAATTTTTTTTTATCAATTTTGGATATGTATATTTGTTTAACTTAAATTTTTTTTAAATATAAACGTTTTTTCCGTATGCGCCGGACATGTATATTACAACCAAACATTAAAAATCATAACAAACGACTTGTATGCTGTAATCCAGGTCGTATAAGTTGCAGACAAAAAAAATCCAATCATCATTGGTTCTGGTAGTGGTACGAGGTATCAAACGACCTGTATTGTATTATACAGGTAGTATAAGTTCAATCATTAGTAGTGTCATCATTTGTTGCAATCATTAGTAATCATTAGTAGTCAGCGTATACGGCCTGTATCGTGTTATACAGGTTGGTCCTGAGTTGTAATTAATGCTGAGAGAGTGTAATACGACCTGTATCGTGCTATACAGGTCGTATGTTGCGGTGTCCAGAAAATTTCTTTGGGTGTCTATAGAAAGGGGCTTTTTTTTTTGTTGCAATAAATGAAATGATGGGAAATGTTGTAATGTGGGGTGTCGGGTGAATGACAAGCAACTTGGCCCGATCCATGGCGTTGCATGTGACAGTGGAGCCTCCTCTCTTTTCTTTTCTTCTTTTCTGTTTTTCTGTTGGTAGTAACTAGTAAGTAGTAATTGTGCAGCAGGAAGTAATAAATCACTCGTTTCACATTTACTCCCTGTTTTCCCTTTTTATTACCCCCTCTCCTCTTTGCCCTAAAAATATTACATTGCCCCCCACTCTTCCCTTCCATTTCATTTTATCCTAATAATAATCCTATCGAACCCTTTCTCGTTTAAAAACTAACTAACCGTCTGAAACTTCTTCCACGATGGTAATAAAGAGAATATTGTCCATGGAGTCACAGGTCAGTGCTCTTCTCTGCTGCAAATTACATTCTAGGGTTTTGCCGGTTTTTTTTTTTTTTTTGTCAGGCCGGCGCCAAATGGTGGCCCAAGTTTTCGTGTTTTTTTAGGGCAAGTTTGATGCTCTGTCGTCGTTCCGACGTCGTTTTTGCATTTTTAAAAAGAAAGTCCCGTTATGTATTATTTCCTTTTTTTCATTTTTATTTATTCATTATTTTGTTATTACATTTTCATTAATCATTTTTATTTATATTCAATATTACTTGAGCTGTAAACTCTAATTTTAAGAGTAAAATTCTCGAAATTTAAATTAGAAAATAAATATTCCGTTTTGACTTTCGATGTGTCAAATACGTAACAGTAAAATTAATTTAGTAAATATACTCTTGTGCATGCATATTTTAAAGAGCATTAAAATCCATAAACAGGCGTAATCTGGATTCATAAAAAGTCCAAATCTTTGTGATTAATTTCATATGGTTTTTGACGAATCTTTATATTGAATGAATGTTTTTTGTATTAATAAATAGTTCCCGACTGAATTCTTCCCTGTTCCATCAGGAGGAGGATAAGACTAAGAGAATGTGCAAGGCTGAATCTGGTATGACCGTTGATGAGGATTGTTTCGGTGACATTCTGAATATGTTTGATTTACCAATGGAGAATTTGGAGGGGGATGGTTTTGCTGAAGATTGGGCCTCTAAACTTGGTCCCATACCTACCGAGGTGGTTTTCAGGGATCTGCCCTTTGAATATCCTGTGCTTGTAAGTATCTTTACATTTTCTTATGGAAGTTGAACACACAATTGAGCAACTTTTTCGGCTTTTTAGTTTTACTGATGTTGAATAAGCATCTTCTTTGCTAAATAAGACCGTATGACTGCAATCTTCTTTTATCCGTTCCTTCCAAGTCGTATAATTGAACATGCTTAGAAATAGATTAATGAAAGGAATACTTGTTAGGTGGGAATAAATTCTTAAGTTGCTTGCTTGCAAGGATTGAACATACTTTTGTCTGTGTTCTGGTTGGTTGTTCACTTGTTCCCAACATGATATAACAAACTAATGTTTAGTCTTCTTCATACTTTTTTGCCATTAATCTCCTCATTTAGAGGTAAGGTTTGCCCTCATACTGCCCTCCTAATACCCTATGCATAACTTGCTATAGGGTCTCTTTGTTTATTTGTTTGTTCCCTAAGCAATCCAATTACATATATATATATCCACTTAGTCCAATCTTAACATGTTTTTTAATCCTTATATTTGTTGAATCTATTTGCATTATCATATATAATTATGTATGATTTTGCTTCTTTTGCAGAATAACAAAACTGCTCAACAACAATATCACCTAAATCATGATGAAGAAGCCTCTAAAGACTATCAAAATGTCAAGATTTCTCAACTAAAACAACAGCCAGGTTTTGATGAAGAGAAAAAGCTCTATTCTTCACGAGCATCCTTTCAGGCACCAAGCCCGAATTCAGTCCTTGAAAGCCGCACCTCCAGCTCAGATAACAAAGGTGTCTCGTTTGGAATTGAAATCTCGATTCCTGTGAGAACTCGAAGCAAACGTTCAAGACCAACCGCTAATCCATGGTTAATGTCCGCTTTCATGGTACTTCCAAACAAAAACAAGAGGAGGAAGAAACCATCTAAGAATCCTATTATCAATGAAACAGAAGGATCTTTTAAAGAATCGGAACTTGTGGGGATCAAGAAATGTGCCCACTGTGAAATAACTAAAACCCCACAATGGAGGGAGGGCCCGACGGGCCCTAAAACCCTTTGCAATGCTTGTGGAGTCCGTTATCGGTCCGGACGACTCTACCCTGAGTACCGCCCGGCTGCAAGTCCAACCTTTGTACCAGCTCTGCACTCAAATTCTCACAGGAAGGTGATAGAGATGAGGCAAAAGGCACTCAAGTAAACAGCATCCATAGGGGGGCAGGTAAGAGGGTTTTCTTGTTTGTATGAAAATTTTGAGTCTCAAGGATGATATAAATGTTTTTGTACAAAGATGGAAGGACACAAGGACCCCTTTGAATTAGGATTAGGGTTTAAATCTAGCATAGGTTTGGAGGTGAAATAGGTTGCAGTTTTGAGCTGGTAGGAGTAGTTTTGTGACACTGTAAAGTATTGGATTGACATTTTGTCCTGGTAGGTTTTTTGAAGGATCAGTCTCTTCATGATCACAATCTTGATTTTGTGTTTTTTGCTGGCTTTTTTGTTAAAAATTTTCTCAAGAAAATTAATCATGCATTTGCAAAATTCAATCTTTTTGGGATCCTTGCTAATGCCTACAAATCCAGAGTCACTGAAACACATTATACAAAAAACAAGAACTTTTTTACTGAGTGCAATTTATCATGTTGGAATTATCTTTAATAAAAGATTGATGTTAATCACTGAAGGCTTTGAAACTCTTCATCAAAGTGTGATGCATCAACCATAATTTCATTGTGGTTTTTCACTGTTCCCTCACGATGATTATTGGAAGTGCGAGTTCAGAGGATTCAATCATATGCGTTTAAACATTCTTCGGCAAAGATTCAGTCATATCGATCTAATTCTAAATACTAGGAGAAGGAGATAAAAAGTACCAACCGAGTTGGGCTAAAATTAGTTTGTGCTAAAACAAGTCATTTTTAGAATAAGTATCCAAATAAGTATTCAATCATATCGAGTTGGGTTAAAATAAGTTCGAGCTAAAACTAGTCATTTTTCATAATAAGTATCCAAATAAGTATTCAATCATATTGAGTTGGGCTAAAATAAGTTTGAGTTAAAACTAGTCATTTTTTAAAATAAGTGTTCAATCATATCGGTCTCCACTTTAATTGATGTTGTTTTAGCCCTTGGAGGCATGGGATGGCATATTAGATTAGATTTCTGTTAAGTCGTGAAAACTGAAAAGCCGTCTTGACTAGGGTTGTAAATGAACCGAACATTCGACGAACAACTCGTGAACTGTTCTTCAAAAATTTCGTTTAGTTAATTTGTTTAATAAATGAATGTACATGAACATGAAATTTCGTTCGTTTAGTTGAATATACAAACATGACACTATAACAGATAAATCAATTATTCACATTTTTTTACTTCAGTTATTCACATGTAAAAATGTGTAAGATAATATTGTTCACACTTGAATTGAGTGTAAAAAAATTTGGTGTTACAAAATGATATCAAATCTTCACATTTGAAAGTGTGAACATATTGTTGTAATTTTTCACACTTAAAAAAGTGTGAATATATTTTTATAATTTTTTACACTTGAAATTGTAAACATATTGTTATAATTCTTCACACTCTTAAGTATAAACATATTGTAAAATGTTCACACTTTCAAATGTGAAAAATTACAACAATACGTTCACAAGTGTGAACATTTTACCATGATATACAACCGCATGAAAGAACCAGAATACTATTAGTGCCTACAAACTCGAGCTTTGACTAAAAGACAATCAACCAAGAGGAAGAACAACAAAGTCACCATTTATTGCAAATCCGTGATGGGGATTAAGGAATTAAGATAAAAAACAAGTCTCCTATAGCTAGGAGAAAATGTTCAATAAACTTGACACAGTGCTCGATATCTCTTGTTCTTTTACTACTCGCCATTATAATAAGGTAACTAACAAACACAATGTCACGCTCATTCCAGGTCTAGAGAACCACTAGGTACTAACTGCAACAACACAACAAAATTTGTGGTGGGCTCAGAAGGGTAAAAGAGGGACTTGTGAGGTTTTTCGTAACTTTTCACACATTAAACTCTTATAAGTGTGATTAAACTTTTAACGTTTTCAACTGTGAACTTTATGACAAAAATTATTCACGCTTTCACAAAGTGTGAAAAAAAGTGAGTAATTCAAAATTTTGTTCTAGTGTAAACGAAGGATGCGTTCATTCATTTGTGTTAGTAAAGTTTAGTAAGGTGTTCGGTAAAATTTTACTATTTAAAACTTACATCTATTTTATATTATTATAGGATAAATATATTTATGATTATTATTTATAAGTTGTGCATTATTTTGAATAATAGTTATGTGTATAATTTTTATATATCAAGTGCTTAAATATATTTATTTATTTATTTAAGGTATCGTGTTTGAAATTAAGAATGTAACATTTTCATTTTTTGAAATTGTCTATGCTCGTTTTGTTTGCGTTTATAAATAAGTTCAATTTCTTAACAAACGAACAAAAACTTTTACTTATTGTATGTTCATAAATCGTTCATAGACACATTTAATACCTAACAAACAAACACTATCAAGACTTTCTTCTATTTGGTTCGTTTCATTTACATCCCTATCCCCATCCCTGATACTTTTGAGTTTTGACAAGTCTCTAAAGGTTTATTGGGCCTGTGTATTTGTGAAAGAAAGCCCACGAGTCTGTAAAGGGGAATCAAAACCCTAATCTGTGTCCTTTCTTTCATTCAATTACTTTCATCTCTCCCTCACCGAAACCCTAGTCATTCTGCTGCAACAACAATGCCGCCGAAGTTCGATCCGTCGCAGGTCGTGGACGTGTACGTCCGCGTGACCGGTGGTGAGGTCGGAGCGGCGAGTTCCCTGGCTCCTAAGATCGGACCCCTAGGTCTCTCCCCGAAGAAGATCGGAGAAGATATAGCCAAGGAAACCGCCAAGGACTGGAAGGGTCTTCGAGTGACGGTGAAGCTCACCGTACAGAATCGGCAGGCTAAGGTCTCCGTCGTCCCCTCCGCCGCGGCTCTGGTAATCAAGGCGCTGAAGGAGCCTGAACGAGATCGGAAGAAGGTGAAAAACATCAAGCACAGCGGGAACATCTCGCTCGATGATGTGATTGAGATCGCGAAGATTATGCGGCCGAGATCGATGGCTAAGGAGTTGCAGGGAACTGTTAAGGAGATTTTGGGAACTTGTGTTTCCGTTGGGTGTACTGTTGATGGTAAAGACCCCAAGGATTTGCAGGAGGAAATTGCTGGTGGAGATGTTGAGATTCCGCAGGATTGAATTATTAATAATATTGTTATTTTCTGGTGAAGTGAGGTGAGCTATTTTTGTTAGTGGTCTGATTGGTATAATAGTTTTAAATTTCAGTTATCTGTTTGTTGTTCGATATGACTTTTGCGTTGATTTAATAATCTTCATATTAATTAGGAGTGATCCAATGGATGGCTCAAAATATGCTATTATAAATTTCCAGCCAATTTGAGCTTGTTTTTGATTCCTGGTATGAGCTTACTCATTGGCATCCTACTGAGTAAATACAAGAAACTGATATAAAAAAAATTTGTATCTAAGCCTTGGTTCTTTCTTTTTGATATACCTCATTTCCTAACGCTTGTTTCTTACTCATTGGCTAGCGTTTTTTTACCACTTTTTCTTAAATTTAATTAGCATTTTTTCAAGAAAAACTTATAATTTAAACATGTCTAACTTGTTTATTAAGCAATTGTGTTGGGGGTAAATATGTTGGTGTTTATTTAACGAGTTGTCTTCGAGGTTTATTAAACAAGTTGTATTTAGCTAGACCCATATGATAATTCTTCTCAAATTTCAGGTCGAATTGAAAAGTGGCGTTTAAAGCGGCTTACATACTAATTACATACTAACATATGTTAGAAAGATTGGGATTAAAAGTGGGTATAGGTTTAAGGAGAAAACTTATAAACTCCGGAATAATAGACCCACCATTGAGTGGGATAAACTCAAGAATTAGATAAACTAGACACATAATGAAATAATAACTTAAGAGAATTCGAATTGGGGCAATTCTCTTCTCTTTTTTGTTCATCTACCAAACCTTAACACTTAGTTCTCGAGTTCACATTCTTCACTTAAGAAGGGAAACGAAAGGAAATGAAAGGAAATGTAAAAAAAATGTGTTTCTGAGTTTTAGTTGAGGAAAAAAAAGGAAAATAAAAAATTGTGTTTCCGAGTTTCACTTGCACTATGTTCCTGAGTTTACTTAAGGAGTGAAAGGAAGGGAAAGAGAATGAAATGTAAAAAAAAAATGTCTTCCCGAGTTTCATTTGAGGGAAAGGGAATGAAACAAAAAAAATCGTGTTCCCGAGTTTTAGTTAACGAGAGAAAGAGAGGGAAATAGAGAGAAAGTTAGACAACTTTCTATTGTTTTTCTTTTCTTTCGATTTGAAAGAATTTGAAAAGAAATGAATCACTCTTCTTCTATTCTTTTCAATTCCTTTTTTTTCTCTTCTTTTCAATCTTTAAATAAACTTAAAAACTGAGCGTAAATGGGGAAACAAAAATAATAAAAATACAGATAATGTGCTACTAACTTAAACATGGAAAACCTAGCTTCATGCAAACGTAAGTTTGACTGTGAAACTTCTCCTTCAAATCGGATCAGTCCAGCAGCCTTTTGGGCTTCTGGGTATTTCTTTTGGGCCTACTTTGTATCAAAACATCACAAGCATTAATAACATTGTAATCCTTTTTTAATTTTTATCCACACTCTTCACCAATACCGTTGGTAAAGTTTATATTCACACATGAATTGGAAACGGGAATCATTCAAAGGAAAAATAACTAAAACCCCACATTCTTCTTTCCCTAGTTTTTCTCCAATCTATTCTAGGGTAGTACGTGATGAGAGGAGCTAGCTATTCTCGACCGATCAATATCATGGTTGATAGATAATTAACTAATCTAGCTCCCTATAAATACAGGATCCCTTGCTTCTTTATTCTTCAAACCTGTTAAATCTATCATATTTCTTTCTAACGTCAAAAGTTGGTTAATTCGGTTGTAAACATTTTCTCTTCTTCTTCTTCTTTTTGACGAGAGAGAGAGAGAGAGAAAGTGACTGTACATACATCCTACAACAGCAACCAATAATAACATGATGACGTTGAATAATATGATTCAGATGAGGACGGTGCAGGTGAAGTCTCTTCTGGTGATAGAGACCGCACCACTACAAATCGTCCCTGCAATGAAACCGTCTTCTCCTCCTAGATTGGCCACCATCAGGGAAGAAGAAAGAGGTGAAGGTTTTGAAGAACCAAGGTGAAATGCCAATGTCAATACATGCAACCATGCAACTCATATATATGTAGATCGATTCTCGGCGATTGTTGATTCTAAATCGAAAGTCAATCCAATCCTGGCTCTGTCATTTCATCTTATTTTGGTTTCTTTTAATACGATATGTACATACCAACCTTTGTATTGTCATACTGTGTTATAAATAATAAGATAGCGAGTATTATGTATGTTCCCGCGCAACATTGCTTGCCGCGGAACACACCACTCGTTTTGAATAGAATTCGTGTCATGTTAAATATACAGAAAGTGTAACACCCGTGTCCAACCCAATCACAAAACCCGACCCGAATTTTTACTTGTCACGCAAATCGAGTTTTGATTTGAGAATCATCGAAAGAATTTGTCTAAATTATACAATTAAATTACGTTCGGGATACTCGATAATCATCTTTGAAAACAAAATAATAAATTTACAAGGTTTTAGGTTAAACAATTTGATTAAAACGAAAATAAACCAATTTTTGATTTCTACGCGATTTCGGTATTCGATTTATCGTTTATCGGGAATCTCGGGATTTATATCTCAAAATATATAATTTTAAATGTCCTACAATCATTTTATAACATTAAAACCAATTGGTTAAAATTTGGATCAATTTTGTTAATTATTTCGCAAATAAATGAATTTATCATTTTTCGTACAAAACCGTTAGTAACCGGGAACCACGTAAATTTCAAAAATTATATTTTAATGTTCCTTGGTGTTTTATAAGGTTAATATAAGTTGCTCGTAAAATTTTAGAGGCTAACAAGTTAAAACGAGAACGAACGGTTAAAAATAAAATAAATATATATTAAATACTTATTTTTATACCTTGTTATGCGTATCCCGAAACTTAGAAAACCATGAGAAAATATTCTAAACTAATTTTGGGCATAAAATATTAAGTTTCACAAAGTTTGGGGGTTAAAATCGCACAAAAACCAAAGTTCAGGGGCTGATTTGTAAATAAAAACTTGAGGGACTAAAACTGCCAATTGCTGAAAGATGCCAGGCGTATCGCGACAGCCTCCTGGTTGTCCCTTGCGATACGCGAGCCGCTTCTGGTCGCAGTTTTTGCCACGTTCTTCTTTCTTGCTCTCCAATCCAATGTGATTCGTGTTGTTTTGGTTGAATTAGTCGCTCCTCGACGTGTAGCAACCCCAGGCGACCTCGAATCGTATAAATACCGGATCATAACATCGAATTAAACTCACCAATTTACAAATCTTTCACCTAAAAACCCTCATTTGAGCCGAGATCTTCATCTGTCAAGTTTGATCATCTCGTTTGGAGTTAGGAGCTAAATTTCAGCAGTCAAGCATCACTAGGTATGATCAACAATAACCTATCTCAGTTTTTGCAAATTCTATCTCTAAGTATGATTTGTAAAAATGCATAAAATCTAGGGTTCTTGAGCTTGTTTTGTCAAAATCGGGTGATCGGGTTGGAATTAGGGTCTGAATTTTTGTAGGTAATCCTAAAATAATGTGTTTTAAGAAAGCCCTAAGTTAATTTCAAGTTTTGGAAATGTTTGGTATTTTTCTAAAATTCGGTCAAAATTAGGGTTTTCATGTCGTTGTTCTGTCCAAATTGAGTAAACGATGTTGAATTAGGGTTTACTATTTTAAGGAATATTATAATATATCATAATGAATAAAACCCTAAGTTTTTACAATTTTATAAATTGTTTTGGTATTTATTTAATAAATACATCAAAATTAGGGTTTTCACGACGTTACTTTGCTAAAATCAAACAAACAAGTTAATTTTAGGGCTAATCTTTTAAGATATGTTATAAAATAATATTTTCAGTAAAAGCCCTAATTTTATTTAATTTTATAAAATATTTTACTATTTATTTGATAATTATTTCAAAATTAGGGTTTTGAATATGATTATTCAATATCGAACGAACCAGAAAGTATTGAAACTAGATTTTTGGTCCTAGAACATATTTATATATATAATAAGTATATATAAGTCCAAAACTGTTAAATGAATGAAAATACTAAACAAATACTAAAACCCTAATTTCCCGATGAAGGGTAAAACGGTCTTTTAATCAAATAAGAACTAACACTCCGTAAGTTCCTCATAACTATAATTATTATGATTCCCTATATTCATATAGCATGTTCGTTTCACTAGGATAATCTCCGGCTTGTTATCTCTCGCAATTTGTTCCATCTCTCGTTTCCAATTAACTCGTTAGGTGAGTAGTTCTAAACCCCCTTTTTAATAATGGTATGTGATGCAATATTCAATTCTTAGTATCATTAGTAGGGTGATTCCACTAACTGGTAATCTGAATTGTGAGTAATCTCTGCCTCTTTTCTTATTTTTCACTTCGGGGTGTAACATGTATCTTATATCGAAAAGCTTTCCAATGGTTCTCAATTGCAAATGCGTATGTGCTATGTGAATGAATTATGTGTTATATAATGTGTGGTAGGAATTGCCAATAGGTGGATTTCAAGGGATTTCAATAGATATTCTATTTAACAAGTATACAAATATGTTATGTTTCACATTATTCTGACATATGACACTTCGCATGTTTTGAATGAATGATATATTTATACTTAAACCAGGATTGCTCACCAACTACTTTTGTAGTTGACACTTGATTTTATACATGTTGCAGGAATCGATACTTGAGCTATGATTGTGATCACGCTAGGATTACTGGACCTAGATTAAAGACTTTAAAGACTTTAAATCAGTTTGATATGTATCACTGTATGTTTAATATTCTTGTACAATATCTTAATTTGATTAATGAAAAAAGGGCATGTTTAAGTATTACAACTTAATTTAGTTGTCATGTGCATCTGGACAATCATTGCGCCCCGACATATTCCGCCGTCGGTTGGGGTGTGACAGAAAGGACGACACCTTTACGTTAAGAGGACGTGTTAAATCGGAAAAAAAAAGAAAAAAAATAACACCCTCAGAATGTTTATAGAAATTTTTTAAAATTTACATGACTAACCTACTATATACATTTTTCACTATCACTAGGGATCTAGATAGGGTGTATGTGTAAGTTTATGAGAGTAGAAATTGTGTGTTAAGAATGAAAAATAGTATATTACAATATTATTGTAAACTACATATTAGTAGGAAGAAATTAAATTTTTTAATCATTGTTTCTCTATCTAAAAATTATTTAAAATGAGTATAATTCATCAATGTCAAATAAGATTTGTGTATAACAATATACTATAATAATAACAAGATGGTGACCCGTCCGCGTTTCGCGGCGGGCCACCTATTTACCCGTAAGTTTAAGTAAAAAACGTTTTAATAAGGTCAAAGTATAAAACTATGAAAAAGTATTGACCTAAGTCAAAAACTCTAAAAGTATAGTAAAAAAATGAAAGTAAAAAAGTTAAGGGACATAAAATGCAAAAATCTAAAAGTTTCGAGAACAAAGTATAAAACTATAAAAAAGTTGTGGGTAAAGTTGGGAATATACTAAAAACGAAAATAGAAAAGTTAACGGGTATAAAACGTAAAAGTCTAAAAGTTTCGTGGTCATAATATAAAACTATAAAAAGTATACTAAGAAAACAAAAATATAAAGTATGAAACTACAAAAAAAAAAATGTGACCAAAGTTAAAAATCGTAAACTTTATGACCAAAGTTAAAAACAATAAAGTTTATGTGGTCAAATTTAATATATATAAACTTTTGTAGTAAAATTAAAAATTAAAAAGATTTTAAACTATACTATTTATCAACCAAATTTTGTTGTTATATATAATAACGAGGTGTCAACCGCGCGTTGCAGCGGTTCACGGGTTGTATCAAAATTACACTGGATGTTACAAATCTAGATGAAATATGATATTCATTCATATACATATGTTTAAGTATATATATCATTATTATTATACTCACTAATTGTATATATTCTTTTCTCGATTTTCAAAAAAAGTTTAACCTCCAAAATAAGTTTGTAGATAACCATTATTCAGACTTCATACCTTCAAATTACAATAGAACGATTCACCACATGCATTAACCTTCTAAGTGACAACATTTATATTAGACTCTTTTAGGAATCTATAACTCTCGAACCAATAAGTTATAACAAAACAATTCAATACGATAAAAATAAGCATATGTGGCCTAGAGATAAAAGGGCGTGCAATAAAAAAATGTAAGAACAACGACCTGAGATCGATTAGGATTCCTCATAATCCCTTGTAGTCATCTTCATTCATTCTGGTCTTTAGTTAAAAATGCAGTCAAAGTATTACTAATAGCATAATTACCGCACAACTTTCTAAACCCATTACAACAAAACATGTTTAAGAAATAAAAACACTGACATGCCAAAAACAATTCATCATTGATTTCATAACTTCTACTATCATAAAAAGATTCCATAACAATATTAGTCATAAGCTGTGTTTGATCTAGTAATTTAATTACGGAATTTGTAGTATGAAAGTAAGTTAAGAAAAACAGATAAAAATAATAAAATGAGAAAATTGTGGCCGAGAAGACTGAAGACTCGAACCCGGGTAAACGCGATGTGGTAGCTGAGATTTGTATCACGTATCCGCTGAAATCTTCCTATTATAATAAACGAAAAGTATTCAGGGTGAGGTGTCCTCACCATAGCTCTTCCAATTGTAAACACAATAGTTTAATTTTCCCCAATGTTGGGGAAATTTAAGATTCGTTCACGTCCAAATAAAAATGTACGCGAATCTTATATGGATCCGCATAACCTGATATTCGCCCGATAGACTCTTTACACACCATTAAATACGTAAAACCCTAATCGCCAAATCATAAACTCAATCGATACTCTCTCTCTCTCTCTCTCTCTCAGTCGATCTTCAAGCAGTGAAGGATCATCATAGGAATCGCCTCTGTACTTGATTGAAGGTATGAACTCGATCTCAGACTTGCGTTGTAAGGATCCGTATGTTTAATCGATTACCACCCCTTTCGTTTTTCTCTTTAATCTTCGTCTATAGCAGCAAATCGGAACTATGAACAACTCATCATCAATTTGATCGCATCCGCCGGTTGAAGGTATGTGTTCAAACCAATAAACCCTCTCTTTGTCGATTCAATATTCGATTTGTAATCGCCGATTCTAACGTTGATTATTAATCGATCATCTTCTCCACTTATTTTAGTCCAAGGTTCGCTAAATCGATTTTTTTTATCAATTTTAATTATCAGTCTTCTTTATTTGATTTTGATTTTTGATTGAATTGTCTAGTTTGATTGTCGTCGATTACAACATTGATTTTTGAAGTAGGGTTTGTTGTGTCTTAATTTCATAATAAAATTTCAGGAATTTTAATTTGAACATAATTTATTGGTTAGTAGAATTTAAGCGATTTAAAGACTCTATTTACCGTTGGTAGAATCCCATTTTGTTCACAATCAGCTACGGGTAACAGGGGTTACATGTCATGACATAAAGTGGTCTGCAGTTTGTGAAGACATAACTGATTAATTGATACTTTTGCACTACCTGATTTAACATTATGACATTGATAATCTAAGTGGTTCTATTTGGGGTTGAACAACGCGTATATGTTAATGGAAAAAAAGTTAACAAAATCCTTGAGCCATACACAATCTTATTGAAACTAACAAAGATAATTTTCTTCTCATCCTTTGTAGGGAGACCATTTGAAACATAATGGCTGACCATAACAATCTTCCACTGAATTTGATACATAATGACATCCATTTATTAGTTGACCATTTCTCTTGTTTAAACTATGTATAACATGTATATTTATAACTGTATCCAATATACTATTGTATGATTGACATGTTATTATCTCAAATGAGACGTATAGGATGTTATCTTCTTCTTTTGCACATAGTAGCATACAATTTATGCTTGAAAAAGGTTGAGATTGAGCCCAATTTTGAATAATTTAAATATTTTTTGGTTCAGCAACAAAAGTTATGTTCTTGCGACTGCATCTGTTGCATATGAAGATGGTTGAATTTGGCTTTTAGTTCTCCTTAAAAAAAACTCAAAACGTTTTTTTGGTGAAGAAAGTTGAATGTGCAAGTTTAATTAAAAAAAAAGTTGCATGGGGTCGAACTCGTGACCTTGATAAGAAAATGAAGGTGTCGACCAACTGATCTAGATCAAGATTGTTAACTTATTCCAACCTTAATTGATTTAATATTAAAAGGTTGATTTAATATTAAAAGGTTTTTTAGTGGCTTGGCTTTTCAGGTTTAAAAAAGAAAAAGCAGCCGGTTAGGCTCGAACTTGAGACCAACTATATGAAAGTAAAGGCTTTCCGCCGACTGAGCTAGATCAAATTTGATAACTTTTTCCAACATTAAATTATTTAACATTAAAAGGTTTTTTTGGTGGCTTCTAGAAGAAAGTTGGTTATTGTATTAATATGGTAATAAGATAAGATATGTAGATAACTTTGAAAATGGCATTTTTTCATTCTTTTGGCTTGTTTACTAGTTTAGGAAATCAAATATACAAGTGGTGGAGAGGAAGTGGACGGTTTCAAATATTCTAAAGCTTGTGTGGCTTCACTACATTCTTGACAAGTGTCCTCTCTTTATACGTTATTTTGGGAACACATTAAATTGCTCAAATTTTCTGTCATCGATAGCGATAAGTCATTGATCATTTAATGAAATGAAATCAAAGTATTTGTAGTCTTATGTGTTTATTAATCTCGAGGTCCGGGAATTTTTAGATTTTTCCAAACATTGAACTTATATAAAAAACATTTCAAACAAATTAAATAAAGAAAAAGACATGTCTTACTAAACGTTAAACTCTTATCTCCCTCACTACCTCCATTAAATACCAAAGCTTTATCACCAAACACTTGAGATCCAACATTTCTATCATCGGCAGGAGAAGCAATGGCAAAAGACATTGTAGTCGAAGGCGGCGGCAAAGACTACCATGATCCGCCTCCGGCGCCTTTCATCGGTGTCCAAGAGCTCACCAAGTGGTCTTTCTACAGAGCTGTAATCGCCGAATTCGTTGCCACCCTCCTCTTCCTTTACGTTACCGTGTTGACAGTTATTGGCTACAAGAGCCAGACCGACCCTGACATGGAACTCGATCAGTGTGGTGGCGTTGGCGTCCTCGGCATCGCCTGGGCCTTCGGTGGCATGATCTTCATCCTCGTATACTGCACCGCTGGTATCTCTGGTTAGTATACGTACACATATTATAGATGTGGATACTTTATATTCGTTAAAAACCATTGTATAGGGTATTTGGTTTGTCATACATATCGGTATCGCTGATATAAGGTTAATAACAGAAGATATTGTTATTGGGTACGAATGAATAACATAATAAACAAAGTTAAACATATGACACCAAATGCTAACGAGAAAGAATAATCATTTATGAAATAATTAATTGTTCGAAATTATTTATTATGAGTAAATAATTAAAGGGAATTTAATTTAATTATTAAATTAGATGAAATATAAATATTAGCTCTTATAGGGTGGGGGTATGCCTTCGGCTTCCCCCATCGGTTTCTAACGGTTTCAATGGCTACCACCGGGTACCATACCACTTTGTTCAGCTTCTCCATTCCCGGTTTCATTTTGAAGCCTAGAGGCTTTGTGAAGCTGCAAGTAGCCAAATGTGTGTGAGTGTTGTTTTTATATTTTTAAAGCCTAAGTCCAAGGCTTTAAAAACTCACCATATCATCTATTTTGAAGCCTTAAGGTTTCGAATCCTCTCTTCTTCTTATCTTCCATGTGTCAACATGTTAACATGTTACTGGCTAAACATTTTGAAGCCTTAGGTTTTAAATATGACCATACTCTGCACCTTATGATTAGTCTTCTGGCTCCTTTGAATTGAAAACAATTTAAAGGGATGTGGCTAATGTGCACTTGCAGGAGGACACATCAACCCGGCGGTGACACTAGGGCTATTCTTGGCTAGAAAGGTGTCAATGATCAGGGCATTACTGTACATGATTGCACAATGCTTGGGTGCGATATGTGGTGTGGGTTTGGTCAAAGCTTTCCAAAGTTCTTATTACAACAAATATGGTGGTGGGGCCAATGAATTGGCCCCGGGCTACAACAAAGGCACAGGATTAGGTGCCGAAATCATCGGCACGTTTGTTCTTGTCTACACTGTGTTTTCTGCTACCGATCCTAAGAGAAGTGCTCGAGACTCTCACGTTCCTGTAAGCCAACATTTTCAAAATTTCATTTAGTTTATATATAATAATGGAAACCGTATGTAGACATACTAATGATACAATAAAAATTTGTAAAAAAAAACATGAAGGTGTTGGCACCACTGCCAATAGGATTCGCGGTCTTCATGGTACACTTGGCAACCATTCCGATCACCGGCACCGGAATCAACCCAGCCAGAAGCTTTGGCGCTGCTGTGATTTACAACAAGGAAAAGGCCTGGGATGACCAAGTATGCATTTAACTTTTTTCACCTATGAAAATTCACAGTTATCTTTCGGTCTCTATTCTTTTTATTAATTCATATATATGTTTTACATTTCGCAGTGGATTTTCTGGGTTGGACCGTTTGTGGGTGCGGCTGCAGCGGCGTTCTACCACCAGTTTGTGCTTAGAGCAACCGCGATTAAAGCACTTGGTTCTTTCAGAAGCAATGCATAATCCGAAAGATGAAGCTATATATCCATCCAAAAACATCAATAAGATTGTACCGACGGACGACAAAGTCCATCAAACGTTAAAAATAGATGGATATATGAGTCAGTGTGAGTGTTAGTTGTAGGTAAACGTTCGATCAGAAATGTAATTTCATTTTTTGAATGTAGTCTTTCTTTTCGTTGAAGTAATTCTCCAATCACTTCCTCTCACACAGAAATGTAATTTCGTTTTTTCATTCTAAAGCTTCATTATGATGTTTATAGCTATTAAACGAGTTCAGCGAAATAAATAAAGAACAATGCACTTTGTTAAGTTAACAAACTCTGAGCGTAAAATAAGATAGGTGGGCAGGGAGTGTTTCTTTACATACATTGCCGACCCTTGCAGCAGATTCGGGTCTTTTTTCATCTCCAGATTTGGATCTTCTTCATAATTTTCTTTAATTTTGGAAATCGATCACTTACAAATGAAAATCAAACTGCCGAACGTGTATTATTTTTGTAATCATAATCAACAAAAAGTTAATTATAAAAAGTTTTAAGAATGCAAAAAATGTTGTTTTACTGGTCAACCTGGTGTTGGGTTTGTTATGAATTGTACTGAAAAATACCTGCTTCAATTCATTTTCATTAGTATAACTAAGTCCCTAAGCTTAAGTTTAATTACTACACCACACCATATACTCATCTCTCTTTTACTTCACCAAAGTCAAATTCACACTTATGTTAGCTATGAATCTTGATTCTTGATTCTTGATTGTTGATTCACACTTAAGCTGCAGTGAGTTCCTCACTTTCAGTACCCTGGTGACAGTCCGTATAATATGTGCAAAAACCACTTTCATACGACAGATAATGTTATGAACATCTCATATGGTCTCCTATAAGGCGCCATGTGTCCCGCATAAAATGTAAATGGTTTCTGAATAGTAGAGTTCCTCTAGTTCTGACCCTTTCAGAAATAATAAATAACATTTATATTAATTGACATACTATGTGTTGGAAAGAATAAACTAATGGATTCATAATTAGGAATATTGCCAAAAAAAGGATATTAAAAATGGAATATTCAGGTAAGTGACAAGTCCTCAAGGGGATATCGTATTAACACCCAACGATCCCTCACGTTTTCCTAGCGAGCATCACGCCTCAGGAACACATATTTCAAACCAAGAGTCTCCTAGTAGCAAGTCCTTCAGTTTGAATGTTCATTCCTTGTTTTGCTGGATATGCGTTCCTAAGGGTCCGATTAATGTTTTTAAGGCTTTGTAAGGACCAGACAGTAAAATAGGTAACTGGAATACCATGTCATGCATGTATAGGATGTATATATATTGGCCAATTGTTGATGTGGACATATAGATAAAGATGAAGTGGCAATTGTGGATGCTTGAAATAAGGTTTAAATGCAGTTTGAGGACTAAAGATACAAGAATGAGCCATACCCACTAAAAAATTAAATCTTTTGCAAAAAGTAGACTTACTAGAGTAGTAAATCTCAAGCTTCCAAGGCTGGATCCATAAAGAAGTTCTCAAGTGCGGTTCATTTCAAATTGTACCTTCTAACATATAGATATAACACTGATATTTATGCAGTTATATGCATTTTGCAAGAACATAATTACATTTTACACAATATTATATGAGCATTAGAAGGAATTGAGCATGATCATGATGTTTGCCTTTGTCTAAAAGAAATAAGCACGCTTTTCTCTATAATAATACCTCGCCCACGAGAACCTAACAGCCTTATCCCTGTCTGCTTATAATTTCTTCGACTCGAATGCACAATTGAGCCTTCAAAACCTATGTGAAGACTATAATTGCTCACTTTTATGTCCAGCTGTTACGGTTGAAATGTTGAATTAAGCTTAGCACATAAAAGCAATGCATATGGATCCAGAGGCATTGTTGCCACAATTTTTGGTTATGTACTTCTAATTCTCCAAGCCGTGGGTGTATCCTATATTTTAAAACCATGAGAACCCGTTTAACGGAAAACTCATGCTAACAGGACCCCATTAATACCCTGCTAACTAATGGAATCAGGTAAAAGACAACTTATGCTGGGCAGGTGGCCTGGGTGTGTCCTATTTGGTGACCACCGTCACGTCAGTTTGAGTAGAAAGGTATTACATCTATACCATTCAGCTCTATATACTAATCTTTGAGACTTTAGCTAAGTTCTAGGATAGTTTTCGCATCTCTCTCTTAGATTATGAGATGTATGCAGTATAATTGTCAGTGATTAGTGGATGTAATTAAGGTTCAACACTGATATGGATTTTCTATCAAATTTAATTATTTTTACTCCCTAAGGTCAAAATGCATAATCTTCTGATCTTGCAATGATTAACGATTGAAGGATGTCATATTCAAATTAAAATCTCAATGAAAGAGATACAACAGAGTAAAATATAAGTCCATGAAAACATAAGAAATTGATAAAGCGCCTACGGCAATGCAGAAAAGGTCAAGAAATCGTGTCTCTACCAGCGCCGTGAGCTGAGAGCCTGAATAGCAGGTCCAAAAATCTGATCCACTGATTTGTTCCAATAGTGCGCAATATCGATTTTCTTTCTAGGAACAGGTTCTTTCATCTGTATTCAATATAAAAGCTTAAGCATAACCAGAGAATATAGAATGTGATACAATTATTTTAACACCAAAACAAGACTAATCACTGAAGAATTAACACCAAAATGGGCAGTTAAAACTATCAATGATTCTGTCATCTGCAACATTCATAACACATCATTACAATTATTTTTAAATTCCAAGGATGAAATTGAAATTTAGAAGCACTAAAAGAAGCACTAATAAAAGCAATTTATAAAAGATGAAAGCTTAAAACTTAAGGGAGAGGTAACATTTCTGTGATTTATTGGATACAAAACCATCATTCATCGATTCATCCAAAACTAATCAAGATCCTAAGGACCGCCTACAGTATAATCAAATCGTATCAAATAATCGCAATTCACAAAGCACAAACAACAAATCGAGAGAGAGGCATATGAATATGACCTGAGATTTTGGAGGTGAGATCGTCTTGTAGATGTCTCTCCGCTGCTCGAAAATGATAACGCCGGTGAATACACTTCCTAGGGCAGCGCCAAGGAGACGCTCCTGAAAAAGAAGAAAAAACCACATAAATTTCAGCGTCTGCCTCTATAGTATAGATACCTAAATCTGTGTAATTTATACAGGAAAGCTTAACAATTGAAGCTCACCTGGGCAAGGATGCTAATCATGGCTATCGAAACAGATGAAAACGGAAAGGGGCAAATCGGTTCTGTTCTATTCTAGATTTCCATACAAGAAACAGAAGTTTCACTTAACCCCCTTCGTTCGTTATTATTTTCAGAATTGACTAGAATTACAATTTTTAGCGTTATACTTTTGATCCACTAGTTTTTGAAATTTGTAATATACTAAATTTGTTATCGCAAGATAATACGGTATACAAAATAGTTATATTACTATAAAGCTACTATATACAGAAACATAAATATAAAAAGCTAAGTAATAATGTTAAAAGTAAAAGCTACTAAGAGTATTGAGCTTAAAACCTAAATATTATGTTATACGACTCTACTCATTACATCATCAACTTGTATAAATGGGAGGATAAATGAAAATATGAAATGGATTGGGTTGGTTCGTGGAAAGAATTGACCCAGTGCAATTTGAATATGCATGTTTGATGAAACTTGAGAGAGGGACTCATTTATATTTGGTGAAACTTGAGAGGGATTATATTATGCACTCATTTATTGAAATTTAAATGGTTAAGGTGAAGTCCGTTGGATGATTGAAATAGTTGGGGCTGAAATCCCTTTGATATAGAGGTGTACAAACCGGGTATTTTTTTTTTAACCAGTTCCGGTTAGGACAATGGACCGGTTATAATCGGTTAAGGAAAAAACCGGACCGGGTTGTACCGGCTTGAGAGGAGGAAACATGTAATTGGTTTGCAACTGCCGGTACCGGTTAGAAACCGGTTAACCGGTTTTTATACCAGCTTTTTCCAGGTTTTCTTGCAACCGGTTAGTAACCGTTTTTTGGGTACGAGGGGTGAAAGCTATATCTAACCGGCGGGCCGGATTCAACCCTAACCGGTTTTCCGTCTAACCGGTTTTTAGTTCAAACCGGTTTCAGTTTTTTTTAAAACCGGTTGTGCTTTGATGCAAAGCTTTAAGGAGAAATGCCGCGTTTGTTCGTTCCAGGTTCCGTTTTACCCATACGGTTGGCACAAATGGATTCCTACCCCTGATGCTTTGCTTAAAAGAACTGTTTTTTTGTCTTAATTCTTTGTGCAACATGTGTGGCCAGGTAGAAGAAAATGTTGATCATGTTTTCCTGGGGTGTCCTTTTGCGGCAGAGACTTGGGAGTGCATAACTAGGTGGTGTAATATTCCCATGGTCATGGCTTTTCCTATTCATGAATTATTGGAGAAACCGGCTTGGAGTACGGGTAACCCATTAAAAGATAAGCTCGTTCGTGCTATTGTTCGAGTTACCTTATAGTGTATTTGGAAAAATCTAAGTGGAATTTTTTTTAGAAATGCTACAGTCAGTGGCGGATCCAGGAAATAATATCAGGGGTAGCGGGGACTAACGGGGGTTCGGGGGCAGCGCCCCCGGGAAAAAATTTTAGGTAGTTAACGGGCTTTTAATCATATTTTTAAGGGGCTTTTGATCATATTTTTAAGGGGCTTTTGATCATATTTTTAAGTAAAAGCCATAAAATTTCTTCCAGGGGTCGCGAAAAATTCGTTTCAGGGGTCGCGAAAAACCGAAAACCTATAAAAAAAAAAAATTTGCACGTCGAGATAAAAGTTCAGGGGTAGCGGACGCTACCCCTGGGACCTTAGTAGGTCCGCCACTGGCTACAGTTACGGTTGATAAGGTGCTTGATATGATCAAACCGATCAGTTTTCTTTGGATTTCGAGAAGAATACGGAAAAATAAGATTGATCCGGTCCGTTGGTGTACGTTTGATGTAGATTGATTGGAGTTTTTGTTCCTTTTCTTTGGAGTCATCATGTTTATGTTTAGAGGTTTTAGATCCTTACTAGTCGGCTTTTCTTCTTTTTAATAAAATTTGCCGTTCAAAAAAATAAAAAATAAAAAAAAAATCGGTCTCTGGTGCTTCACTTCCTTCTGGTCTTCTGGATCTAACCCACCCTTCACTTGTTACTCCTCAAGTCAACAATGGCGAATCGATTGGCCACCGTCCTCTATCTCTCCGCATTCCTCATCTTAGCTCACTTCACTTCTCTTTCTCTCTCCCTCTCCAAGCAAACTAACCCCGCCGCCGGCGACGGCGACGACGACGACGAAGACCTTAGCTTCCTTGAAGACCACCCCGAAGAAGATGTACACTCCTCCTCAACACACGACGACACCGACGATCCGGATCTTCCCGATTTCGACGACTTCTCCGGAGACGAAGACGATTTCGACAACTTCAACTACAACGACGACGATTTTGAAGTTCCTTCCGATTTCAACGACGACGAGGAGTTCTCTAACTCCATTGATGATGATAAGGATGTTGTGGTTTTGACGGAGAGCAACTTTACTGAATTTATCGAGAGTAACCGTTACGTGATGGTGGAGTTCTACGCTCCCTGGTGTGGTCACTGTAAGGCTCTGGCTCCAGAGTACGCCGCCGCGGCCACAGAGCTGAAAGTGAAAGGGGAGCCGGTGGCGCTTGCTAAGGTTGACGCACAAGTGGAAAATGAGGTTGCTGAAACGTATGAGGTGCAAGGGTTTCCTACACTTCTCTTCTTTGTGGACGGTGCTCACAAGCCTTACCTAGGGCAACGCACCAAGTTAGTCTCCCTCATCTCAGATTCTCATCTCAGATTCTCATCTCAGATTGTGTTTGAATTTTGATATGCTGTATATACTAACTACTGTTTTGAATTTGAATTGGTTAGCTTTAAATTGAGTTCCAGTGATATGGTTGAGAAATTGTATGTAGAATCTCTGACTGTTTATTTAGTAGGTTCTATAGAGAATGAAGTCACAAAGATAAGATACCAGACTGAATTCCGTTTTTCCGTAGCTATATTTTTGCTCACATTTTGTTGTTTAATTTATCTGTTCCATTAGCATAACTTATAAATCTTTTATGTTTTATCAAATGATTTGGAGAATACTTAAATGTGACTTGGAGTTTTGATGATGATACCATCTCGGTTTTGAAAGGTGAGGTGTGAGAGACAACATGAAAGCCATAAGGGGCTTGAAGTGGTGCTACATGTACTTCTAGGTTAAATTTGGTCAAAATAAGGGACCGTAGGAAGCTTATATGTAGAAACAACCAAAAGGATGAAGGAAGGTTTACTTGATAAAAAGGTTGATGTGTAAACAGATGAGAGAAATGCAAAATAAAACTTATTTTGTTATATATTGAGCAACGTCTATGTGATGTGCCCGCCTTGTACCTCAATATTTGGCACCTAAATGCCTCGGAGCGCCTCATGCTTTTTTAAACCTAAGGTTATCAAAATGATAGCAAGGCCAATTTTACTTCAGCGGTTGAAATCATGATTTTGTGTTTAGAAACCATAGAAAAAGTGGAATCACTGAAATTGATTCGCTTTTTTGGTGTTTTACATTGTAGAGATGCTATAGTAAAGTGGATCACAAAAAAGACTGGACCTGGGGTGTACAACATAACGACTGTAGAAGATGCAGAGAAAATTCTCACATCTGAGGACAAAGTTGTTTTGGCCTTCCTTGACTCTTTGGTGGTATTACATAACAAATAACAGCCTTCTATCTTAAGCCATTTATAGCAATTACTAGAAATTGTAATATGTTGGTGATAAATTTTGAACTTTCTAGTAATATTGAATATGAAACTGCCTGCTTTGAGGCTTTGACCCTCAAAATCAAGATATATATATTTTTTTATTTCAAGTTGTTCTGTCATCAGGGTACTGAAAGTGAGGAACTCGCTGCAGCTTCAAGGCATGATGATGATGTCAACTTTTATCAAACTGTAGATCCTAATGTCGCCAAGCTTTTCCACATAAATACTGATGTCAAAGTTCCAGCTTTGGTCTTGCTAAAGAAGGATGCTGAGAAAGTGTCACATTATGGTCAGTATCTTCACCTATTTCTGCACTTATGAACAATGGCCTCTGTTATTTCTATAATTCTAACCTTTCATCTGTACTATTTCCTACAGATGGTCTGTTTGAAAAGTCATCAATTAAGGAGTTTGTTTTTGCAAATAAACTTCCCTTGGTGACAACTTTTTCAAGAGAAACTGGAACTTTGATTTTTGAAAGCCCAATAAAGAAACAGGTATATACAGTATATGTATAAATTAACATGTTTGCTACTTGATTTTTCTTGAAAGCTTACCATATTGCCATAAACTGTACTTTTTGTTTCCAGGTTTTATTATTTGCAACTTCAAAGGGTTCAACTAAGGTTTCCCAAACATTTGAGGATGCTGCAAAGATATTTAAGGGGAAGGTATTTGGAATTAGCAATTTTGTAGATATGAGAATAATCACTCGTGAGAGATTTAATATTTCATATTATTTTATTTCTGGGCAGCTTATATTTGTATTTGTGGATGTGGACAATGAAGATGTTGGAAAGCCTGTTGCAGATTATTTTGGCATCACAGGAGATGCTCCACAGGTAAAACCTGTTTTAGTTATACATCTATTATCCTTTTCGTAAATTTTGGATAGCCAATTATATCATTTTTTTTTACATTTTGCAAGATGAAGTACAAATAATAAGTGTTTACTTATTCTATACTAGGTTATTGGATATACCGGAAATGACGATGGTAAGAAGTTTGTATTTGACCGAGATATTACCCTTGAAAATCTTAAGATCTTCGGGGAGGACTTTTTGGAAGACAAGCTTAAAGCTTTTTACAAGTCAGACCCAATTCCTGAGCATGTAATATGTTTGGGCCCTTCTCTATTTTCGTTTATTAATTTTTCTTTTAAGTTAACTTTTGACCGGGCGGTTTTTACCGATACAGAATGATGGTGATGTTAAAATAGTTGTTGGGAATAGCGTTGATGATATTGTCTTGGATGAATCAAAAGATGTTCTTTTAGAGGTACTTCTAAAAATGAATAAGATTATTGTCATGCATCAACTGATTGTGGTAGGTGTTTTACGAACTCGTGTTTTTTTTTTTTTTTTTTTTTGCAGATTTATGCACCATGGTGTGGGCATTGCCAAGCTCTAGAACCAACATACAATAAGCTTGCTAAGCATTTACGCGATGTTGATTCTTTGGTAATAGCAAAGATGGATGGAAGTACAAACGAACATCCCCGGGCAAAGGTATAACGGACTTATAAAGTCTTAGATACGTAACACTGTCAATTTTGCTCGAATTTAGTTTTCTTGGATTTTAATAAACCAAACATGACTATTGATCTTTGATTTTGATCTTGCATTTTACAGGCTGATGGGTACCCCACAATTCTTTTCTACCCAGCAGGGAACAAAAGCTTGGATCCTGTAAGTGATAAACCCTATTTAATCCCATCTGTTTTATGTTAGTAAACACGTTTAAGCAATTAAACCTGCAAAATGCCAGTTGAAATTATATTTTCTTATTATATATTATATAACATGAGAAAATGCATATCCAGCACACACACACACACAACGAGTGTCGTTAAACTTTGTACAAATTATAAGTAGAGATATACAAGACCGGCATAAACACATATATGTTGCTTTAGTGGTGATACATAATGTGATTATGCGGTTCTCTAATTAAAATTGGTTTTGTACCAAATCTCTCCTGTATAGTTGCGTCGATTTTTTCAAGGGGTTTTCAACTATGACCAATGAAATGTGACTAAATTCTATCGGTATGGCAGATAACAGTAGATGTTGACCGAACCGTAGTGGCGTTCTACAAGTTCCTGAAGAAACATGCTTCGATACCCTTTAAGCTCCAGAAACCTACTGATACTGATGCCAAAGAAAGCAATAAACTCGACAAGAAAGATGAATTATGACTGTAGTTTACATCTATAGCTCATGAGGAATACAGAATATTTATTAGGGTATGATACTTTTTCTCTTTTGTAAAAGTAGGTATTTTCTTAAAATAGAAATCGGTTTGAACTGTATCATTGTTGTTATTGCAACTCCCCCAAAGCTTTGGGTTGAATGTATTGAGTTAAGACCGGGATTGGTATAGCATTTTGAATGATAAAACCTGTTATTTTGACTTTGTGGAATAATTTTTTGTTTTTTTGGTAGTAATTAAAAAGAAATGAAAACGTTAGCTTATTCACAGGACTTTATAATCTTTTAATTGTTTATTTGTATTATTAAATCTAGCATTTTAATAAATTTGCACGGACCTCTTTACCCTTATAAAAAGAACACAAGTTTTATACTACTGTGTAGGATAAACATGTTGACCCATTAAAACCATTTACAATAAAGGGTGGGAAAAAAGATAATAATCCCAAAACATTTAAGAGGGGTTTGGGTATGAGACTACATATGATCAATAAGAATGCGAGAGCGCAAAGCCGTTAAGGTGGGGTGGGAGAGCAATACCAAAGACCCTCTCAGTTACCGAACTTATTTATCCACATTAAAATCCAACATATTGACGTATTATATAATCTAATGTCAGAAGTTGGAAAAAAGGGTCGACCCGTTAAAGCAATTTACTACAACCTTTCAACAAGGGATGAAAAAAAAGACCATAATCCTTAGTTTTAAAAAGGATTTATAGGTTTGAGATGGTATGATGTATGTCCTCAGTTACCCAAACTATCCGCATCAAATTCTAACATATTGATGTATTATTAAATATAATGTTTTTTTTTGTTTTTTGTTTTGAAGTTAGAACCTTGAGATTATGAACTTTTAGAAATGCATCGAGTATTTTTATATATAAGAATGGTTTTTGAGGTGATTTTCAACTTTCAATGTTTGTTTTCATGAATGGTGTATCTTAATGAGTTAACCATGATACTCTTTTCGACTGGTGATAAGTAATGGATACCTATTAGGCATAGAAACATTTATGGGGCGCAATTCTAATTGGGCATGGGATTGACATTGCAAAAACCAAACCCATTGCCCTCCTCAAATCCTTATCACCAAACCCCGTTAACACGTTTACAACTCATTTAGAAATTGGAACCCATCAACCTCTTTACAACTCATTAACCCATTTGACTCGTTTAGATAAAGGATAAACAAGTCATGTTCAGGTTATGTGATTTTATATGTGTACATGTTAGAGTTAGGGGCTGTTTGGTTGGGGTTAATGGTAAAGTTGCTGACCGATTCAGACATTTTAGCCATATAGGTGTGTTTGTTTCGCCACCTAGTAGCTGACCGAAACAGACATTTCGGTCTGTTCGATCCAGCCAAGTTTATGAAGTTGTTTCATACAGACGTTGGGCTGGAGGGAGGGACTTGCTTTAAAAAAAAAACGAGCTGGGGACGAATTAGGACAAAATAGGACCGTTGCTTAAAAAAAACGAGCTGGGGACGAATTAAAAGAAGGACAAGAACCTATTTTGTGCTCGACCCCGGTTTTCGGAGCTGCATTCGTGCGGACGGGAAGACAATTTTACCAAATTTGCACCCCCCTGCGCGCGGGTAGATACCGGAGTAAAACACAACATAAAAACTTAATATGTCATGTAAGTTTTCATATATAAGCTAACCATGTTTTTGTTCTCACACCAATATGGGACAAGCTAAATGAAAGAAAAAAAATAGTTTTTTTTGTTCTCACAATGATTTGTTAGTGTTTTTTTTTTTGTTTGAGTATACAGTCATTCAGATATCCAAACAAACAGCAAATTATGATTGAGCACCTTATTGATTCAGCACTTCTTTACCATATAGACAGCTTATTCATTTAGCACCAAATGAAATAGACAAACCAAACGGCCCCTTAATGTCTTTAATATGAATAAATACAAGGTCATTTAGATTTAACGATTCAACCCGTAAAAACACTACTGTTACATATTCCCACTAGAATGTGTTGGTTCAGGCCCCTCACTAAGAGACTCAATACACACACTCATGTACGTATACGTATATGTTTGTATTAAATGGAAATGGAGAAAACTTAGTGAGAAGATGAAAGGAAATTTTGCAGAGAAAGTTCACCCTTTATTCATTAGTTAAATGGCTTTATATAGCCTAAAAAAAGAAAGGGAAATTGGATTTTAATAATCCCAAGTTTCATCTATTGGACGAGATTAATCCCACCTTTCGAAATGTTTCTCACCGAGCCCAAGTTTCAAACTATTTTCTCTCATTGATCCCAAACTTAACACCGTTAGGGTTCCGTTAGTTTGGGATCAATGAGAGAAAATAGTTTGAAACTTGAGCTCGGTGAGAAACATTTTGAAAGGTGGGATTAATCTCGTCCAATAGGTGAAACTTGAGTTTCTTAAAATCCAATTTCCCATAAAAGAATACTAATTGTGTAATGATTACGAGGGGCTCCATGACTACACTACATTGTTGGCATCCCCTTCGCCTCAAACCCCGGGTACGGTGTCACCCAAGGATACGGGTACAATGCGTTTTCTCAATTACCATCCCCTCCGCCTCTGTTTCCATCGCCTCAACAACAATATTAATAATCTCAAGCCTCTCAACCGGTGGATCTAGAAGTGGAGCCTGAAACACAAGAAGAAGCGCGGGGGGGGGGGGTGTATTGTCAAAACCAATAAAACGGTCTTACAAGAAGAAGGTCACGCCGATGCGAGAGAAGAATATTGTTCAAGGGCAGGACCAGGATGTGGAATTTGCGTTAGCTCAAGCTTGGTTCGATGTGTCGGAGGACCCCGTTGTTGGTAATATTCTACTCATTTAAATTTATAGTTTACTATTTTCAAATTGGATTTTAATAGTCCCAGGTTTCACCTATTGAACGAGATTAATCTCACCTTTCGAAATGTTTCTCAACGAGTCCAAGTTTCAAACTATTTTCTTTCATTGATCCCAAACTAACGGAACCTTAACGGTGTTAAGTTTAGGATCAGTGAGAGAAAATAGTTTGAAACTTGGGCTCGGTGAGAAACATTTCGAAAGGTGGGATTAATCTCGTCCAATAGGTGAAACTTGAGATTATTAAAATCCAATTTCCCAAAAAAGAAAACGTGGATAATCCACCAACCAATCACATCCTACTTCTACCTAAAGAAGACTAACTCTCTTATCCAACATGCATTTCCACCGGATAACTCGGTCAACTTTTAACCCACTATCTTTTATTCACCACATTCACAAATGAATAACTTGTCCCAATTAAACCATGACCCATTAAACCAACCGATTAATCCAACAGAATGTGTGAAAGGGCTACTATATTCACCATTGTCAAGTTCTCAACTAAAGCAATAACAATAAAAGAAAAGATACCAAATTCACAAACCTTCTCTAATGCCAAAAACCAAACCTTAACAAGATGAGGTCTGAAAGCACTTATCATTAAAACATTTTTCGTAACAATATGTAAATCTATTACCTTGAAGTTCTTGAGCGCTTTTATAACAACAATTTCCGAAAAAGTAATCATGTTACTCTTCAACAGGAGGATCGACCCAACGTCCATGATCTTTGATTAGTTGGATCAATGCATCGGTTGCATTCTCCATTGCAATTCCTCGTTTTACCACCGTCTGAACCAATATTCAATCAAAGTTATAGTCTAGGGAAGTCATAAAATATAATCGCACCATTGGAAACAACTGTACTGTTAGAAGATCACAGTTAAACACTTTGTACCTCCTTAAGGTGGGGAAATGAATAAATGGTCAAAATGGATTCGGAAATGAGAAATGACCCACCAACACTTTCCGTCCAACTTTATTAGAATAATTAATGTATAAATGCATCATTGGAAAAAAATTGTTTCATCAGAAAAGTACAATGATTTTTGGTAGAGGCAGCAGATTGGATTTTGGTTAAGACGGATTGGATTGACCCATCAACACTTTTTTGTCCAAGGTTTTTCTAAACTTCTAAAATAATGGAGGTGCTAAATAGGATTATAAGTTGAAAATGACCCTCAGCCGGTTCAAAATATTTGACCCGTTTCCTCTGTAGGAAAATAGAAGAGCTGTGTACCTTCCCGACATAAAGATCAATCTTTCCAGGAGCACCACCGACATATCCAAAATCTGCATCGGCCATCTCCCCTGGCCCATTAACTATGCAACCCATAATTGCAATCTGTCATAAGAGTAAGGAATTAAATGAGTGACATTTATTTTCTAAAGAGAACACAGTTAGTACTCTATGTTATTCAACCAGCATGTAGGAAAGGGTAGGATTACCGAAACACCAGGCAAATGCAGTGTTTTTTCTCTAATTTCTGCACTTATCACTTGAAGATCAAACAGAGTTCTTCCACAAGATGGGCATGAGACGTATTCCTGCATTTGAATCAAGAAAGAAATAAGCAACAACAAATATATATAACCAGCCAAACAGCAAATAAAGATTTATATATCCTACTGTCTTAGTGTTTCGCATCCTGCATCCTTGTAGCAAATTGAAAGATGTATTTCTGAGAAATTCAAAATCTTGATCTGGTGCTTCTAGTAAAATACCATCTCCAAGTCCATCAACTAAAAGTCCACCAGCATTTGCACCCGCGCTAATAACCAAATCATCTCTGCCAGTATATAAAACAGTTTTAATTAACAAATATTTATAGAGGGTAAAAAAGAGGTGTGTGCATAATTTTTTTTTATTGATATGCCTCAGGAAGGTACCTAGGAATTCCCTTTGGGAACTGTATATGATGAAGAACTGGGAAATTCAGTGAATATTCTGAGAGATACTCAAATAGCCTGTCAAAACAAAGGAGTCACAATTTTGTATTTTCTATGACAAAAAGTTGATTATTATTGATTAGTGAAGCTTGATACCTCCTAGCAGCTTGTACTCGGCCAGTTTTTTCATCCGAATATGGCAGATCATGAAGAATCATTGTAGCATCAATGCTTTTAAAAACTTCTAGCTCCTCATAGGGCTCATCACCACGTACTGACACGACCAATCGTGTGCCTGAAGTAATAGCATTTAATATGTAATATGAGAAACAAAAACTGGTTCATGCGAACTGAGTGGTACAAAATGAAAAATTTACCTTCTGGTAAAAGCTTATGAACTCCGGTTGATAACTCATTCAGATTTACCAACACCATGGCGTTTCGCAAAGGCTTTATCAATTGTTCTGACAAAGGAGTTATAACTCCCATACTTACATCAATCAACCTTTTAAGAGCTAGCCGCTAATCATGGATAGAAGAAAATCAGATTATATTGAAATAATATAACTTTCATGATTGTATTTAACACATTAACCATTATTAAAGAAGATATGACAGATTTGGGCAAAAAGTATTTCGGGTTAACCGACCCGGACCCGTATGAAAAGTTTGCTGTTTTGGTCCGAACCCATTTTGACATGTTAGACATAACCCATCCAACCCGGCTCATTTTGCCACCTCTGTGCAAAATATACGCTATGTAGAGAAAACTAATGGAAAGACTTCTTACAGCATCTTTATCCTCTACTGGTGGAAGCTCTCTCAATAAGATAGAATCTACGGTTGCAAGATCCTGGATTAAAAAACAAATACTATGAGCTAACAAACACGAATGTCATGGAATGTTGACGAAACTTTACAAATCATGTAACAAAGGATGAACTGACCTTAAAAGGCATGCCAAGTACAAGTTTTGCAGCTAATGATCTATAAAAGAGCTCGGGTGTCTGGACCAAAAGTTAAATAAATATATATATGAAAATGCAAGAATTTATAAAAGATGCAAAAAGTAATAGAAAGGCTACAGATGTATGAATATAATTAACCTTTAGTTGATCCAGGGAAACAGACATGAGAACGGAGCCATCACGGTGAAGTACACCTCTATAATCAACCTCTTCACCCTACCACACATTCAAGTCAAAGTAGCTATTTAAGAAAGAAAGCAAAAAGCCATAGATAATATTATAATGAACACATTAATTGTAGAAGATTTACAAAGCAACCTCCTTTTGTGCAGGCAAATCACCAGTTCTTCTTTGAAAATCAAAGTATCGTCTATGCTTCTCTTCAAATGGTGCCTAGAAAAGGAAGTGTAATTAGAATGATAGTAATATATAGTAATTTGGTAAAATTATGCAAAAACCTACCACCCCTTGTTGAAGTTTAGATGCTTTCATACCAAGATTAGCCAATTTCCTACATGGGTCGATTTCTTCCTCTGGAGGTTCAGTAAGGGAAACCCTTATAGTATCACCAAGACCGTCCTGTATAGCATACAAATTTAAGCATATGATTATATGAACAATTTATTATATATATAGAATTATAAAGCTCTTTTATTCTAAAAATGAAGGACAGAATAATAGACCTGAAGAAGTGTCCCAATGCCAATTGCAGATTTCATATGCCCATCCTCACCCTCACCAGCTTCAGTAACTCCCAAATGCAAAGGATAGTCCCAACCCTGAACATACATTTCAGCTACAAGAAGACGATATGCTTGAACCATGATCACTGGGTTGCTTGCTTTCATTGAAAATACAAAATTATGGTAGTCAAGTTTCCTACAAATCCTTGCAAATTCAAATGCAGATTCAACCTGAAAAATCAATTTTGTATGGCATAAGTGATAGTTAAGGGTAAATCATGAGAAACTTGAAGTATGGTTACCATGCCCCTAGGAGAATCACCATAGTAGCTCATGATACGATCTGAAAGGCTCCCGTGGTTAGTTCCTATGCGCATTGCCCTTCCATATTTCTTGCATTTTTCAACCAACGGGACAAAAACCTGGTGTAACAGATAACACATTTAAAATGAGTTTATAAACTTTTTTAAGTTGAATTTAGAACAAAGATTAATTGGGAGTGTGAAGGATAGAAGGCCAATCAACAGCTTGACCTTCTCAATATGCTCAAGTTCCTTTTGATAATCATCATCTGTATACTCCAACGTCTCAAACTGGGCCCGTCGATCAGCTGCAAGGTATAAAGTAAAAAAAAATGAAAAAATTTAAAAGAAAGTTTCCAAAAGAAACAAGATATTAAGGCTGTACCAAAATTTCCAGGGTTGACACGAATCTTATCAAAACATTCAGCAACCCGCAGTGCAACCGAAGGAGCAAAATGTATGTCTGCTACTAGAGGTATGTTATAACTGCAAATGAAATGATGCATGAGATAGCATAAACCATGAAAAACATAAAGATTCCAACAAATTTAAAAAGAAGACCTACTTTTTTTGAACAAGGGTGTTCTTAATTTCAAAACATGCATCTGCCTCTCTTTTCCCTTGCACTGTTATTCTAACAATATCAGCTCCTCTATCAGCTATTTGCATGACCTGTCAAACGGACAATTAACAAACTCAGCAGCCATTACATTGGCAAACCATACCGTGCTATGGATGAAAGGATATAAAAAATTATATCTATAGTAATGATTTGCTGACAAGTGGTGCAATCCATCAACATGATTCTTTTCTAGAAGATGAATATATTTTCATAAACATCCACATCAATAACAAAAAGCAAGAACCTGTTCTACAGTTGCAGCCACGTCCTTAGTATCAGATGTCGTCATTGTTTGAATTCTTATGGGGTGATCACTACCAAGAGCTACATCTCCAACCATTACTGTGCGGGTTCCTCCTTATGGTTTTGTGAGTGGCTTCACAATACTTCTGTACAGGAACTACCAAAGACAGAAAAATACGCCTTAAATTTTTATTTTTCATTTTGATGCAAGCACAAAATGCATATTCTAAGCTAAAATGTGGGTAATTATTCTTGGAGAATCTGCATTTATAGGATCAGCAAGCTAGAAATTAGCTTATGCTTCTAGTGGGAGATTGTTTTCACTTCTCATTGTCAATAACCAAATGAGGCAGAAAATATAGGGCCAAATAACATGTTTGTGCCATTTGCTTTTGATACTTTTGGATTCCTTGCTCCTGAGGCCATACAGTAGAGCTCAACGGGTCATGCATGGTAATATTATGACCCCAAGATCTATGAATATAGTTTTTATAAAAATACTTAATTTTGCTATCCAAAAAGGGCTAGCGGGGCAGCTTGTTGCCCATCTACCTTATATTTCGATGTAAACTTTTCTGTTGAAATATAAAATAACATGCTTACTTTGAATTTAGGGAACACTATAGACAAAAATCAAAATATTGCCTTTAAATTAGCATGATTGCTGCAGCTTCAAAAGTATATGTAATATAAAGGTTATAACTGCAAGCATAAGAGTGAAGAGGAAAGCATGTACCTAATAGGGGACTCCCTTCAGAAGCAGGCCTGAGTTCTGCAATATTTGAACCGGGGTTTGAATTCTTTATCACAAAAATCTTGGTTCTGTGAAACTTAACCCTCTTCATATCTGAAACTTTGACAAAATCTGAAGTTTTTGCAAACCCTAAAACCTTGTCTCTGCCCTTTAAACTCATAAAGGAAGCTGGAGCAGCTCCGGTTGCCATTTTCGCATGCAAAAATCCACAATCTCTACAATCAACACAAAAACCGAGATCGAATTCTTAGATATTAAATGCATACTACCGCCATTTCCATCAAATTGATGAGGTCAAAGTAATACAGCCATATGCACTCCCTACTTTCTACACACCATAAAACAGACTTAACTTTTAAGATCTAACAGATCAGTTTAAACTTTTGAACTGACTGGCATCTTCTTAGCTTCTTTTTGTGTGTGCATGTGTGTGGGGTTTGGGGGATGAGAGCATTCACGGCACGTTCTTCATCCTCATCCCTATAATTTATACCTTTATTATTAATTTTTCTCTCTTTCACTCACAATCATAATTAAAATATTAAATAATACTTTTTATACCTTTATCATTATCTTTTCTCTCTCTTTCAATCCCTAAATTTTAACAAGTCATCAGTTTTTTTTATCAAATATACAGATTTACTAAACATTTTCTTTCTCCTCTACTCACAACCAAACCTCAAATTTTAAGGTTTACGCTCACATATTTTCTTTTAGAGAATGACTATATCTGCATATGGAACTGCAAATTACTACCTACAAAATTCATACCGGTTTTGATTCTCAAAAACGAAAAGCATTTGTTCAGAAGTCAAATGTTTCACAAAACCTGAATAGAGAAACCTAGCTTACATTTCTCTTCAAATTTGCATCAATACATACACAAAGAAAAGCAAGTTGATTACATATCAATCCAAATTTCAATCTGACTGACGATATTACACACATAATCAAAAACACCTCACATGATTAACTAATTTTTACATTCTGAAAAACGTAATGCAACCTTAATCGTTATTTAACACTGATGACTACATAAATCAATAATCTCAATTAAGAGCTGAATTGGAGTAAATTACGTGATACGCACCTTCTTCTGCTCGAGTATCAGCAGCTGAAACCGAAACTGATATTGCACCTGATTGTGGAGTTAATGAAGAATCCAGAAGACGTTTTATAACGAACAGGTGAAATAGCCTTCGCAAAAAATAGGTGGGATTGATTGGATTATATATGAGTCAATCGAGGACAGCAACGCTTTTACTAATGGCGTCTTTTCTTTTCTTTTCTTTTAACGTGGGAAATAAATACGGGGTAAAGTTCAAGTACAGGGTTGGGTTCTATAGAAAACCAATATTTTATAAAAAACCAAAAAACCAAGGAAAAAAATTATTTTTTTTTAAACTTTTTTTATATGTTTCTTTCATGATTTTAAGAATATTGGAAAAAGAAAAAACTTTAAAACCGTTTTCGAGTTTTTTTAAAAAATAAAATAAAATTCGAATTTTAGCTTGAAATTAATATTGCACTATGCAACAATAATATAAAATTGGTTTATGAATGTCAATTCTTTGTTTTTTACATTATTCGCATAAACCACATTCATATTTAAGTTAAGTCTCTTGTTTTTAAGTAGTTTTAATTATAATGCATTATGCAATACTATTGGTACTATTGCATGATGCAATAATAAAAAATCACTAAACTTTTTATTTTTTAAATTTTTTTTTCCCATAAATAAAGCTAATAAAATTATAGAATTTTTGGTGAAATTATTTTTAAAAAATATTAATATATGAAGAAGTTATAGAGAAAAAAAGGTTGGTTTTTTGGTTTTCTGGATAATTATTGGTTTTCTATAGATCTTTATTATTGTAAGAACTTAAGAACTAATGTAAGAACCATTAAATTTCAATTGAATAAAGGTTATTTACATAATTTTTATGTTTCTTCTTCTTTTTTCCTTCATGTCTATACACATGATGACAACTTAACGACCTAAAAAAACAAAAAACTAACCAAAATCGTTTTTTCTTTTTTTTGTAATTCCGACTATGTTGCATATATGCAACATATGAAAACATATAATGTTGCACATATGCAACATATGAAAACATATAATGTTGCATATATGCAACATGGTATGTTACATATAAAACATATGAAACATACTATGTTGCACATATGAAACATATAATGTTGCATATATGCAACATGGTATGTTGCATATAAAACATATACAAATTTAATGTTGCATATATGCAACATTATATGTTTCATATGTTGCATATATGCAACATAGTCGGACATGCAAAAAAAAAACAAAAAAAAAAACTTTTTTTTTTAAGTCAACGGGTGGATATATGTGAAATTAAATTAAAAAAATATCAAATTACAAAAAAAAAAACTTTATTTGAAATAATTTTCCCTTGGTTCTAACAAGTTTGTACAATAGAAAACAATATATCTTTACCATAAATATAGTGGATTAATTAGAAAGAAAGGACAAAATTACTTAATTATCCCTCATTTAAGTTGGTTCTTAAGTTCTTACAATAAATAATGGTTCTTACATGAACTTTACCCAATAAATACGATTCAATTGTTATTATTGTTTTAGTTTTAAGTATAAAATAAAGAAACTTTTAGGCATTCAAATACTTAGACCACCCACATCGGTTGAGGTACATACGTCTGCCACGTCACGTTTTTCCCACATACCACAAAACCCACTTTTTTCCACATCAATAAAATACTCGTACTTCTCACATACCACCATATAAATATAATGTGATTTAATATTATGTGAGAGGAAAAAGAAAAAAAATTAAAAAAAAAAACAAAAACCACGTACGTGAATGTACGTGGTTACGGACGTACCTGCTTGCCACATACCACCACATCACGTACGTGGCCACGTACCACTCCCACATACCACCGATGTGGGTAGCCTTAACTATCCGTTGTTAAAAGAAAATATAGAATAAAGGGTCGACAACCTTTTTGTATAATAAAACTGAACTGTTTAAAAACTACATTTATAGATATTCACGTCATAACATTAATGTGAATAATACATCGGATTTTACCAAGTAGCTCGATCGCCTTAGGTGCAAAAAAGCCAAAAGTACCAAAAGCGAATGATTAAACACGTATTGGTTATCAAGACACGCATTCTTGTGTTTGGTCACTTTTATCAATGGTATACTTTTGATTAATCAATATCTCAGAATATATATTAAATCACGAGAAATATAATTTAAGTTAAAATGTTATTATAATTATATTTTTATGTGAATGCGTGTGTATATATGAATTTTCATTCATCTTTTAGAAGGAGATAGCAGGAAATGGACAACAAGCGCGTCGCTAAACTTTTTTATATAGCAAAATAAAATCGTTTAAAAGCTACATTCATAGATCTAGGTGTCATGACATTACTATACATGACACGTTAGACTCTGCCAAGTAACTCTCATCCTCAAGTGTCAGAAGACCAAATGTATAATAAACAAATGATATTTACATATGTCGGTTGTCGAGACACGCCTTCTCATGTTTGGTCACTTTGCATGAAGCGGATTTTAAAGCAATCAGACCTGTTGTAAAGGTACCGCACCCTAAGCTCACGAGGAGGGAAACCTCTGTAAGATCAACACATGCATGTTTCCCATCAATCAAAAATGTCAGCTGGTTTGTGATTTGATCTTCCTTCCAACAGATTAGTCAGAAAATTCACAGGGCCCTCCTTTTTTGCAAAAAATCCTGACACACTTGAAAATGTCAAAGAGGATATCCCTAACCAAATCGTTTCGGTACTTGAGTCCCGAGAAATCCTTACAATGAACTGCATGCTCTCCGAAAGAGTCCAGACATGTCTTGCGACAAACAGAGTTTATCTCATCAAATTGACATGTGGAGCTTGAAAATTGTCAAGCTTCGTCAGTGAAAGTGTACTTACTTCCATATCTTGAATAATTTTGTTAAAAAAGGGCACTCGCCATTAATTATTTAATTTATAAAACTATATTTGTTAAGTTAAAGCATTAAACGTGAGAAACAAACTTCTTCACCTACTATTCGCCTTATTAGCCTGATAGATGGTATAAATGTGGGACGGTTGAAGTTACTGGATAGTGCAAGTGATCAAATATAGAATTCCTAAACGTGATGTTTTTAACCACTAATTTATTTACTTCAATCAAATTAATTTTAAACATATCAATTGACAAACAGTCAAATAATGTGTCTCGTCTGGAGAATAATAAACTCTTATAAATGCTGCTGCTTTTAGTTATATTATATAACTAAAATATTATTTTTTTTTGCTTTAGTGATTTAAAAATGTATCTTTAACAAAACAAACAAATATGTTTGTATTTAGTTATTTCATTCAAGACATTACATAATGTTTGAGCGTTTTTACTAGCTAAAGTTAAGTTAATTAATTTGTTGAATTCATATAAAAAGATCATCTATCCTTGATAAAATATTAAAACAAACCAAAATAATCCTCCCCTGAAAGTACAATAGACACACGTTATTCGAGCTAAACACAAGATGACAAAAAGTGGTTATGAACGGTTACTCGGGGAACAAGGCTGGGATTTCATGATATAAGGTGAAGATGGCAAATGGGTCTAATTAGTTCTTAAGGATGAATTGTGTTTTCTTTCTACTGTAAATGGGTCTTGTTTTTGCTGTGTTATTTCTTCTTTGCTTTTATTTGGTGTGTTTCTGGACCTCTGTTTCTGTTCTTTTTTCCAGCTTCCCGCTTGCCGTTTTTTATGAAATCCCTTGGTTAAAAGAAGAGTTCGACGGATTGACAAAGATGTACAAAAGTGGGGAGTGTTCAGAGGGTGACCAGCAGAACTATAACATTCATTTGCCTCAACATGTAAAAATGCAAAGACAAGAATACAACAATGTAAAAAACGCAACCAACCAGTCTGAACAGAAATTTATATAAACCAATTCCCGACCCCTTGTACACCCAAAAACAGAGGGATCATTCGAACTCATATGCAGCTGAAACTGAACCTGCAGCTTCTAGATATATAGGAAAAATCCAAGAAAGGTGATTTCAAACATTAAAAAATATACCAGAAGTCGAGCCCAAATCCAAGTTTTCAGAGATTCATCATGAGATGTATCTATCTTGTTGCTCTTGTAAAAGTTTCGCAGATGACTTTGCATTTAGGTAAAGACTGTTCACTTCCTCCAGGTCCGCCTGCATAATATTATTTGCACAAAATGAATATACATACATTTAAGATATAAAATACCAAAAAAAAAAGATTCAGTACCTTGCAAAGACCCTCACGGCCGTTCATTTTTGCCACAACACTGCCAGGTGATAGCAATTGTATTGCATGTCTATGGAAAATGAAAATTTTTCAATAAGGTTTATTAAGTTTATGAATGTAGAGCAAAAAAAACAAATCCATAATGGAAAGAGAAATCAAACCTCAAGGATGCTTGTTGACCGATCTCACCAAGATAAGCCAAGCTTTCTTCATCTATAGATATTTCTTCCACCTGTGCCCTGATAGCCAATATCTGACCAGGACAAGCAACAAAATTATTTTTATTTATTATAACACAGTATGATAAAACTTCGGTAAATAAATATTGTAATACCAACTGGCAATTGATTTCAAACATTTCTTTAAACCTGAATCATCTCAGCAGGACCATATGTCTCTGTCCGTATAATCACTAGCCTGTCTAAAAGATCCACAGGTATGCCATGAGGACTTGACATATCAGTTCCTCTGCAAATCAAGTTTCATGTCAGTAAAGATAAAAGGAATGAATCTTTTTGTTATTGAAACATATAATCCTTCAAAGAGAATCTCGGTACTGAAATACACATTCTGTCTGTCTCATGATAGTTTAACAGGAGTGTTTGATTACTCCTCTGCAAGTCAAATATCATAAAAACCCGTCATTGATAGAAATTAGAAGTTTCCAGAAAGTAGAAAATGCTACCTCACAGTACATATCCCTCTATTGGTGGCAAAGATTACAATTGGAGATAATGAGCTTTCTAAAGCACGGTTTAAGTACGAAAAGCATTCCATATCCAGCATATGTACCTGCAAAACGAGTTAGATTAGTAACATATATTGATATATATAAACCGTGTTAAAAAAAAAAACAAGATACAAAAACTAGCACCTCATCAATAAATAAAACACCAGGGACGAGCTCTGCCACCCCTTCATCAATATAACGATTAACAACCTGCAATTAGCATTAATTTCTCATGAGTTTTAAACTAAGAAATTAAGGGACCGAGTTCATATAGAAGTATGAATTTTGCTTACCTTATTGATTTCTTGTCTCAATTTGTCAGTAATTTCAGTTTTTCTAGGCTTCATCATTTGACCCATTAGTGACAGTATATCTTGTCCTCCTTGAGGCCGTGCATTTGCAGCATCAAGATCATGAAGTGTAACATCCTGAAAATAAATCACCCATAAATAAAAATGACATGTGTAATCAACGGAAATATACAGTAAATCTATACATGGTTCTGCAAACAAACCTGAACTATCTCTTTCTTCTTGTGAACCTCTCCTTTAGGAAGTGGGACGTATTCTTCAGCCTCAAGATCAAATTCTGTTGCAAATGCATCACTCCTACCTACTCTTTTAACGGCACCACTATTTGCTTCTATATATATAACATCACCGACAGCTACCTGTCATACAAATTACAAAGCATTAATAAGGTTTATGGTAAAAAAAATTATATAAGAACCGGAAGATTATGTTTAATAAATGGAATCCAAGAATCCAACACAAATAGAGATGACATACCTTCTCCTTAATCAAGGCATCGTAAATAGTTGGATCCAACTTCAACTGCTTTGTACCTTTAACAGTTTTCAATCCAATAATAACATGACTTATGGCTTTTCCATATCCGCCTGTCACACTTTCAGTTTCCTCCGGAGATAGTTCAGTCACCTAAAACCATTTCTGTTTAGTGACTTTCCCCAAATTGTCAAATTAAATCCACTAAACAAAAACCAATTTCAGTGAAAAAAACAAAGGTTGAATACTAGTTCTTACTTCTCCTTCATAAACCTCCTTATTTTCCTTGATACGTAAGCCAATAGCCCTCCTGAAATTCTCCATCAAAACCTCGGTTTTCTTTACTTCCGACGAGTAGACTTCTGATCCAACCATTGGACAAAATGGGACCTACAAATAATTATACATAAATATTTTGTGTTATGCCAAATAGTTATAAGAAACATCATGTAATGTAATGTTCTTTTGAGTTCCATATCAAGATCATGTTTACCCCTAACAATAATATGCACATTTGCAATTCGGAAAAAAATGGATCCTGATTTCAGATAATAGGGTGTATAAATTGTATAATATGGCATACCTTAGTCCCAAGTTCTTGGGAGATACCAAGGGCAAGAGCGGTTTTACCGGTACCAGGAGGTCCAGCAAGCAGAAGTGCCCTTCCGGCCATCTTTTTCTGGCGAATCATATCAACTACAAGACCGCCAGCCTCTCTTGCGGCCACCTGTCCCACAAATCCGGCAGCTAATGGTATCGCTTTTCCAGTAGCCTGGACAAAATTATCGGTAGCCATCATGAAGTAAATTAAAATCCATAACATTTTAAAGAAGAAAAATTGAAGCAAAATGATGCGGAAAAACAACCACACATTAGCAATATACATGCTGAAATTCATTAATAAACCATAATGAATTTTACAACAGAGTAAATCTAATGCATCATCATATTTGTCAAAAACAATAATCTAAAGCAGAATAAGTCATTTCATCAATAACGTATATACCATTTGTGCAAAACAATAACTTGAAGCAAAATAAAGCTTAAACAACAAAGAACCAGTCCCATGAGCTTGATAGTGAGCGATAAACCCTAATTAAGGCATTAAAAATACGGGGGTGAAGTGAAGTGAAGCAAACCTCAAGACCAAGGCCTTTGATATGAGTGTGCGTAGCAATCCTCTGTTTTTTAGTGGTAGATTGAACTTCTTCTATCTTCATCTTCTTCGAATTGTCTCGTCTTCTTTGACGTCGCTAGTTTCTTTTATGGAGAAGAAAAATGGCACCTCTGTGTGGAGTTCGGACCGGTACCGGGTCACAATTAGGGTTTGCCTCTGGATCTTCTGAAAGTAATTCTGATTTCTGGCTGCTTCACCAGCGCGGTCGCCTTTTGTTTGTCTAGACGCACATATTCCGAATACAATGTTTATTTTACCCCCTATGGGTCTAAATGAGCCGAGCTGTTTATGAGATACTCGAGATCTACTCGATAAAAAGCTCGAAACGAGCTGAGCTTTAACGAGCTCGAGCCGAGCTCGAGCTTTGAAATAGGGCTCGTTTAATAAACGAGCTCGAGTCCGAGCTTTACATATCGAGTTCGAGCCGGCTCGCGAGCCTAAACGAGCTTTTATTTATATAAATTTATTTAATTTTCTAAATATATTAAAAAAATAATGATTATTATATATAAAATTATGATAAAATAAGTAAATAATATGTATTATTTTCTATATAAAAAAGTATAATTCTAAATATATACAAATTTAATTATAAAATAAATAAAAAATAATAATTAATAATAAACGAGCCGAGTCCGAGCCAAGCTCGAGTTTTAATAATTCTTCATGAGCCGAGCTCGAGCTTCAGAAATAAAGCTCGAATTGAGCCGAGCTCGAGCTCAAGCTCTGTTAAGTTTAAACGAGCCGAGCTCGAGCCTAGACGAGCTCAGGCTCGGATCGGCTCGTTTACACCCCCACTTTTACCCGCAAGTCAATAGATATCACCTCGGCGTGGAGTTGGGTTATTAGTTAGAGCATGCGGTATGGGTATTGAGGGGGTTGTTTTGAGTGATAACGCCGTGGAACACTGTCTTCTAGGCGTTTTGGGTTGGCGTGGTCTGGTGATGTGCACATCTCGACGCCGTTTTTTCCCACTTTTTGAGGTTGAGGACCGTTGAACGGTACAATTTCGAGCCGTTGGAGGATTTTTTTAAAAAAAATAATTTCTTTACCTATGTAAACCATATTTTAACTAAATCACCACACAATTTCACTATTTCTTCTCCATCTTTCTTTAAAAAGCCCTACAAAATATGTCTTCATCTCCTTCATCTAACTCTTTGACTCACGTTACATCCGACTATTCATCGGATGAATCATTGGACCGGGCCTTAGCCATGTTTTTTCAAATGATGGTTCATCATCATCAATGTTCGCTCAACGCTCGAGCGAACCGAGTACTAACTCAAAGAGCTCGTCTCAACAAAAACCATAAAATGGGGAAAGAAATGCAGATGAGAGATTATTTCAGTGAAGATTGTGTGTACCCGGCAAGAATCGTTCCATCAACGTTTTCGTATGAATCGCTCACTATTTTTAAGAATAGTGAATGATTTACAGCGTGAGGTACCATTGTTCGCACAAAGGAGTGATGCGAGAGGTCGGATTGATTTTACTCATTTGCAGAAGTGCACAACAGCCCTTCGTATGATGGCATACGGTACTACGGGCGATTGCTTCGACGAGTATTTGTGGATGTTCGATCGGACACTACAGGTCGTGTTTGCAAAAGTTTTCCAAAGGTATCATTTTTAATTTATTACTTCTATTATTTAAATTTTCAATATTAAATTTCAATATTAATTTTAATTATTTATATTAGGTAACTTTAAGTTGTATCAAAGAAAACAATTACGACGACTTACCGCAAGCGACATCAGACAACTTTACGAGTTTCATGAAAACAAATGGGGTTTTCATGGAATGCTCGGTAGTATTAACTGCACACGTTGGGAATGGAAGAACTGTCAGAATGCTTGGAGGGCACAATTCACGCGTGGTGATCACGGTCATCTTACCATAATGCTCGAAGTTATTGCGTCATATGGCATGTGGATTTGGCATCAATATTTTGGTGTTGCGGGGTCCAACAACGACATCAATGTCATGGATCGCTCACCAATTTGGGATGATATCATAGAGGGGCGTGAGCCCAACTCGGCATTTGAACTACAAGGTTTCACTTACAAATGTGGTTATTATTTGGCTGATGGGATTTATCCCGACTATTCGACTATTGTGAAAGGATTCACAACTCCCATTGGTGAGAAACGTAAAGCCTTTACTGAGGCTCAAACCGTCACTAGGAAGGATGTTTTTTATGACGCTCACATTTGCGTGTCGTAAAACCTCTATGCGTCATAATTCGCGCATCATTATCTAGTAGTGAATGTTTTACAACACAATATTGAACCAATTTGGTTGTTTGTAAAATATAAAATTTTGCAACCAATTTGCTAAGGATTTTATATTAATTAATACTAACCCATGCAGCCAATAAGATCATGGCACACCAGTGCAGACGGCTGATCACATATGTCACATGTCCCAAACTAACCACTAACTTGCTGTTCACGTAGGATCGTCGTCAACAAGAACAAGTCCCCCTGTCGACGTGGCATTCCCTCTGATCATTGAATTTTCCTTGGTCTCACTATTAAGCCACTCACTTGCCGCCACGCATACTAGACGACAACGCACACATTTGTTGTGTCTACCAAATTTGGCAACGAGTTCGCCGACGACCAACCGAAGCTCCCCAGACCACAACATGTCTTATCTTTGTTGTCCCAAACTGTTAACGGCTCGCCTCTTGCTGACGCCAGACACCCCCCCCCCTCCAGTTGGCTCCAATGTAAATTAACAACCGGCTCAACTTAAGCGGCTAAGCGGCTCTGGCCAATGAAATCCTACCACTTGGCGGACGACAAAATAATCGGTGCGTCTCCTTCGCTCGCTCATTGTGCCGGCGGCCACATGACGGGATTTCATTGCCCAAAGTCGAATAATGGATTGGTGTTAAGCCGACTTCAGGGGTAGGCTTGCGCCAGCAAGAGGCGAGTCGTCGCCGGTTTGGGCCAACAAAAATAGGACACGTGGCGATCCGTGGAGCTTTGGTTGGCCGCCGACAAACCCGTTGCTGGATAGGGTAGACACGACAAATGTGTTGTCCGCGTCTGGTATGGGCGGAAAGTTAGTGTGACCAAAGAATATTCAATGATTGGAGGGAATGCCACGTTGACATGGGGACTTGCCGTCGTCGTCGATGGTTCTACATGGCTTTAAGTTAGTGGATAGTTTGAAACATGTGACATATGTGATTAGACGTCGGAGCTAACTATCTAATTAACTACACGAGTCTCTAGACAACTATATACATCTATGATCAATGTTATAATTTGGGACTAATTAATTACTCAATAATCATAAAAAGTTATGCTACAATGTTGACTATGATAGAGAGCTATACATACGGCCACCACAACCATGCACATTACTCACGAAACAAACCCATAAAACCCAACGGACCAAATTGCACCCTACCAAATCTTTAATTTGGTCTTGTTCCCTGGCCTCAAGTAATCGACTAGATTTATCGATCGAGATGTCACTTTTAAAATCGCAATTAAAATTGATATTTGACCTCACTGATCATGATCATTTCCGCCAGCACTGAATCCTACGCTTGAATCATTCATCCAGCAACTAAACTTCATCAGCTCTTGTTGCAAACTAAATTCTCTTCTCTCGCTCCCTTCTTCAACCCCAAGAAAATCTCTCGTCAAATTCCCCTCACCGGAGCCACCCATCATCCTCATCATCATCCCACCACCACTCATCGGGTTCTCCGGTTTCTGGTGCAACGGGCTAAACGCGTCACCTGTGTTCACCAACTCAAACCCCCCGCCTCCGGAGGTTGTCGACCCCATCTGAGACGCTTTTTGCAAAAGCGCCGTGGCCGACATATTCGGAGGTGGTGGCGCCGGGTAATTACTATACAACGGAATGGTGTTGTGAACCTCCTCCTCCTGTTTTAACCAGAAATTCTCAACTGTTTCCTGGGTGGATCTGGATCTACTCAGCAACTGCACCATCTCCGATGATGATAACATCATCCCACCAACACCATTGTTAACATTAATATCGTAGTCGTTGTTCGGGAAAAACGATGAACTACAACCTGTTGTCGAGTTTCCGAGAGGGAGATTGTTATTGTTATTGTTATTGTTATTGTCATTGTGGTTCAGCCAAATCGGTAATATTCCCGGTCTCATCCCCGCTTGATTCATAACCCCTCCACCACCGTTGTTCATCATCATTAAATCGTTCTTGAAGTTCAGATTCGAGGCGGTTTGAATCATCGCAAACGACGCCATTCTTGAATTTTCTTCGGTTAACGGATCACAAAATGCTCTATGCGTTATAAAACTGTCTTTCCTGCAGTTAAAAAACGACATCGAAAATTCATCAAGTCCTGTTTAATTAATTAATTTCTAGCTATCATATTATGGTGTAAAAAAACATATGATGAGATATATATATATATATATACCTGGAAAAGAGGGTTCCACAATCACATCTGTACTCTTTAGTACCACAAATCTTGCTATGAGCCTTCCAATCGGATTTAACCGCGTACTTCTTCGAACACTTTTCGCATTTCCACTTCTTTTCGCCATGTTTCCGGCTGAAATGCTTCTTAACTCCGGTGAGATCTCCGAGAGCTCGACAAGGGTCATGATGAACACAACTTATCTCCGGACATATGTAAACCTTCTTCCTCACCACTTCTAGTTTATTTCTTTGCTTTAGCTTCCATGGCAGGTTGTGTCCTCTTCTATGAAGCTGCAAATTCTGATCTCTTTGAAACCCCTTGCTGCATATCTCGCACACGAATCGGTTTGTCGCCATTAGCGATTGCGGTGATAAAGCTATTATTTCTGCATCTGGATCTATATATATGTAAAAGTACCAGTTAATTAATTAACAAAACAGAAAGAAATATTCAACATATATGAAAGAATAAAACAATAAAAGGAGGCAGGTTGATAAGATATAATTACCTGGGTTCCCTGGTAGATTACGCTTTCGTTTAGCTGAATTTGAACAAGTAGGGTTAGGGTTTGTGATGAGAGGTGGAGGTGATGAGAATCCATCACCAGACATCATTTTTGACCAGAGGATTTAAGCTAAAACAAGAACAGAAGCTAAAAATAGTTATGAGGATGATGATGATGATGATGTAAGACCATGTGAATCTTCAAGCGTTTCTTCAAAGATGACGACGAAAATCAAGAAAACCAAGCTGTGAGTTCATGGATATATATATAGATTCAACTTTTCTTCCATTAAATTCAGATGGAGATTATCATGTTATGCTTTGAATCTAGCAAGTTCAGAGAGAACACACACGATGATTACCTGATTGAGTATGAAGAGAATATTTTTCACACACACAAGGAGAGAGAGAAAGTGAGAGGAGAGAGAGAGAGAGAGATTATGAAATGTTACACGGGTTGTATGGAAAGTCGGTCAGGCAGAGACTCAAGTGGACCACAATAGATACCTTCTCCGTGAGTAACTTTTGACTTTTACTTCAACTCTTTTAGAGCATTGGATCGATCGGAGGGGGTGAAAAAGTTAAAAAAAAATTAACACCAGCTCAAAAATTTTATAGGATTAACTTACATTAATGTAGCAAGTTTACATATTAACTATCAAAAAGGAGGGAGAGGAATAATAATCCAAAAATCCTCCAATAAATTTTGGTAGTGATTAACAATGATCAAAATTTTATATTAGATAGACGTAGAGTGAGTAGGAGTTCTATGGATGTTCACAATATTTACCTATCATTTTTTTAACTCCTCACTTTTTTTGTCACGTCAACACTTTAACACTTTGAAACTTTACCTCCACAATACCTACACCACATCACTTTTTACTTTTTTTATTATTAAAAAAATCAAAAAAAAAAAGAAAGAAAGAGAGGAGTGAGGTTAGAGAGAGATAGAGAGAAATGATGAGGGAATAGAGAGGGTGGTTTGCGGGGGACGGGAATCGGGTTGTTCCATTTTGGTGCGGTGTTGCTCCTTGTACAATGGTATCACTGTGGAGATTCTGAGTCCGGTCAGCTCCATCATATTGTGCGGTGGGAGCATTGTGTTTATGCTAAGTTTTGACCACTGTTGACTTTTATGACCTTTCTGTCAAGATTTTAAATCTTAATTAAATGGCTTCTATTCCATTACTATCTTGATTAATAATAAAGTGTCACCTCTTCTTTTAAAGGTTTATGTTTAGTATTTTTAAGGTCTCAAGTTTAAAACCAGACTCAAAAGGGTGTTTGTCAAGTGATAAGTTTCCTCCTTGATATGTTTTTGGGGTAAGTCAAGCCTGGAGTGTCAAATATTAAATTGACACTCCAGTATAGACGGTTGCAATCTTGTCTCAGGAAGGCTCATCCGGGTATTGAAAATTTAAGTATAGTTTTAAACGCCGTTAAAAATAAATAAAATAAATAAAGTGTCACCTCTTTATAGTGCCCCCCCCCCCCCCCCGGGAAATTAGTGGTTGAGATTTAGTTCTAAAAAGTTCTCAAATGAACCTAGTTTTATATATATAGGGTGAGGTTATTGTGAGAAGTTTTGTTTGGATAAAAAAGATAAGAAAAAATCATAATCATTATATCTTCAATTAAATGAAGATTTATGACCAAAATTGTCCTGTGTAAAATTAAAGAGAAAAACTAAAGAAAAAAAATAATAAAAAAACATTATTGATTTTTTATCAAATCCTTCCATTTTATAAACCTTCATAACTCTCAGATACAATATTATTTTTTTAAAAAAAATTAAACCATAAAACGAGTGTTTTTTTATCTTTAAACTGTTAGAGCATATTCCTATGATAACGTTGTGTCTCGTGTATTGTATCTAGACAAGAGCTTCTGTGTGAGTTAGTTAGTCATATGGCCGTACCATATGCACCGCCGGATCAGTTGGTCCAGGCGGACCAGATGGTCCGCAGCTGGTACGCTGCCTTATAACTAAGTGACTATAAATAGTTCGTGTTAGAGAGAGTTAACTAGTTCTGTCATTTCATATCTCTTAACTGTGTGTTCTTAAGGTGTTTTCTCTCTCTACATTGTAACCTCTAAGTGAATCAATAAAGCAAAGCTTTATTTACTTTCTCGTTGTTATCCGATTACCGAATCATGCTGTAGTAAGGTCATATCGTGGTTTATCAAGTGGTATCAGAGCATTCCAGGTTGCTCTACTGCTGTGATTTGGTAAGTTTTCGAAATTCTAGAGAGAGAAAGTTTGGGTTTTCTATTTTTTTCATCAATTTTTCATAATTCTGAGTGATTCCGAGGATAAAAATGATTTCTGAATGTTTCTGGAGTGTTTTCGCATCATACTGATTCAGTTTCTAGCTTCAATTGTCAAATTTTGTGAAAATCAGTCGAGTTTGGTGTTTTCTGAGTTTGATCCGCCGGAGGAACACTTTGATCCGCCGTTTGATCCGCCCAGCAATCTTCATCAGCTGATCCGCGACAGTTGCAGCGTACCAGTCTGATCCGCTGGAAATTCTAGTCCGCCGTACCAGTTTTGATCCGCCGTATCAAAACTGATCCGCCCGTAAGAAATTTGATCCGCCGGACGAAATTTGATCCGGATCTGGTCCGCTGGTAGTAATTTGATCCGCCAATCTGTGTTGATCCGCTGACTGAATTGTAAACATCAAAATGAGTGATTTTTATGCAATGACTGCTGCTCAAACATCAATGCAAGCCATGCTGAACTATGATAATGAGATAGGAACAACTCAAAAGGTTCCTAAATTGCTAAGGCTTGAAGATTATCACAATTGGAGAAGTCGGTTTGAATCTTACATTTACTCACAAGATATTGAGAGTTGGATTCCAATTGAGAAAGAATATGAATATCCAATGATAAGTCCCAACAAACCAAAGATGATTAGTAAG
>JBCNJP010000006.1:62960817-62987017 GCA_039602395.1 Deinandra increscens subsp. villosa
CTCAGTGGAGCTTCAATTAGCCCTTCAGGTGCTTGATGAGAGGGTTGGTTGTAACTCGTGGACTGGTATGTGAAGTCTTACTATGTTATTGTGAACCGAAGGGTTATAGGACTTTTGTTATTTGAAGTCTTGGCTTGTTCATAGAAATCGAAGGCTTGAAAGACTTCTGTTATTTAAATTTGTGTCGTGTTCGGGTCGTGTTTTAGGTCAACCCGTTTATATTTTTTTTTTATAAATATAAGTAATACCTAATAAATTAGTAATGATATAAATAATTGATTAACATACTCAAATGAAAATTTTTGGGCCATTTTTTGTTTATTTCTTTCATTCCTAATTAATATTTAATATTTAATAAACTTATGTGCATATACTTAACTCGATAAAATAAGAAACAAATAGAAAGATATTGAGAATAAGTATCTAGAACTAACAAAAAAAAATGTTAAAAAAAAATTGATGACTGAAGAAATTAAACGACTTTTAGAAGTTTATATATAGAGATAAAAAGTTAAGAACCAAAATATGTAAATTTAAATATCAACATTTTTATCTCTATAATAAAATACTTATATTTCAGAAACTCTTAAACGGGTTAATAGGTCGACCCACTTATTTAACAGGCCGGGTTCGGATTGACCTGTTTAAGAAAACAGATCATATCGGATGAACCAAAACCTGTTTTTTCTCATGTCATGTTTGGGTCGTGTTTCGAATCCTATGAGGATTTGTCACCCCTAATTTTAAGACAAGACATGTTCATCAATCATGAGACGACATGTCCTACTTAGGTTTGGTTTAATCTCACTTGTGACACAAGTGGTGGAGTTTCTTATCTGATAGTTTCAACCTAATGAGAATTGAAGATGATCGGGTGGATAATGTAATTTCCTCGTCAGTAATCTAAATTTGCCGTTAAAAAAAATCACGAGACGACAGGTCCCATAAATGACAACTTATCAATTATCGGAGGATAAGGTCACTTCAATTTTACAGATCAGGCCCAATAAACTTTCTCTACAAACACTGAACATGGCCACGTTTAAAATGATTTAAATCATGCCGGCCCAATAAGTAAGGCCTATAACTAAAGATGCATAACAAAAAAAAATAAAACAAAAAACTTTGTAACTGTTTAAGAACCGCTGTTAGCGAACTAGTTTCGTATTTCAGATTGGGAAGCAGTTACGTTGTGTTTCGGAGTTTACTTAAAGAGGAAAAAGAAGAGAAGATAAAGGAAAGGAAGAGGAAGAAAAAAAATGAGAAAGAAAGAGAAGGAGAGTGATTCATTTCCTTCCAAATTCTTCCTATTTAGAAGGAAGAAAAACAATAGAAAATGAACTAACTTTCTCTCCCTTTGCCTTCCTTTCTCACCTTTAATGAAACTCGGGAACACAAGCTTTTTTTTGTTTAATTCCTTTCCCTCTCCTTAAATGAACTCGGGAACATAGTGTTAGAATTTAGGATCAAGTTATCGCTGCGGAAAAAAATAAGACGTTATAACACATATTTACGGTACCGGCCCAAAGGTAAGGCAAGTAAAGCCCTAGCTTTGGGCCTCCAACTTGTTAGGGCCTTCATTATTGGTTTTGGCTATATGTGTTGTGACTTTTGAGCAGCTTGGGAAATTTGTGTAAAAATTTATGACGTTGCCATCCAGATGATGAATATAAAGCAAGAAATCGAGAAGTTGGAGGGATTGATTATTGATATTCTGAAAAGCTGATGGAGAAAATGTCTAGTTGCGATGGAAACTCATATTAGACATTAGATTATTACTATTAGTATTAATTATTATTAGAGTTTATTAGTATGAGCCCACGGATCGAGTTCGGTTTTCAGGGTTTTTTATAAACTATATATATTGTAACTTGACTATCAATAATATTCATTCTATATTTCATAATCTTACATTGTTTTGACCACAACATTTCTTTAGCTCTTAAAAACAAAAACAATAAAAAACACACGATGTCAAAATGAAACCTTGATATTTTGTATAAATACAATAGACAACTTATACCCGACAACACCTCCTTAAATCTGCTTAAAGATATATTAAAGTTCATCCCTTTTTTTAACAAATGGTGTTGTCGAAGTGGTTGGATCTTATCGATAATACACTTTATAACATAAGAAAAATTCACATGGTAGCAGTATCGTAGATAAATGAAAATCTAATGGCAAAGTGAATGTATTCATAAATAATACACTACATAATAGTGTCATGAAAATCATGAGTCATTACAAGTATTAAGCTTATCAAGTAAAAATGCACGTATTTCTTGTATAAAACAAAGGGCCTTAATCCCTATAAATGATTCAATCCCTTTAACGGAGAAAAATATTCCGTTTAAAGATAAAGTATATATATACAAATATACAATATTATTACCAAATATGATACTTCATTTATCTTTAAAAAGAAAAAGAAAAAGAAATCAAGCATATTCCAAATGATAATTTTAACTTCAAGTGAAATACAAATAGTAAAAGTTTAAAAAAAGTTTGACCAAAACATTGGAAAATAAAAACATTGATGTAACATATGCTAAGGTTGTGGTTGTAGTCATGTGACATATCTTTGTCCTGCAACAAAAGGGCCTACCATACAAATGTAAAATAAAGTAACTTTCCTTATTTCACCAAACACCAATATTCGTATACCAAATCATAAGAAATAACGGTAATCTTACCATTTTTTCTAGTAGTAGGTTTCAAAATAGTAAACTACTTATCTCACATATATAATCATGGTTTAAATTCGTGTCTAGGTGGACAAGCATCATAAGCTTCAAAACCAGATCTTGATCATACCAAGATCCGAACATTAAACCAAGATCTTGATTATCTCCACTCATCTCGACTCTTTTATTGATTAAACAAGAACAAACAGATTACTGATAAGATGCAAAGTAAAGATAAGAGCAATAAATAACATTAGATAATCATGACAGCATATATCGATATCGATGTCAATATGTCAAACGCTAGCTTCAGGTTTGAAAGGAAACCCGTATGTAAACACCAAAAATGTTGAATGTTAAAGCCCTTAACATCTATAGTTGTAGGCTTTTTACTAACCTCTATGATCTAATTCATCTAACATACCTATTGCCTTTTAGCCCTCAACTCTTAAGTAAAGAACATTAAATACACTCACAGATATCATTTGACCAAATGCCCATAACATTAACTTAATTGAAGCTTAGTTTAGTAATGAGTTTTAGTTGGAGCAGCAGTCACTAATATTTTAGTCCCCGTTGCTGTCAAATTTTCGGCAGCAATGTTGATCACAAAATTTATCTCAGAAAAGATTGTGTAATAAAACAGTCACCAACACAATGACAAATTTTCAAGTCACAAAAAGATCGGTGGTATGGACAATTTAGTCCCAAAATAATATACCAACCAAGGTATAACTGACCATGATAATTGGCATGAAAAAATCACAAAAAGACGGTATGACCGTTTTGTAACTATTTTGACGAAACACCACAATGAATTTTTTAGTAGTGGTATGAATTTATCTGTCTACACATAAGGTTGAGAATAAAGATAAAAGCAAACGTTTTACATGTAAAATTGTTGTATATCTTAGGCGTGTTAGTTGTGTTTGTTGACGGGTATGGGGGTTGACAGGTTGGATTCTTCAGCCTGCAAATGACCCATATTTTTATTTAATCAAATACATCAACACTAACTCAGATACATTTAAAAATTGTAAGTAATTAATGTGTATATCTAAATGTATCACATGGGTTTACGATAGTAATAATCTAATAATCATGTAGTAAATGTGTTAATCGGGTTAGTGAGTTCTAATTAAGTGGGTTAAACGAGTTATTATAAACAAATTTGTGGTCAACTTGTTTAATTGAATGGTAAACAAGTCAACCCATACATGACCCGTTGAACTAAATGGTTTAATTTAAAACATGTCTCACTTTATTAAAGGTGTTAAATATGTAACAACTCAATATCTATATATTAATATTAAAGAATATAATGTTGACCATTAACTACTATCTAATTCATATTAATGTTACTCCCTTCAACAATTAACTAAAGATAATGTTGATAAAACATAGCTACCTCAACTCGTGGTTGTAAAAAAACAACCGAGCTTGCATAACATACTTTTCTCATATTAAATAATCCATCGTATTTGTTAGACTTAATTAATTACAAGTTCCATCATTTCAATCTAGACGAACCCGGCCCGCGACCGTCCAGTCCGAGACCCGTCCCCATTGAGTTAAGGATTTTATCTCTCTTTTGTTCTAAATAGTTTATTTAGTATTTAATAGTTTCCTTTTTTATCTATTAACTTGTTTTGCAAGTCTAGGGTTTGCCTATTTAAACTCTTGTTTAAGAATTATGTTAGGGGGTTCAAATTTTGATAATAAAGTATTTTCTTTGGAGGGTTTTATCCAAAGGTTTTTTTTTCTAGAGCCGGTTTTGACTTCTGAGATTTTTTCTTGACATAGATCAAAGTTGTTTATCCACTTCCGTCTATGATATTATATTACATATGTTTATAAACATAGAGACGTGAAGATATTATTATTGTTAACAAGACAAGATGAATTTGCGTATAAGGTGGTGTCCAATTGATGGTCCTACGTTTGGTCAATATTGATGAATTGAACGTGAAAGATGCTCCTCCTTTTTGCCCTCTTCAAATTCCCATTGCCTACAATAAAAAAGAAACCTTCTATTTTTTTTTTATTATAAATCCAAGCATCACCCTTTTAATAGAAAAAAAAATATTGATTTTATATCTATTTATTATATATAAAAACTTAAAAAATATATATATACAAAGTAGTATATACTATATACGAAAGAAATTAGAACCATATACTTTAAAGATGCTTCCAAAGAGACAGGGAAAGATCAATTTCACGTGCTTTTGTTTTGATGGGGACGATTGGTCACTTGATCGTATGAAAATGACACTTCTTCATTCAATATTTTCATGACTATAGTATTTTAATGGAATATTTTAATTCATATTTATTTTTTTAACGGTGGACATATTATTATGAAAAAAGAGAGAGAGACCAGTAAAAGGCTACAAAAGTAAACAGTACAAGAAACATTATTTAATGAAAAAAGGAGAATCACACTAACCGATTCAAGAATTGTATTAATTTATACATATCCCTACTCTAATTAAACGAACCACTCTTGATATCATCTATGGCCTTTATTAGGGAGCAAGTATTTCTTCATAGGTCTCAAAGGGATAGCTTACTGATAAAATGATGAGACTCAAATCAGAAAGTTATCGGTTCAAATTCTGTTAAATGTAGGTATGTTGATTTTAACCATTAAAAAAATTATCTCTATTAAAAATAAGATATTCCTGGTAGTTTAAATTGACCAGAATACATTATTATCGACATGGAAGCAAAGGTAGAATACCAGCCGAATCGGTACCTTTGAAAACGACCTTTAGTTGAGAAGGCAACCGGAGAAAGAATAGTTCCATGAAGCGACCTTAGGAACAAAATCATGGCTCTCCGCCTAGGATTGCAAGTGATGTGGATCCGATCAAGTAATCGATGGCCAAAGCAATTAGAGAGAATACTAGATAGAAATATAGAGAGAAACATAGACTTTTTGATAATTTTTCTACATACCTTCATTTCAAAATACTTCTCCTATTTAAAAAAACAAGATCAATTTTCATTCATACTAAACTTTGAATAATGAGATACAATTTATAGAAAAGCTAGGTAAGAACAACTTTAATGTTGGTCTACAATTATTCTCCTAAATTTAAGCTTTGTTGACTTGACTTCAATTTTTTAGCTTGTTGACTTAACTCCACAAATGCATTAAAAAACTAGTGACTTTGACTTCCTTTAGTCTTTGTAATAGTTGGGTAAACGGATATCTCCTGTGGGTCGAGTCGGGATCATATCATCTATTCCCCCTGGAAGACCGACCTTGTCCGCAAGGTCGGTAGAAACATCAGGTGGCTCATGCGAGTTGAATTCTTCAGGTAGCTCAACAGGCGTGTTCCATTCGCCCTTGCAAGTTTTAAGAAGTGGCACGTGAAAGACGAGGTGGATCCGGGAGGTACGTAGGTGGAAGAGTGAGTTTGTAGGCCACCTTCCTAATGCGCTCTAGAATTTCGAACGGGTCGTAGTAGCGACAGCTAAGCTTCACATTTGTCTTTGTGCCCACTGATTTCTGTCGATATGTTTGTAAACGAAGTAAGACGAACTCATTATAGAAGGTCGATGAACGCACCAGGTGATATGAACACTATTCGAGAGGAGTTCAGATCTCCAAAAGAAGATTAGAAGGAAAAGACAATATCATTTTCATTCATACTAAGCTTTGAATAATGAAATACAATTTATAGAAAAAACTAGGTAAGACAAGTTTAATGTTGGTCTACAATTATTCTCCTCCATAAATGCATTAAAAGACTTGTGACTTAGACTTCCTTTAGTCTTTGTAACAATTGGGTAAACAAATCTGTCGTATGAATTGGGTTCGGGTCATATCAGAGACAGTTAGTAGAACCCTTGGTAGTGTGACGGAGTTGGTCACATAAATTTTAGACTTGTTCAAAGACGTATTGTTGTAGGCCGATTCCATATTTGATAAACCATTGAGAGGTCAGGTGTTAGCAAGTACCATGCACATGTCGTACGTGGATCCTCCTGGGTGACCCACATTCAGATCCTACCCGATCCACCACCGATTCAAGTTGCTGAGTTGCCCCATGTTGTGGAGACTTAGTCAAAAGAATCCCACGTATTTTAGCTGCCATTAGTTTATGTAATTTTCTTGGTTATTTAGTAATTCTCTTTTCCTTTTATTTTGGAGATCATGGGTTAGTAGGAAGTAACTGTTTGTTTTAGTTTCCTATGTATGTTAACTTTATGGTGAAGAAATGGCAGAAGTTTGATGATTAAAATTTGTGTTCTCGTGAACATTCATATTTTCCAATTGCTAGTTCATCCTTGGCAGGGTGTACGGTGATCTTTGGAGGCGATAACGAACTCAGAAGGTGTGACAGTAACTGAGTTTGGTATCGATCAGCCCTACGGTGTCGGTGTGGTGTAGCTGTAGCATCCGATCTTCGTAGACGAATCAAGACTGGTCCGGATTGTGATTGAATTACTTACTTCAATTACAACATCTGGTATCAGAGCCCAGATGGAACAACAAATTCGCGATTTGCAAGCCCAACTCCAAGCCCTCACCCTTGAACTGAATCGCAGGAGGGAACGAACACCCCCTCGGTTTCGACCCGATGACGGTGGCTACGATTCAGATGACCATTCCAGAAGAGATGATGAAAACCCATTTGCGAGGCGAGATTATGATATCAAGGTTGATATCCCTGAATATGATGGCAAGCTTGACCCGGACGAATTCGTTGAATGGCTCCGTACGGTGGAACGAGTCTTTGACTATAAGCAAACCTCTGACGCCAAACGAGTCAAAATCGTTGCTCTAAAACTCCGCAAGTATGCCTCCACATGGTGGGCGAACGTTTGTAACAAACGAGAAACTCAGGGAAAAGAACCAGTGACCACTTGGAAGAAAATGAAAAAATTGCTTAAGGAAAAGTTCTTGCCCACGTACTACTTGCAAGAAGGGTTTTCAAAGTTACACTTTTTGAAACAAGGAACCCGAACTGTTGAAGAGTTTGCTCAGGAATTCGAGTTCTTGCTCCTGAAATGTGGCTTGGATGAAGATTGTCCTCAAACCCTCGTTCGATTTTTGGGAGGTCTTGACCCTAAGATTGCCCAGGTTGTTGAACTTCAACCCTATTCTTCACTTGCTGAACTCACCACATTAGCCCATAAGGTGGAAACCCAATACAAAAATAGGCCCAAGCTTGAAACCACACGAACACCTTTTAAACCCAATCCTTATGCCAAACCTAATCCAATTCCAAAATTCCCCACCCCCAATTACCCGCCACCTGTTACTCAATCGGAGAGTTCATCCTCCAATTCCAAGGCACCCCGCAAATGTTTTCGATGTCATGGCCTAGGCCATATCGCTTCCGAATGCCCAAATAAACGTGTTGTTACCCTCACCGAATTTGAGCTTTTTGAGGATACCGTCCCTGAATCCTCCTCCACCACTCCTGATTTACCCAAGTACGATGAAGAGGAAGCTATACTTGGCCCCGATGAGGGCGATATTCTGGTCGTTCGCCGTGCTCTTGGTTCTACTGCCGTCCATACTGAAAATTTACAGCGGGAAGCTATCTTCCACACGAGATGCACGGTGGAGAACAAAGTATGTTCCTTAATTATTGACGGGGGGAGCTGTACTAACGTTGCTTCTCAAACCTTGGTTTCGCGTCTTAATCTCCCCACAGAGCCTCATCCCGCTCCTTATACCATTCAGTGGTTGAATCAAGGTCGAGGTATTCGTGTTTCACATCGTCTTCTACTTCAATTTAGTATCGGTCGTACTTATACCGATCAGATTTGGTGTGATATCATTCCAATGGATGCCTGTCATGTTTTATTGGGTCGACCTTGGTTGTTTGATCGGCGTGTGTTACATGACGGTTTTCAAAATACCTATTCCTTTCACCACCTCAACCGTAAGATTACCCTCACACCCCTCGTACCATCTACAACATCCCCTATTCCAACACCTTCCCTCACCACTTTATTACAAGCTGCTCATCATGAATTTTGTCATCAACAGGAACTTATCCTACTTGGTAGGGATGATGATGAAGAAACCAAACCCCATGCTAATATTCCATCCCAGATTCAACCTTTACTTGCCACCTATAACCATGTTTTCCCTTTCGAAATCCCTGCTGGCCTTCCCCCACTACGTGACATACAACACAAAATTGACTTCATTCCCGGTGCCGTTCTCCCTAATAAACCGGCTTATCGAACCAATCCTCAGGAGTCACTCGAGATCAGAAAACAGATTGAAGCTCTTTTGCATAAAGGACTTATTCGGGAGTCCCTCAGCCCGTGCGCTGTCCCTACGTTACTGGTCCCAAAGAAGAATGGAGAGTGGCGTATGTGTGTAGACAGTAGAGCCATCAATAAGATCACCATCAAATATCGCTTCCCCATTCCGCGATTAAACGATCTGCTCGATGAACTTTATGGGTCCACAATCTTTTCCAAAATTGATTTGAGGAGTGGCTACCATCAAATACGTATTTTTGAAGGCGATGAATGGAAAACTGCGTTCAAGACTAAGGAAGGATTATATGAATGGCTTGTGATGCCATTTGGCCTCTCGAATGCCCCGAGCACATTTATGCGTCTCATGAACCAAACTCTTAAACCTTTTCTGGGCAAATTTGTGGTTGTCTATTTTGATGATATTTTGGTGTTTAGTAAATCTAATCATGATCATGTTGCCCATCTACAACAGGTGTTCGACCTTCTGGCCAAAGCGAAGTTGTATGGTAACTTAGACAAATGCGAGTTCTTTTCGGCTCAAGTCACATTTTTGGGGTATATTGTTACTGCCTCCGGCATTTCTGTCGATGAAAAGAAAGTTGAAGCAATTACTGATCGAATTACTGAGACAAATGCCAAGATTAAGTCTCGGCTTGACAAGCACCGGCGTCCTGTACACTTTTCTCCGGGCGACCTTGTTTGGATCCACCTCCGCAAGGAACGTTTTCCCTCTAAACGCCGGTCCAAGCTCAGCCCCCGTTCCGATGGTCCATTTCGTGTGCTTGAACAGGTTAACCCCAATGCCTACAAGATTGATCTTCCTGGTTCCTATGGTGTCTCTGCAACGTTTAATATCTCCGATCTGCAGCCCTATTTCGACCCCTCCGATGATCTCCCAAGTTTGAGGGCAAACTTCATTCAACATGGGGAGGATGTTAGCAAGTACCATGCACATGTCGTACGTGGATCCTCCTGGGTGACCCACATTCAGATCCTACCCGATCCACCACCGATTCAAGTTGCTGAGTTGCCCCATGTTGTGGAGACTTAGTCAAAAGAATCCCACGTATTTTAGCTGCCATTAGTTTATGTAATTTTCTTGGTTATTTAGTAATTCTCTTTTCCTTTTATTTTGGAGATCATGGGTTAGTAGGAAGTAACTGTTTGTTTTAGTTTCCTATGTATGTTAACTTTATGGTGAAGAAATGGCAGAAGTTTGATGATTAAAATTTGTGTTCTCGTGAACATTCATATTTTCCAATTGCTAGTTCATCCTTGGCAGGGTGTACGGTGATCTTTGGAGGCGATAACGAACTCAGAAGGTGTGACAGTAACTGAGTTTGGTATCGATCAGCCCTACGGTGTCGGTGTGGTGTAGTTGTAGCATCCGATCTTCGTAGACGAATCAAGACTGGTCCGGATTGTGATTGAATTACTTACTTCAATTACAACATCAGGTATCTGGATACAATTTTCTCAGTAAACGAAGAATGAAAAAGGAGAATGACTCATTGATCAACAACTGTGAATAATGAAAAAGGAGAATGGCTCATTGATCAACAGTTTATCAGGAATCATAAAACGAGATTTATGCTAAGAAAGAAGCCCCGGTGATTTTCCTAACTGACCCGTTGGAAGGAAGATTAAGATCAACACTCATACTAGCTGACATTTTTGTCTTTGGATGGATGAGAGAAACATGCATGTGTGGATCTAAATGGGTTTTCCCTCTTGTGTGCTTAGGGTGCACTACTTTGAAGACATGTCCAGCTGCTTTAAAAGTTGCTTCACACAAAGTAACCAAACATGAGAAAGACATGTGTTTATACCATTTTGCCTTTGATACATTTGACATTTTCGCACCTGAGGTTATTGAACTACTTGGCAGGGTCTAACAGATCATGTACAATAATTTTATGACGCAAAGATCTATAAATGTAGTTTTTAGACGTCTTGATTTTGCTACGTAAATAGAATTAACTTGAGTGATCGGGGATTACTTTTTCACTATTGCCAATAAAAACTAAAAAGTACTTGCATTCCGTTATTCTATCATTATTATACTCTACGATCTATTCCAACAAATCTATAGAAATATTAATAACCGTTTCAAAAATAGAAACCGATTTTCATACACAAAAAGAAATAACAAATGTTGAATTAAAGTAAGCATGTTGAATTTGCATATATGCAATTACGGAAATAACCCCATGCCAGCAGCAACCGTTGTAGTTGTGTACGGGATGGAGATTGAAAGGATAAGGTTTCAGAAAGAAAGAAAACGTAAAAAGTGGGAGTTTATGGCATTCTGGTAATTATGTTCTGAGATGGAGGGTTTTGTGTGTCGGCCAAAACTAGGCTATCTTGTCTTTATGCATCCAAAGAATGTGTGTGTGTATGTGTGGTGGGGTAAAATGGCCAGCGCCAAAGCCGCAGGCCTCCTTTGCATAAACTTTTACCACTTTCACTCACTCACGCGTGCACTGCACCCATTCAAATTTCTTAAATACATTAGAAATACACACATTCATAATCATAAAAAAGTTCGATCTCTGAGCTCAACTGGTGTAAATAGTCTCCGGGTTTTCCAGAGAATTTGTTGGCCGTTCAAAAAAAAATAAAATGTGACATATGTTGTACTTCGATACTAATCTACTTAGGGACGAAACTTGGGTTGAAAATCGGTTGGGGATGAAAGTCATGGGGCCAAAAAGGATGTGGCCGAACAATGTAAATATTTTTTTTTCGGACTGAACACGTATAAATTTACACTAACAAGCGAAAAAACGGATGAGGACCGGACCCGATCTGACCCGGGAGAAGCTTCGCCCCTGAATCTACTCGTGACTTTAAACCGAGACACCGATGGAGCATCGCTTGTTTGACATGCATGCTTATACGTAATGATTCGCATTACTTGAGTGTAGTTTAACCAGGGGCGGACCTAAGAAGGCCCCAGGGGTAGCGTCCGCTGCCCCTGAACTTTTACCCCGACGTGTAATTTTTATTTTTTTTTAGGTTTTCGGTTTTTCACGACCCTTGAAACGAATTTTTCGCGACCCCTGGAAGAAATTTTATGGTTTTTACCTAAAAATATGATCAAAAACCCCCTTGAAAATATGATCAGAAGTCCGTTAATTACCTAAAAAAAATCGGGGCCGCTGCCCCCGAACCCCCGTTAGTCCCGACAAATTTTTTTTTAACGCTACCCCTGACTTTTTCTCCTGGATCCGCCCCTGAGTTTAACGGTTTATCTACTTGTAAAAAAATATTTTGTGTTTTATTTTGTAGAAAAACTTAAAACATCGGTATCACGTGAGTTATTGAGCCCTCTTCCTTAAGTCCTTTCGTCTCTCCAAAGTTACTCGCGTGTTAAGGGTGCATTTTGTTGTGGAAAATGTTTACTAGCTTTTCATTTCTAATTTTTAGAAAATGAAATGGGTTTTCATCTTAGAAAACATATGATTTTTTTTGAAAATGCATTCAAAATTGAAAGATAAAATTTCCATATTCCATATTAGAAAACTAGAAAACTTAAAACAAAAATTTTGAAAAACAATAAAATATAGTTTTCTAATTTCAATTTAGAAAGTAAAAAAAAATTGTGTTTTCCATTTTCTTGGAAAACTTTCTAGAAACTTATAATTTGATCACGTTTTATGTATAGGCGAAGCTTTAAAGGAACCGGGAGGTTCGACCGGACCCCCCCCCCCTCGGTTTTTTCGGCCAGAAGCACTGATATTTATGATTTTATATAGAACAACTTATATTTATTGAGCATCGGCCCCTCAGATATATTAAGTATCGCCCCCTCAATATTATTTTTTAGCCCTGCCCCCTCAGGGTTTTCTTTCAAACTTCCTCATTGGTTTTATGTTTTTCATATTTTCTTGAAAAACATTTTTGGAAACAGATGAGATTTTCCACAACTAAACACGTCTAAATGTTTCTTTCCCCTTTCACAAACCTACAAGCTTTGGCCGAAAGCAAGATGTTGATAATTTTTCTTCTATGTTAGGAGCTCGCTTTTTATGATTGATGGATCCCATTGCATTGTAGATGCTCTTAACGAAGTTAATCAGTTAAATAAAAAATAAGAACAAGAGGCAAAGTAATATATAATATCTTTCACCTATATATAATATTATTATTATATTATGTTTACTTTTTGAAAGGAAATTAATAAAACTAATGATAATAAATTTATATATTGTTTGTAAAACTGTAAAAGAAAAAGAAATGGCATGAAATTAGAGGAGTGATGAGACTAAAGAGTAAAAAGGATGGACTGGTGGATGGGAAGCACTGAGTCACTGAGTCGTATATATGCTGATATGTATTAAACTACAAATTAATACTCCACTCTCTGCCAAACCCTTCACGCCCCCACCTTTACATTGACAACTCCTTTCTCTCTTTTCTACTAAAAAACTATCTCCATTTCAATTTACAAAGGGACTTGTTATATAGACACCCTTGCTTCAAATTTCACATCCTAAATCTGGGAGGATTGGGTGAACCGGCCCGGTTTGTTCTTTTTTTTTTTTTTCTGAATTGTTATTATATATTATAATTTTATCTTGAAACTTAGTTTCCATCTTACTATGACCTCATAAAACATAATTATAAACGGTATTATTGGTATTTTTTTTAATAGCCCTTATAAAAAAATACAAAGTTTAAAAACAAAAAAGGGTCATTTTTTTTAAATATTAACCGTTTCTACTTGTTTTTACTTTTTTTTTGCAACATTTATTTACTCATTTTTATAGTATAACAATTTCTTTGTCAAATAATTCTATAACTTAAACGGAACCTGGTAAAAAAAGCATCCAAAAAGCTTAAATTGGTGTCAAACCGGGTCGGTTCCTACAAGCCGGAACTTGGTAAAAAAAAATAAAAAAAAATCAAACCGGGCCGATTTGGCCAAACCGGTCCGGTTTACTTTTTGCTCGTACAGAAAGGACAGCAGTCAGATGTCCTTTTTTTTGTCCGTATTCGGAACCGGGCCGGTTTGGCCGAACCGGTCCGGTTTGAGGTGTTGAATTGAAATCTTGGGGTGTCTGGTTAGAATCTCCGTTTACAAAATTCATCATCATATATATATACTTAGTTATTATTACTTTTAACACTACATTGGTACCTGATGATGATGGGGAAACTCATGATTTTAAGGCGACAAGTCTGATTCTCGAAGTCTACAGGTTTTCCCCTTCTGGTGCATAACGTTTACATGGTTGCATTGGTTTTTCCTGAAAAAGGTCCAACCAATGAGTCTGACATTCCTAACATTGTCTGCTCTTAACGAGTGTAGGGGCATTTTACTATTGGGTTATATCTAGCATGCTCTAGGTTGCATTTGTTAATCGTTAAAAATATATATATAACTATTACTTTTTCCATTATATCCTAATATGTTTTTTAAGTGTTTTTGTTGTTTAAGTGCACATTATTTCTTGACGTAATGTCAGCCAACATGATATTGACAGATGCAACAAGTGGACATATAAATCAATATATACAAACGTTTAATTCGTATAAATGCTTAATTATTTACCAAGTCAATCATGTTTGATTTTTACCCTCTTGATTACCATGCAACTTCGAATGGTTTTGATTACGACACACGAACCATTAATGGGTTACAAGGCTCGGTTACATATTGATAATTTAGTATATTAAAGACGTTTATTATGTTTGACAAATTATTAATTATTTTCTTTAAAAAGGTTTAAATTATATCAAATCTACATTAAGTTTGCCAATTTATTTAATGAAAATTTAGTTTGGACAAAATTGATAATTAGTCTTAATTTTAATTGATAAGTTAATAATTGACAATTGAATGTGATTTTGACATCTGACACTCTGCTAATATTAACCTTTAGAAATAAAACATGTGGTAAACATTATAGTGTTTTACTAGGAATAAAGATAAAAGACTATGAACCTCTTCACTATAATAGCTCCAATAGCCACATGTCAATATTTTGGGTGTACCATGTGGCATTGTAAATATTTATTTATTTTTACTTTTTTTTTAATACAAGTGGGCTAGAGTCGATTCATAAATAGTTGAGACATAAAATTTTACAACTCAGTCTGACATATGGGGCAAGCGGGCAACAAGCTGCGCCGCAAGCCCTTTTTGTTTTTATATGAGCTTTTAAAGTTTTTTTTTTTAGTTTGGGTACATATCGTTACTTTTAGGCGTATAATTTGTTGTAGTTCGCGTGAATGTTCTTATTTTTGGATGTATAATTTTTTCGTCTTCTTTATATTATGTTATTGTCAACTAGGTATTAATTTTAGATATTTATAACTTTTATAAATACCCGCAATAATACGCAGCCAATAGTCAACTAGTTAGATATAAAAGGCATGGTAAAATATTTATCTCAAACAAAATGAATTAAATAGTGTTACGAAAGTGACTAATTGTAGACAAAAGAAATTGAAAGTGTGGGTTGATTTGAAGGAGAGTGCGCTATACGTGGACTCGATACATGTGTCCTGTCTCAAATCAATTTAATTCGAGCATATAATTACTAGCAATAAAAAGATATTTAAATTAAATATTTGAGGTCGATATACAATTTTATTTTATTTTATTTTAATTAATATTAAAGAAAATTTATATATTCAATTAGTTTGCTAGCTATTAGTTTACATCAATATACATGACACTTAAAACTTGAAAGGGATTATCATAGAAAATTCATCACAAAACTTAGCAAGTGTATTTAGACTAAATTTAGAGGTGTTACAATTGAAAATAATATAATTAGGACGTTAATAATGTTTATTATGGGAGAAAGCTCTACTATGAGGATGATGTGGGGCGTGAACAACGGATGGTAACAGTTACCATGTTGATGGTTTATGAGACCAGATATGAAACGAGTTTCATGAAATAGCTTACATAGCATATTCCATGTTATTTTTATTTACTAAACACTTGTTATAAAAAAAAACTAATTTTTATTATTATTATTAAAACTTAAAAAGTTGGATGAAATGGTGACTGAGTGGAGTGAGATTGTTAGACGGTTTTTCTTATGAGGTCACACACTCTCTTGATTTACTCATACTCACAAGTCACAATCCATATATCTTTACCGATGAGACTTGAATTTTCAATCTTTTAAGAAGGAATATCACCTTATAATAATAATACCATGGTACTATTCAGATAGAAACCTTCGGTGAGACCATTACCGTTAGTGAGCGATAGATTTATACATTTAATTTATAATAGCATCAAAATATAAGGTAAACGTGTAACAAACTGCAACGCCTTTTGATTCGTTTAAAAACACAAATCATCATTTGATAATGCTAAATTAAAATTATTGGCCTCACAACCCATTTGAAATTAATTTATTCGTTTATTTAATCAGTTTATTTTTTTAACGATAAAAAAAATGTTTATTCTTTATAAAACTATTATTACAACTTATCAATCCACTTAGATAAATAAAACACACGAATCGTGTTCTGTTACACGTTTTAGATGTGTACATATAAATATTGAGATTAACACCTATACAAGGTGAATCTTAATTAAGGTTTAAGACTGACTACGTGGAAAAAACATTTTAAAAATAATTTATTGAGAATTTGAGACATGGTTACTATAAATTATTGTAATTTTCATAGATTTTGTTTGGTTGGAAAAGAAGTGTTGTTAAAAAAAAGACATAAACCCACATTGGCTTTTTCTGTGCTACCTATGCATTTGTCCATGTCTACCTTCCTTCCTCTGTTTCCCCTCCAGCTTTTAACTCTCAAAACAACATAATGGGTTAGCAATCATGCTCTCAATTTCCTCCCAGTTTTTATGCTTTCTGATATTATAATCTTTTTCCCCCATTTTTTTCTTATCAAAAATCATGTCTTTTCATCATTTTCCCCATGATTTGACTTCATTTCCCCAATTTTAAGATCAAAGAATTGTTCTTATCTCAGAAACCCCCAACTTTTAGGTTTCAAGAACCACTTGCTACAAACTTGGGTTGGATTTTGTGATGGAGATTGATCTGAATCATGCAGTGAGTGGTCAGGAGGCAGAATCTTGTGGAAATGAAGGGGATTCATCGCTGTCAACCTCCTCAAATTCATCCTCAAAGTCCCAAAATTTGTCATCAATTTACATGGAACTTTGGCATGCTTGTGCTGGACCTCTTACCACTCTCCCAAATAAAGGAGATGGGGTTGTTTACTTCCCTCAAGGTCATTTGGAACAAATTGCCTCACACTCAGCTACTCACTTTTCACCCATTGATGCTCCTTCTTTTGGGCTCCCTCCTCAGATCTTTTGCAAAATTGTTGATGTTCAATTTCTTGTAAGTTGTTAAATTTCCTTTATTTTCTATATTGGGTATTGTTTTTTTCACTCAATTTCACTTTTTGTTGAATCTTTTCATTTTTTGCCCAATTCTTGAAAACAGGCAAACAAGGAGAATTATGAGGTCTACACAAAGCTCACTGTTTTCCCACAACCAGAGGTAAAATCAGGAACCTTTTTCTAATTTTGAGTTGAATTCAAGATTTCCCCTTTCATAACCTTGTTTCCTTTTATGTTTCTGCTAATTAGGGTGTGTTTTTATTGGCATAAAATCTTCTGGGCTGTGGCTAAAAAAAGATTTTTTGGTCTTTATTAATTTAATTCTAACTTAACAAGTTTGGATTGGTGAAATTTTGCAGGGAATATTACAAGAGAAGGAAGAGCATGAATGTGGGGTTACACCCACAAGATCAACACCTCAAATGTTCTGCAAGACACTCACTGCTTCAGATACATCCACTCATGGCGGATTCTCGGTTCCTCGAAGAGCTGCTGAAGATTGTTTCCCACCTCTGGTATGATAATTTAACTACTTTTTGTGTTTATGGCTTTTTTTTTATGTGCAGATGTGACCAAATTTCACTTTTATATGTGCAATTTTTTTTATATAACTGCATTGCATATACTGGTTGAATATTAGGATTATAAGCAACAGAGGCCCAGTCAAGAACTAGTTGCCAAGGACCTCCATGGAGTGGAATGGAAATTTAGGCATATTTATAGAGGTGAATTTGGTTGTTAAGTAATTTGAATTAGGGTTTTTAGATTTTGGTTAACTTAAAGTTCATGCATTGATTTGGGAACCAAATCATGTGTTGACAGGTCAACCGAGGCGGCATCTACTTACAACAGGTTGGAGCATCTTTGTAAGCCAAAAGAACCTTGTTTCCGGGGATGCAGTTCTCTTTTTGAGGTATCTTTTTGTAGCTTGTTACATGTTTTTTAGCTTAAAAGATGTGTAAACAAGAATAACTTGGCGTTTGGTCACAAATGTGATGAATTTAAACTAAAGCATTAAAATTTCTAAAACGTTTTGTTTTATGAGTGTTTGAATTTGTGTTTTGATGTCGCAAAATCAGTTTTTGATGTTTGGATAAACAAATTCTACTTCTGGTTACCCTATTGACCATGTAAGGGTAATTTTAAGATCTTTCTGCTTTATTCTTAAAAATTTCATTTTTGGTCATTTTATCAATAAATTTCTATAAACATTTAGGGGAGAAGGAGGAGATCTGAGGCTGGGAACCCGAAGAGCCACTCGACCAAGAAACATTCTTCCTGATACAACCATGGGCAACTTTAAATCTTATACCGACACTCTTGCATCCGTCGCTAATGCAGTTTCTAGAAACGGTACCTTTGATGTTTTCTACAGTCCAAGGTAAAATTTTTGGCAAAACTATGGCTCAAGCAAAATAAATTTTTGTTATCTGTCTTTTAATTTATTTTCACAAATAACAAATGCAATGTAGGTCTAGCCGGGCGGATTTTATTGTTCCATATGCAAAGTACAAGAAATCAGTCAGTAACATGATATCCGTGGGTGCAAGATTCAAAATGAAATTCTGTTTGGATGAGTCTCCTGAAAGAAGGTATGATGTACAGATGATTTGTTCATTTGTTTGTTGTTGATAATATATATGGGATAGAGTTTATTATATATGTTGTTATGCAGGTTTAGTGGAGTTGTGACAGGTGTAGGTGATATGGATCCTTACAAATGGGCTAACTCAAAATGGAGATGCCTAACGGTACATGCCATGATTTTTCAACTACATTCAAAGAAATGATTATGTAATTTGTGTTGTATAAACAAACAATTAAATGCGCAAATATACACTCAAAGGTCTCCGCCAATGTAGCGCTCCATAACCATAGGGAGTTCTCATTGAGAGACCTCTCTGTGCATTTTGGAAGCGGTTGTGATATCGAATATTAAGAATCAGATAATAAGATGTAGTGAAATGGTTGTCGAATGTAGTGTTTGGATGTGTTTTTGCAGTGTGAAGTTGCAAAAGTATGTTTTGAGTGTTTGGTAAATTCTGTGTTTTAGGAAATTAAAATATAGAATGATCAAGAACAACATTTTTATAAAAAAAAGAGTTTTTTTTTATGAAATTAAATTCTGATTTAAAAAAAAAATAGAATATAGAAAGACTAACAACTATTTATAAAATAAATATATATTTGTTATGAGATTAGAGTAAAAGTCTTAGTTTATAGTAAATAACATAAAACTAGTTACTTACAATAGTTTGTTTTACTAAATAAATGTGAAGAGCATAGCAACGTTATACTATGAGTTATCTTAGCGCATAATGTTCTCTTTGTTTACATAGAAACAAAATATAATAAGTGCATACTTTTGTTTTACTTACTATGGAATAGGTAAATATGATATTATTAAATTTAGAAGGACATGTATGAAAATGTTGAAACTTTTAGAAAGGATGTATTATAACAAATTAATCTTCATACATCGATAGATGTTTATGTTTACATGCTTTCTTGCTTCAAAAACAGGTGAGGTGGGATGAAGATATTGGAAATGATCATCAAGAACAAGTATCTCCATGGGAAATCGATCTTTCTAGCGGGGCTTTCCCGTTGTTAAGCATTCAATCTTCTCCACGGTTCAAGAAACTACGTGCAGGTCTGCATGCGACTCCTTCTGGACACCCTGCAGCTGGTATGAATTGAAATTTAGCAACATTTAATTAAGTTAATTTCTTAAAACATTTATCGTTAAGTTATACTTCTCTTTTTGCAGCACGTGGTGGATATGTAGACTTTGAGGATTCAATAAGATCCTCTAAGGTCTTGCAAGGTCAAGAAAATGTAGGTCCCGTATCACCTCTCTACGGACGTGATATGATGAACAACTCGTTAAGCTTCGGGGTACAACCCTCGGTGCATCCGGGTTTTACTCCAAATGGGATGATGATGATGGGGAGGAATACAAATATTGGTGACCTTATGCGAACCACTCATCATCAACAACCACTCTCAACCACCCCTTACTCGGGCTTTCTGGGATCTGATAATACTAGATTCCCGCAGGTCTTGCAAGGTCAAGAAATTTGCTCTTTGAGATCGTTGACTGGTAAAACCGACATTGGATCTTGGGCCCCACCAAAGACCGATCTCGGTAACAGCCATTCCAATATTCTCAACATGTACCGTAGTCCTGACAATCCCAGCTTCTACCCACTTGGTTCTGAAGGTGGTCGAAACTTTGGATTTCCAAATCCTGATGTTTATGAAGCAAGATTAAGAGCGAGTCCGGGCCCGGTCCTGCCTACAAACTTCACCCGGTTTCCCATCATTCCACCTTCTGTCGGAAGTGAGCCGGTTGAGAAAACAATTATCGAACCTAATTCGAGCAGTGAGAAAGATGACGCTTCAGATAGCATTGGGAGTGGCTGTAAACTCTTTGGTTTTCGCTTGAATGAAGCGCCTCAAATGTTAGATTCTAAAGGTGGAAACAAGAGGAGCTGTACCAAGGTAATAAATTAAGAGAAAGTTACAAAAATAGGCATTTTCCTAGGAGTGTCTATACCCCTATGCGTATAACTTTTTGATACAAAAAAGATTATTAGGTACAACTCATTGAATCTGGTTTCGGATTACAGGTTCACAAACAAGGAAATAAAGTTGGAAGGGCCATCGATCTATCGAAAATGACAAGTTACAGCGAGTTGTTCACGGAGCTAGAAATGTTATTCAACATGGAAGGCATGTTTAATAATCCAAATGGCATATGGCGACTACTGTATACCGATGAAGAGAACGACATGATGGTTGTCGGGGACGATCCATGGGAGTAAGTACCATCTATATATGTTCTAGAACCTTCTAGTGTTTTCTATAGAAGCATGGCTAAACTCGTTTGTAAAATTTTGCGTGCATGTATGCAGTGAGTTTGCAAGATATGGTTACAAAAATACACATATACACTGCTGAAGAAGTTGATAAGCTGATGAGCAGTGGGGTGATCAGTGACAACACAAGCTGCTTGGAGGAACCGCCGGCTATCGTTGACACGGCTAAGTCCTCGTCGGTTGGTCAGCCAGATTGATAACCATATTCGTATTTATTGAACTGTTGTTTTGTAGGTTGTACTATGTGTGTTTTATGTCAGGCCAACAACTATGGAACCACCTTTGTTTTTCAAAGCAAGTTTTAAGTTTTATCTACTTGCCAGACTTGGATGCAACAATGTGTAAGCGAATAATCTTTTAGTAAGTCTAAGGTTTAATTTGTTTTGTTTTAATTGAGTCGGCTAAGGAATGCTAGCCATGGAATAAAGGTCAGCCAAGGGAGAGTTGGCTAGGAGTTGTTTTGAGGCTTGAGGGGCAAGTTTACTTGGTATAAATAGAGCTCTAGAGTTTAGTTTAGTTTTTTTTCATTCGAATTTGTAGTCAGTTTTATTCTAATAGAAAGTGTCTTGGAGAAGGTTTTCTTCCTCTGATTATCGATTTGAAACCATCAATTCTAAAGGCTCGATTACCTGGTCTCTTTATTGTTGATTCGCGACCAGAAATAGGCAAGAATAGAAGCAGGGTTGGATTGTTTTGAAGCAGGAAGAGAGGCAAGGGTTGATCATAATCTGTGGTCAGCAAGAACGAGCAGGAGCCAGGTACATTCTTATGTGATCAGGCTAAAGACAGCAGAAGCAAGAAGTACTCGAACTACACTATCGTGGGTCATCCTGATGAAGACAGTTTTGAAAGCATATGGCCTTTGGGAGGTAGTTATCCTAACAACAGCACTAGTAGACAAGAAGAAAGCCAACACGGCAAAGGACAGTAATCTTCCAAACACTACCGGAGGATGTTTTACTACAAGTGACACAATATGCTGCCGCAAAAGATGTATGGGATTCAATCAAGGCCCACTACTTAGGAGTTGACATAGTTCAGACGTCTATAAAAGTTAAGGAGTGAATTAGAGGCTCTTAAGATGGAGAATGAAACAGTAGATGAATTTCCGGAGAAGTTGAGTAGTACTCGAGCAAAATTTAGAAGCCCTGGGTCTCATCTGAAAAACGAAGTGATTGTGAGAAAGTTGCTGAAGAAGCAGTGGGAAGGATCAAGACTTATGAAGTACAAGACAAAAGTCAAGTTGACTCTGGTAAGCAAGTTTTTATTGACAAGTGATTCTCAAAACTAGCATGTTGGAAAGGGGCGGGGTGATGGAAATCAGTGACGAAGCTTGATAGAAAAACCCCGAGGGGGCTGGACTAAAATATTCTACCGAGGGGTGATACTCAATACATATAATATTTTTTACATAAAATTGCGAAAATATATACTTCTGGCAGAAAAACCGTAGGGCCGGTGCCCCCCCCCCCCCCCCCCGGGTCCCTTCTATGTTGCGCCACTGATGAAAATCAAGGTTGTGGTTGGGGTCAAGGAAGAGGATTCGACCGAGGAGCTAGGGACAAGAGTGAATTCAAATGCTATGAATGTGATGAACTTTGTCACTTCACATGTAAGTGTACAAAGTGGAAGGATAGCGCAAAAGAGAAGGAATAGAAAGCTAATCTTACTCGGTTTGAAGATAGTAGGTCACCACTCCTCCTATGAAGGAGAGTGTGATGTTACAAGATTGGGGGGGGGAGGGGGGGAGATTGTTAGTAGGACTAATCTTGTAAAGTTTTGCAAGTCTAAGGTAAAATTTGTTTTGTTTTAATTGAGTCGGCTAAGGAATACCAGCCAAGGAATAAAGTCGACCAGGAGTAGGTCCGTTGTTTTGAGGTTTCAAGGACAAGTTTACTTAGTATAAATAGAGGTCTAGACTTTAGGGTTTTTTTTCATTACAGTTTGGTTTATTCTGATTATCGATTTGAAACAATCAGAAATCGAGTCACTACGATTACTAAAATTGTGTGAAAATGATTTTGGTTGATTATATTTTTAAAGCTTTTTATCGTGTCAGTCCATAACGTTTAGATCTATGTGTGATGAGGATCAAAATTACACTTGATATGGTGTACGTCATCGGTTAAAGTCGCCCTGATATAAACCCAAAAAGAATAGAATAGGAGGATGTTATTGGGTTTTAAAATGTTCATTTATAATTATCTTATTGTTAATTGTTAATAAGCTTATATATATTTATTCCCGTGATGTTACTATGGTGGATGCTGCAAATGGTACAACCTTGACTCATTATTAGAAAGGGAAAGCACATATATATGGAGTTTACAAAGAATCACTTATTTTTAATGGGCTATAGATTGGATTGGATTGGATTGGACCCGGGTCAATTTGTTGGGTCACAAATATATTGTGGGCATACTAGCACATGTCACATGTCAACTCTTTTGTTTTTATTGGGCCAGTTTATTGGGGTGCTGGACCACCCTGGGCCTGGTATCATAATAAGACTAAAGTCTGGATAATTTGTTACTTATTTTTTTGTTCCAGTATCTTAACGAATATTGTAAGATAATAATTACAATAATCAGAAGTGGCTCAAAATTAAACACGATAAAAACAGGTTTAACGTCACTGTCAATCATCTAGATTGCATTGACTTTTTACTCTAATATGGGATTAAACTTCGTTTTTAGTCCCTAACGTTTGCACATTTTAACAATTTTAGTCCCAACTTTTCGAAAATCCCAATTTAGTGTCTCACATTTCATTTTCTTTTCAATTTTTATTACAACGTTAACAACCGTTTAAAGAACCGTTAAACTGCCCTCACATGGTCCTCACGTGAAGGGTATTTTTGTTATTTCCGTTTGTTTTAAAGTATGAATTAAAACAAATGGAAATGACAAAAGTACACCTCATGTGGGGACCACGTGAGGCAGTCTAACGGCTCTTTAAACAACTGTTAATGTTGAGACCAAAATTGAAAACAAAAATGAAATGTGAGACACTAAATTGAGATTTTTAAAAAGTTAAGACTAAATTTGTTAAAATATACAAACGTTATGGACTAAAAACGAAGTTTACTCCTAATACATACGTAATGCATCATTAAAAAAGCCAAACAGTTGTCTGGCGCAAAGTAGGACCCACCTGAACTTATCCTCGGAGAGCACCCATGTAAGTGACACGGCAATCAAATCCAAACCCCCCACCCAACCCGGCCAGATTCAAGACCCTTATTATTATTATTAGTTATTAAATTAAATAAATTAAATATAATAAATAAAGAAGGAAGCATTCGTTCGACTTCAAGAATTTGAATGTAACACTCCACCAGGTTTCGGTTTCGAGTCGTCGTCTTTTCTATTTTATTTGCTCTGATTGATTGATTCTACTTCAGATGATGATGATGATGCGAAGGTTGCCGAGATTGAAATCATCAGTATCAGCAACTAGGGTTTCCTTCTTTTCAACTTCTATGCTCTTCGATGATACTCAGATTCAGGTTCCATTTCAATCCATTCATCTTTCTTTCATGCTGATTCTGATCAATCAATCAATCAAGATAGGGTCAAATCTGCTGCTACAACTAAATGAAGAATCTTACAGTTAGTTAGTTAGTTAGTTAGTTGCTTACAAGTGCTCAAAATCAATGATGACTTTATCCCCCCTAAAAAATTTGTGTTAGTTTTTGGATCATACAACTCATTAGTCTCCCTGTTACCACACATGATTTGCCTAATTGCTGATTCTAATAAGTAATAACATCCCAAATGTTACTTCACCTTTCTGAACCTTTTTTTTAGTTGCTTCAGGAAATATTTGATTGTTTTCTAACAATTTACTGCAATGATGACAGTTCAAGGATAGTGTTGCACAATTTGCCCAAGAGCATATCGCGCCTCACGCCCAAAAAGTAGACTCAACCAATAATTTCCCAAAGGTTGGTTCCAACTTCTCTGAGACATCCATTATCAGCTTGTTATTATTCGTATAAAAAGACTAACAGTAACAGGTCTTTGTTTGTTATGGATTGGGTCCAGGAGGTTAACTTATGGAGATTAATGGGTGACTTTAATCTTCACGGAATCACTGCTCCAGGTACAGCTTCTACTCTTCCTAATTCCTTGTTAATTTGCTGAATGTTTTGTGCCAAAAAGGCATGTACTTAAACATGTGTTACTCTGTTCGGATTCAATATGATACACCGATGGATCTCTAGACCAAAAGCTTGATCTAATCGTTAAATCAGTAAGAACATTAGACTTGTTTTGTAGAGGAATACGGAGGGCTAGGGCTTGGTTACGTGTATCACTGCTTAGCTATGGAGGAGATTAGCCGTGCATCCGGATCAGTTGGTTTATCCTTTGGTGCACATTCTAACCTCTGCATTAATCAGTTGGTAATAGCTAGTTACCATTCTAAAGTCTTCAATATTTTCTGTTTAATAACAGGTTTTATATACCTGAGTTTGTTGATATTGCAGGTGAGAAATGGAACTGCTGTACAAAAGGAAAAATATTTGCCTAAGGTTTTATTTTGTTTTTTTTATCTTTATCTATGTTTTTTCATGGATTCAGTCTAATTTCCTTTTTTTCATATAGTTAATTCGTGGGGAGCATGTGGGAGCTCTTGCAATGAGTGAACCCGGTGGTATAGTTTTAAATTATTATGTTGAGTCATTTTTTTTTGTTTATATATTGAGACTTTATTTTGAGTTGATTCTTGTTTTTGTACCTCCAGCTGGTTCAGATGTTGTTGGAATGAAATGCAAAGCAGATCGTGTTGATGGCGGTTATGTTATTAACGGGAACAAGATGTGGTGCACCAATGGTCCCGTTGCTCAAACCTTGGTAATTAATATGTTCATCATTCATCAAATTAAATAAAAAAAATTACAAAATATTTCCCAGTAACATTTTTTTGTTAACATATTATTTTATTGGTTAAATCAGGTGGTTTACGCTAAAACAGATGTTGCTTCTCGTTCAAAAGGGATAACTGCATTTATTATTGAGAAAGGGATGCCCGGGTACATCTTTTGT
>JBCNJP010000006.1:62987517-63013038 GCA_039602395.1 Deinandra increscens subsp. villosa
ACAAAATTCATCATCATATATATATAATTAGTTATTATTACTTTTAACACTACATTGGTACCTGATGATGATGGGGAAACTCATGATTTTAAGGCGACGAGTCTGATTCTCGAAGTCTACAGGTTTTTCCCTTCTGGTGCATAACGTTCACATGGTTGCATTGGTTTTTCCTGAAAAAGGTCCAACCAATGAGTCTGACATTCCTAACATTGTCTGCTCTTAACGAGTGTAGGGGCATTTTACTATTGGGTTATATCTAGCATGCTCTAGGTTGCATTTGTTAATCGTTAAAAAATATATATATAACTATTACTTTTTCCATTATATCCTAATATGTTTTTTAAGTGTTTTTGTTGTTTAAGTGCACATTATTTCTTGACGTAATGTCAGCCAACATGATATTGACAGATGCAACAAGTGGACATATAAATCAATATATACAAACGTTTAATTCGTATAAATGCTTAATTATTTACCAAGTCAATCATGTTTGATTTTTACCCTCTTGATTACCATGCAACTTCGAATGGTTTTTGATTACGACACACGAACCATTAATGGGTTACAAGGCTCGGTTACATATTGATAATTTAGTATATTAAAGACGTTTATTATGGTTATGAGGCTAAATTATTAATTAATAGTTGTCATTATGAAAAAGAGTTTAAAAATGGTAATAGTAACAAGTGATGCTGCACGATGTCATGAGTATGGTGCCTTAATCTTCAAATTTAACATGGAACCCCGGAAGGTGTTGCGAGGCATTATATGGGGCGCCATATTACAAAATTTTGACTAATTACGTCCCATTACGGATAGCTTAATTGATAAGTTAATAATTGACAATTGAATGTGATTTTGACATCTGACACTCTGCTAATATTAACCTTTAGAAATGAGACATGTGGTAAACATTATAGTGCTTTACTAGGATTAAAGATAAAAGACTATGAACCTCTTCACTATAGTAGCTCCAATAGCCCAGCATGTTCAATATTTTGGGTGTACCATGTGGCATTGTAAATATTTATTTATTTTTACTTTTTTTTTAATACAAGTGGGCTAGAGTCGATTCATAAATAGTTGAGACATAAAATTTTACAACTCAGTCTGACATATGGGCAAGGGCAACAAGCTGCGCCGCAAGCCCTTTTTGTTTTTATATGAGCTTTTAAAGTTTTTTTTTTAGTTTGGGTACATATCGTTACTTTTAGGCGTATAATTTGTTGTAGTTCGCGTGAATGTTCTTATTATTTTTGGATGTATAATTTTTTCGTCTTCTTTATATTATGTTATTGTCAACTAGGTATTAATTTTAGATATTTATAACTTTTACTAAATACCCGCAATAATACGCAGCCAATAGTCAACTAGTTAGATATAAAAGGCATGGTAAAATATTTATCTCAAACAAAATGAATTAAATAGTGTTACGAAAGTGACTAATTGTAGACAAAAGAAATTGAAAGTGTGGGTTGATTTGAAGGAGAGTGCGCTATACGTGGACTCGATACATGTGTCCTGTCTCAAATCAATTTAATTCGAGCATATAATTACTAGCAATAAAAAGATATTTAAATTAAATATTTGAGGTCGATATACAATTTTATTTTATTTTATTTTAATTAATATTAAAGAAAATTTATATATTCAATTAGTTTGCTAGCTATTAGTTTACATCAATATACATGACACTTAAAACTTGAAAGGGATTATCATAGAAAATTCATCACAAAACTTAGCAAGTGTATTTAGACTAAATTTAGAGGTGTTACAATTGAAAATAATATAATTAGGACGTTAATAATGTTTATTATGGGAGAAAGCTCTACTATGAGGATGATGTGGGGCGTGAACAACGGATGGTAACAGTTACCATGTTGATGGTTTATGAGACCAGATATGAAACGAGTTTCATGAAATAGCTTACATAGCATATTCCATGTTATTTTTATTTACTAAACACTTGTTATAAAAAAAAACTAATTTTTATTATTATTATTAAAACTTAAAAAGTTGGATGAAATGGTGACTGAGTGGAGTGAGATTGTTAGACGGTTTTTCTTATGAGGTCACACACTCTCTTGATTTACTCATACTCACAAGTCACAATCCATATATCTTTACCGATGAGACTTGAATTTTCAATCTTTTAAGAAGGAATATCACCTTATAATAATAATACCATGGTACTATTCAGATAGAAACCTTCGGTGAGACCATTACCGTTAGTGAGCGATAGATTTATACATTTAATTTATAATAGCATCAAAATATAAGGTAAACGTGTAACAAACTGCAACGCCTTTTGATTCGTTTAAAAACACAAATCATCATTTGATAATGCTAAATTAAAATTATGGCCTCACAACCCATTTGAAATTAATTTATTCGTTTATTTAATCAGTTTATTTTTTTAACGATAAAAAAAATGTTTATTCTTTATAAAACTATTATTACAACTTATCAATCCACTTAGATAAATAAAACACACGAATCGTGTTCTGTTACACGTTTTAGATGTGTACATATAAATATTGAGATTAACACCTATACAAGGTGAATCTTAATTAAGGTTTAAGACTGACTACGTGGAAAAAACATTTTAAAAATAATTTATTGAGAATTTGAGACATGGTTACTATAAATTATTGTAATTTTCATAGATTTTGTTTGGTTGGAAAAGAAGTGTTGTTAAAAAAAAGACATAAACCCACATTGGCTTTTTCTGTGCTACCTATGCATTTGTCCATGTCTACCTTCCTTCCTCTGTTTCCCCTCCAGCTTTTAACTCTCAAAACAACATAATGGGTTAGCAATCATGCTCTCAATTTCCTCCCAGTTTTTATGCTTTCTGATATTATAATCTTTTTCCCCCATTTTTTTCTTATCAAAAATCATGTCTTTTCATCATTTTCCCCATGATTTGACTTCATTTCCCCAATTTTAAGATCAAAGAATTGTTCTTATCTCAGAAACCCCCAACTTTTAGGTTTCAAGAACCACTTGCTACAAACTTGGGTTGGATTTTGTGATGGAGATTGATCTGAATCATGCAGTGAGTGGTCAGGAGGCAGAATCTTGTGGAAATGAAGGGGATTCATCGCTGTCAACCTCCTCAAATTCATCCTCAAAGTCCCAAAATTTGTCATCAATTTACATGGAACTTTGGCATGCTTGTGCTGGACCTCTTACCACTCTCCCAAATAAAGGAGATGGGGTTGTTTACTTCCCTCAAGGTCATTTGGAACAAATTGCCTCACACTCAGCTACTCACTTTTCACCCATTGATGCTCCTTCTTTTGGGCTCCCTCCTCAGATCTTTTGCAAAATTGTTGATGTTCAATTTCTTGTAAGTTGTTAAATTTCCTTTATTTTCTATATTGGGTATTGTTTTTTTCACTCAATTTCACTTTTTGTTGAATCTTTTCATTTTTTGCCCAATTCTTGAAAACAGGCAAACAAGGAGAATTATGAGGTCTACACAAAGCTCACTGTTTTCCCACAACCAGAGGTAAAATCAGGAACCTTTTTCTAATTTTGAGTTGAATTCAAGATTTCCCCTTTCATAACCTTGTTTCCTTTTATGTTTCTGCTAATTAGGGTGTGTTTTTATTGGCATAAAATCTTCTGGGCTGTGGCTAAAAAAAGATTTTTTGGTCTTTATTAATTTAATTCTAACTTAACAAGTTTGGATTGGTGAAATTTTGCAGGGAATATTACAAGAGAAGGAAGAGCATGAATGTGGGGTTACACCCACAAGATCAACACCTCAAATGTTCTGCAAGACACTCACTGCTTCAGATACATCCACTCATGGCGGATTCTCGGTTCCTCGAAGAGCTGCTGAAGATTGTTTCCCACCTCTGGTATGATTAATTAACTACTTTTTGTGTTTATGGCTTTTTTTTTATGTGCAGATGTGACCAAATTTCACTTTTATATGTGCAATTTTTTTTATATAACTGCATTGCATATACTGGTTGAATATTAGGATTATAAGCAACAGAGGCCCAGTCAAGAACTAGTTGCCAAGGACCTCCATGGAGTGGAATGGAAATTTAGGCATATTTATAGAGGTGAATTTGGTTGTTAAGTAATTTGAATTAGGGTTTTTAGATTTTGGTTAACTTAAAGTTCATGCATTGATTTGGGAACCAAATCATGTGTTGACAGGTCAACCGAGGCGGCATCTACTTACAACAGGTTGGAGCATCTTTGTAAGCCAAAAGAACCTTGTTTCCGGGGATGCAGTTCTCTTTTTGAGGTATCTTTTTGTAGCTTGTTACATGTTTTTTAGCTTAAAAGATGTGTAAACAAGAATAACTTGGCGTTTGGTCACAAATGTGATGAATTTAAACTAAAGCATTAAAATTTCTAAAACGTTTTGTTTTATGAGTGTTTGAATTTGTGTTTTGATGTCGCAAAATCAGTTTTTGATGTTTGGATAAACAAATTCTACTTCTGGTTACCCTATTGACCATGTAAGGGTAATTTTAAGATCTTTCTGCTTTATTCTTAAAAATTTCATTTTTGGTCATTTTATCAATAAATTTCTATAAACATTTAGGGGAGAAGGAGGAGATCTGAGGCTGGGAACCCGAAGAGCCACTCGACCAAGAAACATTCTTCCTGATACAACCATGGGCAACTTTAAATCTTATACCGACACTCTTGCATCCGTCGCTAATGCAGTTTCTAGAAACGGTACCTTTGATGTTTTCTACAGTCCAAGGTAAAATTTTTGGCAAAACTATGGCTCAAGCAAAATAAATTTTTGTTATCTGTCTTTTAATTTATTTTCACAAATAACAAATGCAATGTAGGTCTAGCCGGGCGGATTTTATTGTTCCATATGCAAAGTACAAGAAATCAGTCAGTAACATGATATCCGTGGGTGCAAGATTCAAAATGAAATTCTGTTTGGATGAGTCTCCTGAAAGAAGGTATGATGTACAGATGATTTGTTCATTTGTTTGTTGTTGATAATATATATGGGATAGAGTTTATTATATATGTTGTTATGCAGGTTTAGTGGAGTTGTGACAGGTGTAGGTGATATGGATCCTTACAAATGGGCTAACTCAAAATGGAGATGCCTAACGGTACATGCCATGATTTTTCAACTACATTCAAAGAAATGATTATGTAATTTGTGTTGTATAAACAAACAATTAAATGCGCAAATATACACTCAAAGGTCTCCGCCAATGTAGCGCTCCATAACCATAGGGAGTTCTCATTGAGAGACCTCTCTGTGCATTTTGGAAGCGGTTGTGATATCGAATATTAAGAATCAGATAATAAGATGTAGTGAAATGGTTGTCGAATGTAGTGTTTGGATGTGTTTTTGCAGTGTGAAGTTGCAAAAGTATGTTTTGAGTGTTTGGTAAATTCTGTGTTTTAGGAAATTAAAATATAGAATGATCAAGAACAACATTTTTATAAAAAAAAGAGTTTTTTTTTATGAAATTAAATTCTGATTTAAAAAAAAAATAGAATATAGAAAGACTAACAACTATTTATAAAATAAAAATATTTGTTATGAGATTAGAGTAAAAGTCTTAGTTTATAGTAAATAACATAAAACTAGTTACTTACAATAGTTTGTTTTACTAAATAAATGGAAGAGCATAGCAACGTATACTATGAGTTATCTTAGCGCATAATGTTCTCTTTGTTTACATAGAAACAAAATATAATAAGCACGTACTTACATTTTATTTTATTAAATTTAGAAGGACATGTATGAAAATGTTGAAACTTTTAGAAAGGATGTATTATAACAAATTAATCTTCATACATCGATAGATGTTTATGTTTACATGCTTTCTTGCTTCAAAAACAGGTGAGGTGGGATGAAGATATTGGAAATGATCATCAAGAACAAGTATCTCCATGGGAAATCGATCTTTCTAGCGGGGCTTTCCCGTTGTTAAGCATTCAATCTTCTCCACGGTTCAAGAAACTACGTGCAGGTCTGCATGCGACTCCTTCTGGACACCCTGCAGCTGGTATGAATTGAAATTTAGCAACATTTAATTAAGTTAATTTCTTAAAACATTTATCGTTAAGTTATACTTCTCTTTTTGCAGCACGTGGTGGATATGTAGACTTTGAGGATTCAATAAGATCCTCTAAGGTCTTGCAAGGTCAAGAAAATGTAGGTCCCGTATCACCTCTCTACGGACGTGATATGATGAACAACTCGTTAAGCTTCGGGGTACAACCCTCGGTGCATCCGGGTTTTACTCCAAATGGGATGATGATGATGGGGAGGAATACAAATATTGGTGACCTTATGCGAACCACTCATCATCAACAACCACTCTCAACCACCCCTTACTCGGGCTTTCTGGGATCTGATAATACTAGATTCCCGCAGGTCTTGCAAGGTCAAGAAATTTGCTCTTTGAGATCGTTGACTGGTAAAACCGACATTGGATCTTGGGCCCCACCAAAGACCGATCTCGGTAACAGCCATTCCAATATTCTCAACATGTACCGTAGTCCTGACAATCCCAGCTTCTACCCACTTGGTTCTGAAGGTGGTCGAAACTTTGGATTTCCAAATCCTGATGTTTATGAAGCAAGATTAAGAGCGAGTCCGGGCCCGGTCCTGCCTACAAACTTCACCCGGTTTCCCATCATTCCACCTTCTGTCGGAAGTGAGCCGGTTGAGAAAACAATTATCGAACCTAATTCGAGCAGTGAGAAAGATGACGCTTCAGATAGCATTGGGAGTGGCTGTAAACTCTTTGGTTTTCGCTTGAATGAAGCGCCTCAAATGTTAGATTCTAAAGGTGGAAACAAGAGGAGCTGTACCAAGGTAATAAATTAAGAGAAAGTTACAAAAATAGGCATTTTCCTAGGAGTGTTATACCCCTATGCGTATAACTTTTTGATACAAAAAAGATTATTAGGTACAACTCATTGAATCTGGTTTCGGATTACAGGTTCACAAACAAGGAAATAAAGTTGGAAGGGCCATCGATCTATCGAAAATGTCAAGTTACAGCGAGTTGTTCACGGAGCTAGAAATGTTATTCAACATGGAAGGCATGTTTAATAATCCAAATGGCATATGGCGACTACTGTATACCGATGAAGAGAACGACATGATGGTTGTCGGGGACGATCCATGGGAGTAAGTACCATCTATATATGTTCTAGAACCTTCTAGTGTTTTCTATAGAAGCATGGCTAAACTTGTTTGTTAAATTTTGTGTGCATGTATGCAGTGAGTTTGCAAGATATGGTTACAAAAATACACATATACACTGCTGAAGAAGTTGATAAGCTGATGAGCAGTGGGGTGATCAGTGACAACACAAGCTGCTTGGAGGAACCGCCGGCTATCGTTGACACGGCTAAGTCCTCGTCGGTTGGTCAGCCAGATTGATAACCAAATTCGTATTTATTGAAGTGTTGTTTTGTAGGTTGTACTATGTGTGTTTTATGTCAGGCCAACAACTATGGAACCACCTTTGTTTTTCAAAGCAAGTTTTAAGTTTTATCTACTTGCCAGACATGGATGCAACAATGTGTAAGCGAATAATCTTTTAGTAAGTCTAAGGTTTAATTTGTTTTGTTTTAATTGAGTCGGCTAAGGAATGCTAGCCGTGGAATAAAGGTCGGCCAAGGGAGAGTTGGCTAGGAGTAGATCAGTTGTTTTGAGGCTTGAGGGGTAAGTTTACTTATTATAAATAGAGCTCTAGAGTTTAGTTTAGGTTTTATTCATTCGAATTTGTAGTCAGTTTTATTCTAATTGAAAGTGTCTTGGAGAAGGTTTTCTTCTTCTGATTATCGATTTGAAACCATCAATTCTAAAGGCTCGATTACCTGGTCTCTTTATTGTTGATTCGCGACCAGAAATAGGCAAGAATAGAAGCAGGGTTGGATTGTTTTGAAGACAGGAAGAGAGGCAAGGGTTGATCATAATCTGTGGTCAGCAAGAACGAGCAGAAGCCAGGTAATATGGCCTTTGGGAGGTAGTTATCCTAACAACAGCACTAGTAGACAAGAAGAAAGCCAACACGGCGAAGGACAGTAATCTTCCAAACACTACCGGAGGATGTTTTACTACAAGTGACACAATATGCTGCCGTAAAAAATGTATGGGATTCAATCAAGGCCCACTACTTAGGAGTTGACATAGTTCAGACGTCTATAAAAGTTAAGGAGTGAATTAGAGGCTCTTAAGATGGAGAATGAAACAGTAGATGAATTTTCGGAGAAGTTGAGTAGTACTCGAGCAAAATTTAGAAGTCCTGGGTCTCATCTGAAAATCAAAGTGATTGTGAGAAAGTTGCTGAAGAAGCAGTGGGAAGGATCAAGACTTATGAAGTGCAAGACAAAAGTCAAGTTGACCTGGTAAGCAAGTTTTATTGATTCTAAAAACTAGCATGTTGGAAAGGGACGGGGTGATGGAAATCAGTGACAAAGCTTGAAAGAAAAACCCCGAGGGGGCTGGACTCAAATATTCTACCGAGGGGTGATACTCAATACATATAATATTTTTTACATAAATTACGAAAATATATACTTCTGACAGAAAAACCGTAGGGCCGGTCCCCCCCCCCCCCCCCCCCGCGCGCGCGTGAGTCAAGGAAGAGGATTCGACGGAGGAGCTAGGGACAAGAGTGAATTCAAATGCTATGAATGTGATGAACTTTATCACTTCACATGTAAGTGTACAAAGTGGAAGGATAGCGCAAAAGAGAAGGAATAGAAAGCTAATCTTACTCGGTTTGAAGATAGTAGGTCACCACTCCTCCTATGAAGGAGAGTGTGATGTTACAAGATTAGAGGGAGATTGTTAGTCGGAGTAATCTTGTAAAGTTTTGCAAGTCTAAGATAAAATTTGTTTTGTTTTAATTGAGTCGGCCAAGGAATACTAGCCAAGGAATAAAGTCGACCAGGAGTAGGTCCGTTGTTTTGAGGTTTCAAGGACAAGTTTACTTACTATAAATAGAGGTCTAGACTTTAGGGTTTTTTTTCATTACAGTTTGGTTTATTCTGATTATCGATTTGAAACAATCAGAAATCGAGTCACTGCGATTACTAAAATTGTGTGAAAATGATTTTGGCTGATTATATTTTTAAAGCTTTTTATCGTGTCAGTCCATAACGTTTAGATCTATGTGTGATGAGGATCAAAATTACACTTGATATGGTGTACGTCATCGGTTAAAGTCGCCCTGATATAAACCCAAAAAGAATAGAATAGGAGGATGTTATTGGGTTTTAACATGTTCATTTATAATTATCTTATTGTTAATAAGCTTATATATATTTATTCCCGTGATGTTACTAACCTTGACTCATTATTGGAAAGGGAAAGCACATATATATGGAGTTTACAAAGAATCACTAATTTTTAATGGGTTATGGATTGGATTGGATTGGACCCGGGTCAATTTGTTGGGTCACAAATATATTGTGGGCATACTAGCACATGTCACATGTCAACTCTTTTGTTTTTATTGGGCCAGTTTATTGGGGTGCTGGACCACCCTGGGCCTGGTATCATAATAAGACTAAAGTCTGGATAATTTGTTACTTATTTTTTTGTTCCAGTATCTTACTAATATTGTAAGATAATAATTACAATAATCAGAAGTGGCTCAAAATTAAACACGATAAAAACAGGTTTAACGTCACTGTCAATCATCTAGATTGCATTGACTTTTTACTCTAATATGGGATTAAACATCGTTTTTAGTACCTCACGTTTGCATATTTTAATAATTTTAGTCCCAACTTTTCGAAAATTCCAATTTAGTATCTCACATTTCATTTTCTTTTCAATTTTTCTTACAACGTTAACAACCGTTTAAAGAACCGTTAAACTGCCCTCACATGGTCCTCACCTGAAGGGTATTTTTGTTATTTCTGTTTGTTTTAAAGTATGAGTTAAAACAAATGGAAATGACAAAAGTACATCTCATGTGGGGATCACGTGAGGGCAGTCTAACGGCTCTTTAAACAACTGTTAATGTTTAGACCAAAATTAAAAACAAAAATGAAATGTGAGACACTAAATTGAGATTTTTAAAAAGTTAAGACTAAATTTGTTAAAATATACAAACGTTATGGACTAAAAACGAAGTTTACTCCTAATACGTAATACGTAATGCATCATTAAAAAAGCCAACTGTTGTCTGGCGCAAAGTGGGACCCACCTGAACTTATCCTCGGAGAGCACTCATGTAAGTGACACGGCAATCAAATCCAAACCCCCACCCAACCCGGCCAGATTCAAGACTCTTATTATTATTAGTTATTAAATTAAATAAATTAAATATAATAAATAAAGAAGGAAGCATTCGTTCGACTTCAAGAATTTGAATGTAACACTCCACCAGGTTTCGGTTTCGAGTCGTCGTCTTTTCTAATTTATTTGCTCTGATTGATTGATTCTTCTTCAGATGATGATGATGATGCGAAGGTTGCCGAGATTGAAATCATCAGTATCAGCAACTAGGGTTTCCTTCTTTTCAACTTCTATGCTCTTCGATGATACTCAGATTCAGGTTCCATTTCAATCCATTCATCTTTCTTTCATGCTGATTCTTATCAATCAATCAAGATAGGGTCAAATCTGCTGCTACAACTAAATGAAGAATATTACAGTTAGTTAGTCAGTTAGTTGGTTGCTTACAAGTGTTCAAAATCAATGATGACTTTATCCCCCCTAAAAAAATTGTGTTAGTTTTTGGATCATACAACTCAATAACTCATTAGTCTCCCTGTTACCACAAATGATTTGCCTAATTGCTGATTCTAATAAGTAATAACATCCCAAATGTTACTTCACCTTTCTGAACCTTTTTTTTAGTTGCTTCAGGAAATATTTGATTGTTTTCTAACAATTTACTGCAATGATGACAGTTCAAGGATAGTGTTGCACAATTTGCCCAAGAGCATATCGCGCCTCACGCCCAAAAAGTAGACTCAACCAATAATTTCCCAAAGGTTGGTTCCAACTTCTCTGAGACATCCATTATCAGCTTGTTATTATTCGTATAAAAAGACTAACAGTAACAGGTCTTTGTTTGTTATGGATTGGGTCCAGGAGGTTAACTTATGGAGATTAATGGGTGACTTTAATCTTCACGGAATCACTGCCCCAGGTACAGCTTCTACTCTTCCTAATTCCTTGCTAATTTGCTGAATGTTTTGTGCCAAAAAGGCATGTACTTAAACATGTGTTACTCTGTTCCAATTCAATATAATACATGGATGGATCTCGAGACCAAAAGCTTGATCTAATCGTTAAATTAGTAAAAACATTAGACTTGTTTTGTAGAGGAATACGGAGGGCTAGGGCTTGGTTACGTGTATCACTGCTTAGCTATGGAGGAAATTAGCCGTGCATCCGGATCAGTTGGTTTATCCTTTGGTGCACATTCTAACCTCTGCATTAATCAGTTGGTAATAGCTAGTTACCATTCTAAAGTTTTCAATATTTTCTGTTTAATAACAGGTTTTATATACCTGAGTTTGTTGATATTGCAGGTGAGAAATGGAACTGCTGTACAAAAGGAAAAATACTTGCCTAAGGTTTTATTTTGTTTTTTATCTTTATCTATGTTTTTTCATGGATTCAGTCTAATTTCCTTTTTTTCATATAGTTAATTCGTGGGGAGCATGTGGGAGCTCTCGCAATGAGTGAACCCGGTGGTATAGTTTTAAATTATTATGTTGAGTCATTTTTTTTGTTTATATATTGAGACTTTATTTTGAGTTGATTCTTGTTTTTGTACCTCCAGCTGGTTCAGATGTTGTTGGAATGAAATGCAAAGCAGATCGTGTTGATGGCGGTTATGTTATTAACGGGAACAAGATGTGGTGCACCAATGGTCCCGTTGCTCAAACCTTGGTAATTAATATGTTCATCATTCATCAAATTAAATAAATAAAAAAATTACGAAATATTTCCCAGTAACATTTTTTTGTTAACATATTATTTTATTGGTTAAATCAGGTCGTTTACGCTAAAACAGATGTTGCTTCTCGTTCAAAAGGGATAACTGCATTTATTATTGAGAAAGGGATGCCCGGGTACATCTTTTGTTCATCTTGATAACTATAATGGAAGAAAAAAAAAGTACTAAAATGTTTATTGTGTGTCTGCAAAATCATTAAACCAATATTTGTTTGCTTCTGTTATGCAGGTTCAGCACTGCTCAAAAATTAGACAAACTTGGAATGCGAGGAAGTGACACGTATGTTCACATTATAGTTAATTAAATAACCATAATCTTTCTTTAATAAGAATACCTTCTGATTAACTACTAACTGTTACAAATCTCAGATGCGAGCTTGTTTTTGAAAATTGCTTCGTTCCCAACGAGAATGTTCTTGGTGAAGAGGGGAAAGGTACCACCATTTAAAGATTTATTTGTATCTGATAATTTCACTTACATTATCTTGTTATACTTATATGAAGATAGTTATTGTGTTTTTCAAAGTTGAATGATGTGTAAATTCAAGTTACAAATTTCAGGAGTTTACGTGATGATGTCGGGTTTGGATATAGAGAGACTTGTACTGTCGGCTGGACCAGTTGGCATCATGCAATCATGTCTTGATGTTGTTCTTCCTTATGTCCGCCAAAGAGAACAATTTGGCCGTCCCATTGGGGAGTTTCAACTTATGGAGGTTAGCAACATGCTAAATATGATTACCAAATAAAACCATATTATTTTGATAATATATTTAGGAGGTTGTATGCGTTTAGAAACAGATTTTGGGTGGCCTCTTGGTATATTAGCTATTTTTTTTATATGACCCGTTTGAGATAAAATACAACCTAATCAGCCAATCTATAACTAAATTGTTTAAACTTGTATTTTCTATGGAAACAGGGAAAAATTGCAGACATGTATACATCTTTGCAGGCTTCAAGGTAAAACATGACTCCATAACCCGTGACCCCAGCTCGTGTTTACTAACAACTAAGGTTGTGTTTGGCACGTCATAAGCTAGCTTATAAGCTAGCTTTTTGACGTTACCAAACGGAGTTTTTTTTAATAAGCTAGCTTTTTTTAAAAGCCCCGTTTGGTAACGTCAAAAAGCTAGCTTTTGAAAAACTAGTTGGAGTAGCGTTTCAACTAGCTTTTCAACTAGCTTTTATAATATTTCCAGTTTTACCCTTCCCTAACTTATAAATAAATATCTTTATTTACATTTATGACATGTACTTTTATGTCATTTTATATTTTTCAGCTAGTTTTTACCAAACGTTATTTTTTATCAGCTAGCTTATCGCTTATAAGCTAGCTGCTAGTTGGCTAACAGCTAGCTTTTTAGACAGTGCGCCAAACACAGCCTAATCAACATTTTTACAGGTCCTACATGTATTCTGTTGCAAGACAATGTGACAACGGAATACTTGTTCCAAAGGTATGTTTTCTTGCTTATAACTTGCCTTGTTTGCTTATGGTTTGTACGTTGTGCATTGATAATTGTACCCGTTTGGTTACAGGATTGTGCTGGAGTTATACTCTTTGCTGCTGAAAGAGCCACCCAAGTTGCTTTGCAGGTCAAGACCCATTTCCTGATTGAGAATCATAATTATTCCACCATTGTGTCTTTTTAATTTTATATATTAAAATTTGATTTTTTTTTTCCGCAGGCGATTCAGTGTCTAGGTGGCAATGGGTATGTGAATGAGTACCCGACTGGCCGGTTGCTACGGGATGCAAAATTATACGAGATTGGTGCTGGAACGAGTGAGATTCGAAGAATGATTATTGGCCGTGAACTCTTTAATGAGAAATAAGAAAATTCTTGAAATCCAGATTCCGGATCAAGGCTATTGTAACAAACTAACAATATTTGTTGAAATAAACAGAAAGTATTCTTCTGTAACATATGTTATTAACAGAATAGAGGTTTCCAACCGACATCTAGATGGTTAAGTATATATTTTGCATCGAAAAGGTTTGGGTTTAAATTTTCAGGGTGTACTATAATGTATTCATCCTAAAAATTTTAGAAATTTAGAAATTGCTTATAAAAAAAATAGAGTGCAAGTCTTGTAGAGTTGTAGTTATAGAAGACTTGTTGGGCCTTAACCATAATGGACTCATTGGCCTTTTGAATCACTCCATTTGTTAGTTTACTTTATAGGAGGGAAAAGAAAATAATTAAAAATATGTTTGTGTTTTCGAGTTTCATTTAATAGAAAGATAAAAAAGATAAAATATGTGTTTCTGAGTTTCACTTAAAAAAGAAAAACTAAGCTAAATTCTTTTATTTTCCTTCATATTTAGAAGGAAATAGTTCATTTCATTTTCTTTTCTTTTTCCTAATTAAGTGATCTTATTTTGAATTAAGCTAATGTAAATTAAATTTAATAATTAAAGTTTAGAAATTGTGATTTACTAATTAATCCGTTAGACCTTTAGGGTTCTATTGAAGCCTTCAAATTTTCGGCTTGTAATATTTTTATTTTCTCCTTTTCCTTTTGCTTGTAGTTTCACACTATTTCGTTTATGTATTAAGTTTTTATTTTTGTTTTGTCGACATTGTGCAACTTTTTTTGTATTTATGTTCTCTTTATATTATGTTCTAGCAATGTAATTGTTTTGTGTACCCGCGATATCTTGTTGCAACAGGCAGACTATAATTCTAGTTATTTACATTTTGGAGTGTAATGAAGATGGAATTTACATGTTTTTGGTATTTCATTCAGTTTAAGGTGGTGCCAATGAGTATGTAATTTATCATATTCAATTTGTTGTTTTTGCCTTATAATTAATGACTATGAAAAAAATAAGAAAACATAATAGCATAAACAAGTAGAAATCAAGTGTAAATGTACTATTATTACGTTACATGTATTGTCCTTGACAATGAAAATAAAAAATTGACACTACTATCGGTCAACCTGATTGTTTAGATTATTATCGACTAACACATCATAGTTTAGATTATTAAAATCCAATTTTTCTATTATTATAAAATAATTTACACTAAGAATGAAAATTCAAGTTTAAGTAACAATAATTAATTTAACTAATCAAATACCAAAATATAAGGTTACACACAAACACGACTCAAGTCACCAAATAAGAAAGGCGGGCAACAAGCTGCGCCGCCAACCATTTCTGGATAGCGAAACCTAGACGCGTAAAAACAATGTTCATCGACCTAGGGGACACAATGTTTCCTGACATGACTTTTTGGATGCGACTAAGCGTGTCCACCGCTTCCGGGGCAAGGTAACCAAAGTGTCAAACGCGAAGGGAACAGATACATATTGATTTTTAAGGCACGTTTTCTCGTGTTTGTTCACCTTCCCAGCAGCCGCTTTAGAAGCCGCCTGCCTAGCCCTGAACGTGCCAGGTCTCAACCCTACCAGGGGGGAAACCCCAGTAAAGTCCACACAAGCATGTTTCCCCCTCGGCCTCTCTACCACCCAAATACAAGGATATCAGCCGGCCTGAGTGTTGAGCGCCCATCCAACGGATCGGACAGAAAATTAACCGGGGCTTCCTTTTTGGCCGAAATCCCTGCCCTCTTGAAGATGTCGAACAGGACATCCCGCACAACATCATGCTGGTACTTGAACCCGGGGAGCTCTTTGCAGTGAACGGCATGCTCCCCAAATGAGTCCAAGCACGCCTTGTTACATACAGGGCATTTTTCATCAGCAGGAAACAGAGGGATCATAAGGCGATATTTGAGGACAGCACGATATTCAACCGGCGACATGTGTTGCCCCAACTCGTCAATGGGGAGAGCGAGGAGGAAATCCTGGGCATGCGGCTAACGAAGACATTCCCATACGGCTTTTTGCCTGACGGTCATCTCAAAGGTGGCTTCCATTTCTTGTACAGTTTTACTAAAGAGGGCACTCGCCAAAACATTGGGCTTTTGGTGGGGCGGTGTCCTTGTTAGTGAAACCGTTCAGATCAAAACCCGAAATTATATCACGAAGACCAGCCTAGCACACGCGAATATGTGGTACTGCAACCCCCAGGATTGGGCTCTCGAAGCAACAAAGGCATACAAAGAGGCCTCGACAGCCGAATAGACCCCAAGCCCCCCCCCCCCCCATGCCGGAGAGGCAAAGAAGCAAGCCGCCATTGGAGGTCCCCAAAGAAAGGCCCCCCACACACGACAATATTCTCGATTGTTGACCGCAATTCATTGTCGAAACAGAGGCCGCCGCCACCATGCGAGTAGGTGGACATGTTCTTAAGCCATAGAAAAGCTTGGTAACGCCCATGCAAGAGCGAAGCAGGAGAAGCTCACATTGCGGGTCACCAAGTTTGGGGAAGAGTTGCATTAGATCCCCAGCAGTAACCACCTTCCTCGAAGCCAACCCTTGAATAAACCCACCATCTATGCTGACCGCTCCACCAAGGAGCTTCACCCCCAGGGGGGTCGACAAATGTCGGGCGGGAAAAGGCCAGGTTGGGCCTTCCTGCCATCACACGAAGGCCAAAAGAGTTCCGTCATCTTAATATTTAGCTCCAAACCCAAAGGCGGGCCCCTCTCTTTAATGATGCCAAGGACCTTAGCGACCTCCTTGGAATCCCCAATGACTGTGCCATCATCGAGATACCACGCAATAAGGAGCAACTGATAATTATCCCTGATAAGATGCACAAGGGGGTGGAGGACAAGAGCAAACAGAAGGGGTCCCAACGGGTCACCCTGTTGGACCCCCATAGTGGCCCAGATGTGATCGTCCCCCAAATACAACCGTGTTGGCTGCCCATATAAGAAATCAACCCAGGGCGAAATAGACGGGCACCGTAGCCTGACCTCTTGGAGGAGGGACGATTTGTCGACCAGGTTAAATGCATTGGAAAAGTCAACAGAAAGCATGGCGAGGGATCCATCCCAGTGCCGGTCCCCCATCAGGCGGTTAACACTGTGCACAATGGCCTCCGCCCCGTCAGACACACCGACCCCTAGGGGTGAACAACCGAGGCAGACCCGCCAGACCCGTATAAACCCGACTCGGGACCGAGAACCGAATGTCATGATTGAAAGGACCGGAACCGTACCCAGTTATAACGGGTCGGTCCGGTTAATGTCGGGTAACAAGCCGGTTCTGCCGGTTCTTTTTTTTTCACCCGATTATAGCAGGAATTTCCCGAGTTTTGTTGGTCGGGTACAAATCCGGTTCTGCCGGTTCTTTTTTTTGACAGAGTTAATGGGCCAATCCACATGCTGGAAATCGAATTCAAGTGGTAATATTTGATATGGAATGGAAACTGATAGACAAATACTTACTGTAAATCAGAGATTAGATAAGAAGATAGAAATAATAGAGGAATACTTACCGGAAATCGTGAGTGGTGAACCGGTGATGATGCTGCAAACTAGAAGAGATAATTAGATTAGATTAGAAGATGCAGAGATTAGAGATGAGATGATCAGATTCAGATGAATGAGAATGATAATCGTGAATTCGTGAGTGGTGATGATACGCGGTTGTTTGTATGCGAATTGAGAATGAGAATGAGAATAGATTAATTGATAATCGTGAATGGGAATGCGCTTGCCGACTACTCGATGTAACTTTTTGGGAAATTGAAATACAATTAAGACAAAGAGGTGATGAGGTCCTACATATTCTAGGGTATTACTCGGTTCTGGCGGGTTAGACACGGAACCGAATCGAACCCGTATAGAGGGTATTCTGAGAACCGAGACGAAATTAAAAACCGGGTACGGTTATCGGGTATATCGGGTCAGTTCTAATGGGTTTACCGGGTATACCCGAGTTAAGCTCACCCCTACCGACCCCAAACTGGAAGTCATTAAGGTACTTAGACATCTCTTTGACAACCCCCTGCATGGCGATCTTGGATACCAACCGCCGCCAAATGGTGCCAACCGCAATTGGGCGGATCACATTGTCAGGCTTCAGGAGCGCCGTGAGGGGAGCCGAAGCAACAAATTCAGCCAAGCTAAGCGAGCATCCCCCCCCCCCCCCCCCCCTTCCTCCCAGCCATAAATTGACCACCGACGTAATAGCTCCCAGAAGGTCATTGGCAATAGCCGACCCCTCCCCACAGAGGCTGTCTAGAATATGTTGTGCCCTCAGCCCGTCCCTCCCACACGACGTCCCTTTAGGAAATGATTTAATACACTCAAAGACCCGATCAGAGCTTGAGACCAGCGGGGGCTCGGAGAGGGGGAAGAAGGCAAAGTTAGCGGTGTCTGGATTGTACCGCGAAACACCGGAAGAAGATAACACCTTCACGACTGCAGTAAAATGACCGTCAGCGATCTTCCAAAGACACCGCTTGACGTTTGGAGCCGCATGACCGTCCTTATAGGGGCCAACGCCAGCTGGACCCAAAGCCCCCCCCCCCCCCCCCCCCCGGAGCCCTCAAAAATGCTATGGACCGGTTGCTCTATACCATCATCACTCCCCCAAGCCGCTAAGGATGACATGATGGACCGGCATTGCAAAGCTTTTCGATTCCTAAAACGAGAATGTTGTCGGTTCTAGGGTCTAAAGACCCGCAAGGTACATCGAGGGAGAAGAAAAAGCTTTTGCGGTGTTGTTGCTTCGAGACATGAATTTTTCCATGGGTGGGTTTTATAACAAAAATCCCCTCTAAACTAACCTGCTAAAATATAAAAAGACTTATCGTTTCTTTACGTCGTTTTCCTCCACTTAATCTCATTGCAAACTCTATTGGAGATAAATTCTCATATATGTTTTCACTTATTTTCCTTTTACTTCGACTATTTTTCCCTTCAACTACGCTTTGATTGACATTTTTTTGGTTCAAGGTGCAAAAATCCATTCAACGTCAAATATACATGAGTCAAGCAAATGCGACATTAAGTCGTGACAGTTGTAGGAAATCATTGCCTAACTTATATAATATTTTAAGAAATGAAAATAGTAAACACATTCAGTTAACAACCTAAGTGGCGAGCTCGAAAAGTATATTGTAACAGGTTAACACCTAAAACGGTTCAGAACCGGCTTTAACACAACCCAGTTTGAATCCAACCTGGATAGGTTTCTATGGGACAGGTTTCATCAACATGAGTGGGAAGATATCTTGGGTATCATAGTACAGAATGATTATGGGGATGGGAATTACTTCATTACACACATCGAATCTTAGCCTCCTGGTCAAATGGATTTACCGTCTTAAATCGGAGAAGAATGCCTTATGGGCAAGGGTCATATCCGCATCCATTCCTCATCAAAGAAAGGTACCGCATGTCCCTTGCAACCGATCCATTAGGGGCCCTTGGTATAGCATACTCAAAGCTACATCCACAGTAGCGTTGTCTTGTTGCTCAACGTATCCACAGTAACGTCGGCCATATTGTTGTAAAGTGGGATTGGAAGTCCAATTTAAGGTCTGAAGATGCAAGGCTGGAGAAAACAATTAGTGAAACGGTTTGCAAAACAAAACTCCCGAATGCGTCTGATGATTGGAGGTGGGATTCAGCAGAATTCAACATTGCCACAGTGAGGAGGTTGATTGAATCAAAGATGAGATTTCAAAATTCTGTGGCTCAAATGGATCCCTTAAAAGTAAACGCTTTCGCTAGGAGATCTGGTTTAGACAAAATACCATCGAAAGAGGGGCTGAGGAAAAGAGGAGTACTAACGGAAGATGGTTGCCCCATTTGTGAGGAAAGAACCAAATCAACGGATCACCATCTCATTCGGTGTGATCGTGCGAGTAAGGTCCAGGAATTGGTCTTTGAGTGGTGTAAAGTCCCAAAAGATTTGATCTACACGGTGAAAGATCTGTTAACAATACAAGAAACTTGACCTACCACGGAGGAACGGAAGAAAATTCTACATGGGGTCTTCTTGACATCGATATGGTCCATATGGAAATAAAGAGACAACAAACAGTTAAAAGAGCAAAACATGGGGCCGACGGATATTTTGGGAGACATAAAAGTACTCTTTTTCTTATGGTTTAGAAACCGGGGTAAACTAGCAAATCTAAAATAGGAGAAATGATGTAATTTTAATTTTTGATATCTTTATAACATCTAGCTCCTGACAGATACCCCATTATTAATAAAATCTTTTGCTGGCTGTTAAAAAAAACTAAAGCAGTTCCAAGAAAAACAAATTTGAACTTGTTTCACCCAATTCGAAGCGGCTTTAAACCCAAACAGAGGCTTGGACCGAGAACCTAGTCTGCGCACCTTTAGTTGGAATGAATAATTATTTTGAAGCATGGAAGCTAATCATTTATTTCACTTCAAATGACTTCACATGAGCAATACAATTAACTAGTTTTATTAAACTGGGTGTTATCTCTTGGATTTAATCCCAACTTCTGGAATCATTTAAAAGATTAAGAACGGTAACAGTTTTAAAAAAAAATCAAGAATAATTGTTATTTAGTTATTAGTACGACTGTAATCGTGAAGTACATAAAAACCACGTCACGATTCAACACGTAAGACTAAACTCAACCAATCAACTAGACGCTTGTGCATATCATGTTAATAGTTTGAACAATGTCTTGGAAAGACTTTGTTCAAACATATAAAATAGTCACTAGACCATTAGTTAGTCAGCACTTTTCTTTAAACAAAAGAGTCACTAAACATATTAGTTTTCACAAACGTCAGTGACTAGAAATGTGAATCGGCTCCCTCTTAACAAGATTAGCAACTAGAAGTGTTAATGAAGTTGATTTCAAGAACATATCACTCACTGTTTTCTTCTTCCAAAATTGGAAGAATGCCCAAAGCTGAAGAGCCCAGATGCATTCCTCTAACAATGCCCCCATAATCTGTCTTGATCTTATGGCATAAAAGCAAGATAGAGTCCCAAAGTGCTGTTCTTCCCTGTAATTAAAATAAAGCACAAATGGATTGTCAAAATGAAGCCTCAAAGATCAAATTTTTGAAGCATGTTGTGTCATTAAATGAAAAAGAAAAGGGATGAATTTGGATTCATAACAAAATAGCTAGCGAACCCAGACTAAGAGACATTAAATTCCTGGGAATATTTCATGTGATAGTAACTAAGTTTAAGTCACACACCATTTTCTAACTACAAAAACCACACAAGTTTCAATATTGTTCTATTACTCTATAGGGCTTGTAGCCGGGCGGTATCAAGGGCTAGTAAAGGCGTTCCTCCTCAAGTGGTCGAGGCCTCGAGGGTTCTACATTCTAGTCCCATAATGGACAATGGCGTAGATGCAGGAGCATATATAAAACTTGGTTACTAGTTTTTTCAGCAAGTTGCAGTATCATTCTATTTAGATCAACTTGAAAAAGAAATCACTAGAAGTAACAAGTTTTATATTTGTTCCATTTAGGTCACATAGTTAATACTTTAAAATTTAAAAAAAAATCACAAAAGAGTAATGTAACTTCAATGGGTTTTATTGTTAGAAAAAGATGAGTAACTTTGTTGAAACATGGATAGTATTTCATGATTTTATCCCTATTTTTTTAGTGGCCAACTTTGCAAACCATCATACTTGAGATTTGATTACAAACAAATCATCATTCTTGGAAAAAATATGAAAGAAAAAAACAATGAAAAAATTGCATTAAAAGTTGATTGCTTGTTAAATTATAACATACCTCAAAAGAAAATTGTGGCTTCTTATCCCAGTACAAGGTGAAAATCGGAGGGCTTTGTTTGCCAACTGCCAATAAACAAGCTCCAGGATGAAGAACGGATGGGACTCCAGAAACTACAGCCAAATACTTCTCAGGAAACCGTTCTTTTGGTGGAAGTAAACCTAAAAATAAAGGGTTTTTGCTTGACTGTACACCAGCATGACACGTTGGATCCACGTGTAGCATCCACTTTGGATGTTCCAAGAAAGCACAAAATAGATACAGCAGCAGATGTGAATCTGTAGGAACTTCAGTCCATTTCTTACTCTTACTTTTATTTGTAATATATTCATAGTTCTTAATACATGTTCCTGCAGCAAGCTCTGCAAATATTGACACATGGATGATCTCGAATCAATTTTCATGCATTGAAGTTTAAATGCTTATTAAATTATTATTTTGAATGTAGGAAAAGAAACTAATAAGAAAAATGACTACCGCGAATTCTTTGTACTGTATAATCTGCCCGTATATGGCTCTGGGGTAGCAAGCCCTTTGCCCATTCACCTCTCATCAAAGCTAGAAGCTTTTGGTGTTCAGTAATGGCATCTATACAATCCTGCATGACAGGGATAGAGGGGTTCTGTGCTGGCATCTGTTGAAGGCCACCTAGTGGAGTCCTTGCTGCAGAAAACATCAAATTTGACAAAACGCGTATGAATAAGGTATGGATATATGACAGTCATATAGAAATATTATCACAAAAACAAAATATTACAAGACAAATCTAAACATTTTAATAAAATGATTAAGGAGGTTACATAAATTAAAATAGACTTTGGGTGACTTTCGACCCATTTTCCTTTAACTGAATTCTTCATTTGACCTATTTGACCCTTCGGAGATAAACACAACCGAAATCGACCAATTCATAAGCATAGGGGTTGAAATTGTCACCTTTACTACATTAATATGTTATTACCAGATCTTACGAGGAATAGCAAAAAACATATGTGGGTTTATAGCAAATGTGAACAGTAGGAAAAAACATTTTCAACTTCAAGCTAGAAAATAATCAATTTGAAAAATAGGTCAAAGTTCCTTACACGTGGAAGCATCAAGAGTTTGCACAAGAGTAGTGCGTAACTGAAGAAGAAGCCCCTCCTCATCAAGTGTATATGCAGGCTGCCAGTCATTATTTCTCTCACTGGAAGTGACTGCTGCAGTAGCTCCAACTGTCAAATCAGTTCCAACTTTGCTGATGGTAACAGAAATACCGAGTTTAGAAGCAGCATCCATCACCTACGCAATCATACATGAATGTCGTGCTAAATAATCAGTGCTAGTAGGTGACGTATATTTAATCGACTGTAGTTTACCTGATCAAAACTCAAAAGTGTGCCTGTGCGTGTGTGTGTGTGTATAGATATATCCTTTAATCTTAGTGTTGTTCTGTTATGTCAAAACCACAATTGCAGTGTTTTTTGGCATTACTCATCGAGTTGATGATTTGAGTAAGTTAATAATACACAAATCAAAACCCAGAAATAATATGTTTGGAAGTAAGTCCAAATACATGATGAGAAGCATAGATTCTTTTGCACGGACACAATTGTGACAACTTTTTATTTTTTTCTAATTGAAAAGATGCCTGTGAAAAAGGTTTCTTCTTTATTGACATGATTTTCATGATTACATCCATTATAAAACCTGGTGCATCTTCTTTAGATTTATATAAATTTAGGTAGAAGTAAAGAGATGGACAGGGTAAATAACCTAATGAAGGAAGTGTACCAATAGGGTTGTGTTAAGAGTGGGGAGAGAAAGAAAGTGCTATTGCTACAAAAGGACCATGAATGTTCCAAATAACTAACGCATATGGGTAACCAATTTGGATGAATTAGTTCACATGGAGTTAGTGTAACCTACATACAAGTTATGCAGTTTTAACGGACAACCAAAACTAGGTAAATCACAAACTACGCCAAACCTTTATGTGGCTGGTTTCAATCTTGGAAAGCAAGGGATTCAGCACAACTGTAGAAAACCACTGTCGGATATGGTCACGCCACTGCTCGATTTGTGGATAGACACCTAGGCGGTCAAAAGCATCAATTGACTCTTCCATGGACATGGGTGGAGGGAGGTCACCTTCACCTTTCTTTGGTGGGGTGCTAAACTTCTGAGAACCAGGGGACATACGAACGGGCCTTAATGGTGTACTTCTGGTAGTACCAGAAGTATTGGTACTCGGGCTAGATATACCAAACCCACTTATTGTAGGAGGTGGAGTGGCCATTTTACTAGCAGACGTGGAGAACTTTTCATCAAAATCTGCCAAGAATGTTTCAAGCTGTTGCTCTGTTGATATCTCCCTTGTAGAAGAAGTCCGTTTACTTGACCAGGGAGTAGAAACAAAGTGGTCCGGTCCTGGAGATGTCTTTATATTCGGTGACTGTGAGGGGACAAGATACACTGATGGAGAAACTGGTGGTTTTGCTGGAGTGCTAAAAGAATGTGTCTTATTTCCACTATGTGTAGTCAACCTCTCATGGCTCGGACTGGTAAATGGTTGGTGAAGGGGGACAAGTGTATTTGAAGGTGATGTATTAGTTTTAGCTTTAGGTGGCTCCTTCGATTCAGTCTGCTGTGACTTTGATTTTATTCCCAACAGCTCTAGTTGACGGCTGGTCAGTTGGTCATTAGATGTAGATGCAGGTGTAGCAGCTTTTGTTTTCCATAATGAGATGGCTTTGAGAAGTGCAAATAATGATCCAATCAAAACCAGAGCCATAACCGCCTGCGTTACTTTCAAAAAGATATCTGTATACAATCATAAGAAATTGAAGGTATATCAACTGGACAATTTAATAACAAGTTAAAGTCTAGACATTCCAACATAAATATGTTACTCACAAGCAACATCTTGAGTAACATATCTGAGCTTGGAGCTGTCAATGATATCCTTTTCCCTGAAAGAATATACAATAAAAGAATGTATTAACACAATAACACTCGATGCAAGAAACTGATGTAAAAAACAAAACATATCGGTCTTGGTTATTCATGTGGTGTGATTTCAGATCTCAGTATTTCCATTTTAATCTACTTTTCTTAGGTTACATCTTAATCTACCATGCTGATAACATCGCATCACTTTCAGCCCCAGGCTATTTCTCCCAACAGATATGAACAGCCATTAGTTGCAGCCAAAATTACCTGAATTTAACTTCTAAAATACAATTCACGCATCAAACCAGAGCCAAGCCACTAGCTATTTCATGGAGAAACAAGCATGCTCAAAACGAAGTATTCGGACATCTTCCGACAAGCAGATGTGTATTATCCAAAAATACAGGCGGTGTGATTATCTACTTTTCTTAGGTTACATCTTAATCTACTAATGCTGATAACATTGCATCAACTACCAACAAGCAAGCATTGCTAATTCATTCACTTTCAGCACCAGGCTAATTCTCGCAACAGATATGAACAGGCCATTAGTTGCAGCCAAAATTACCTGGATTTGACTTCCAAAATACATACAATTCACGCATCAAACTAGAGCCACATCCACTGGCTATTTCATAGAGAAACAAGCAAATGTGTATAAAAATGAAAAGTTACTGAAATAGTGAGGTACCTGAGGACGAAGGAGGCGAGAGAGAAAGCAGAAGCAGATGATAGAGAGAGAATGAAGAGGAAGGTAGAGTTGGACGGACGGAGGCTGTTTTTGGTTAGGGCAGCGGAGAGAGCTGGATTCTGATACACCGCAAACTTTGTAACCGGATTAGCTCTTCGTCCTCCCTCCATTGCTGGATTAATTTGGGGGAGTTGATTGGTGTGTTAGGGTTTCTACTGTTCCGCCATTGATGAACCTTCTCTTCGCTTCTCAGGTCGTTCCAGGTTCAAATAGGACACTGTGAATAGTATTTCCAACCAAGTCAGGATTTTCTGAACTTTAAATAATTT
>JBCNJP010000006.1:63013538-63037463 GCA_039602395.1 Deinandra increscens subsp. villosa
AACCGACGGCGGAATAACGTCGGGGCACGATGATTGTCCAAATGCTCATGACACTTAATTAAAGTTTCAATACTTAATCATTACCAAATTTCAAGTCTTACGGTAGATTCAAATACACATAACATAACATACTGATAAAGTTTGATTTATTTAATCTAGGTCCAAAGCATCCTAAATGTAGCATCAGTCAAGTATGGCTCACACTGCATGTCCTGAAACATGTATAAAAATAGAGAGTGTCAACTAAAAATAGTTGGTGAGTAAACATAGGGTTATAATTACATATAGTATATTGAAAGCGATTCAATTGTCAATGTAGACTCAAGCATGTACGAATAAACCAATATTGAATTTGAATGTGCATAACCAAACCTTTGTTGACTAGCGCCCTTAACTCGAAAGTTAAGTTATTGAAATAGGTTTCAATCACCCGAATGCCAAACCGGTCAAATTCAGGTGGGTTGTCAGTCCAATGGATCCATCATTGTTACCATAGGCTTGTATGTTAATGATTACGCTTGAAATTGAATTTGCATATAAAAACCATAGTTCAACATATAGCATGTAATCACACAAAGACATAGAATGAAATCGCATGATTTGTAAGATGAATAAAGAATTTGGTATTTGAATATGTATACATGTTCCATCCCAAAACTTGAAAATGAAAGGGGATTATGAGTACTCACCTGAAGCAGTGAGTGAAATATGGAATTAGTCCGAGTGATATGAAGACGACTTATCCGTGTCCTAAATTATATAAAGACACCTTAAGTCTTAGTGATATGTGTCAAATGTCTAAGTCATCTACTTAGACTAACCGAGTCATTTTAAATGATTTAACCCGTTTAACCGTTGGTGATAATTACTTGTTTTAATAAAAGTATATTTATTCTACAAAAATAAATATACATATAATTGAATATTCAAGTAAATGTGGTCTCATATATACGAGTTATATTTTGAATGAGTTGGATAAATAATATTTTTGTCTCCGGTTGTGTCCATTATTTAAACTGAAATGAATATATATTTATACAAAAGAAATATATATTTTACTAATAGTTAGCTTTTATTAAGTCTAAGTCTCAACTTAGTTTATATAAAATCCATTTTAGTAAAGTTATAAATACTGAGAGTCTAACGGTCATAACGGAAATAAATATAATAAGTAAATTTGAGACACGTTTTAATATAACAAAATTTCGTTAATGTTTTATGCAAATAAAATAAAGCTATGAATATATATTTTACTACGGCAAATTTGATTTAGGTGACCGATGGGTCATTTAATTCTCATCCCAAGTATTTTTTTTATGAAGTTTATAATTTCCATGTCATTAAAATACAAGATATTTAACGTGAAATTGGTGACAAAACTCCAAGGAAGAAATATAGATAGATATATTTTATTTTAAGATTAATACACGAGGTGTTCACATTTGAGGAGTATAAGTTTAGTTAAATATAAGATTAGTATTCTTTTCTAGAAATTATGCTTAACTTGAAGGCTCGACTAGTTCAAAACAACTTCATAAAAATAATAATGAACGATTACTCACTTATTATAAGCAAGGAGAAGGAAGTGTAGTATAAAAGTTGAGTCCACACTTGAATCTTCTAATGAGGTTGATGAGTACTTGAGGCTTGATGTTTAATGTGTTTGAAGTATTTAAAAGTGGGTTTGGGTGGCTTACTGGAGCAAATGTGAGCAAGGGAGAAATATGTGAGTTTGTTTAGTTTGTATTCTCAAATGGTGGTGGGGTGATGGATTAAATAGATTGGAAGAAAGATACGTGTATTGGACATGTGGGGGGGACAAAATATCTTAGAAAGATTTGTAGAATATATTAGGAAGATTTTAGCAGTGTATTGGACATGTGGGGGGGACAAAATATCTTAGAAAGATTTGTAGAATATATTAGGAAGATTTTAGCAGGATTTGTAAACTTGCATTCCTTAGCTATTTAATATTTAATATAATCAAATGAAGTTTGATTTATTCATTTGTGTGGGTGTGGCGAGAATTTTAGCCACAAAAATCCATACTCTATAATTAGTAATGTAAACCATTTGAATACTTTTATTAAATTGAGGTTGTGGTGTTTTATATGAGCAAGTCTGTGGGATTAATAAGGTGATTTAATTATGTCATTAGTTAGTTTATATTAATAGGAATTATAGTTAGTTTACATTAATAGGAACTAAAGTATGGGATCAAGGAGAGTTTGATATATATATATATATCAAACGTGAGAGATAGAGAAAGTCTAAAAAAAAGGATTTATTATTTGATAAACATAAAGATGAGGTGAGGCTAATTAGAATAAAGGAGGTATATAACTGATTACCATCGCATAAATGATGGTTCGTATATTTATATTTCTCTATATTATAAAAGAATATATATAAAAGTATAAAAACTTAACTTCTAAAAACTTTGATAATTTTACTACTATTATTGAATAGTTTTAGAGTTAACAAATAATATCACTGTTGGTCTCGTGTCGGGTTAACTCGGGTATGACCCTATCATAAATAATAGTGTGTGTCTGTGTATATATATAATAAGGATGACAATAATAGAATATTATCATAAATCCTCAAGGTTTATTGCTATGATTCGAAATTGAAATTTCATGGGTAATGGAAACGGGTCGGGTTATACAATATGGAAAATAGACGGATGTCACAGTCTCCCCTACTTTAGGGAATTTCGTCCCGAAATTGATTACGAGGAGGCTGATGCAAAAAGATGTGGATACTTGGTTTTCATTTGGTCTTCGCGTTCCCAAGTGAATTCCGGTCCACGCTTTGATTCCCAACGAACCTTGACAATAGGTATGCGACTACGCTTGAGTTGTTTGACTTCGCGGTCCATGATTTCTACGGGTTTCTCTACAAAGTGCATAGATTCATCAATGTGCACTTCATCCAGAGGAATATGGAGGTTTTCATCGGCTATGCATTTCCGAAGATTAGACACGTGGAAGGTTGGATGAACATTGTTGAGTTCCGAAGGTAGTTCGAGCTTGTAAGCCACTTTCCCAATCCTCTTAAGGACTTTGAATGGGCCAACATAGCGAGGTGCTAGTTTTCCTTTCTTTCCAAATCGGACAACTCCCTTCCAAGGGGATACCTTAAGGAGTACCAAGTCGCCGACTTCGAATTCTAGGGGTTTGCGTCGTTTATCAGCGTAGCTCTTCTGACGACTCCTAGCAGCGAGTAGATTATCACGGATTTGAAGAATTTTGTCGGTAGTTTCTTGAATTAACTCAGGACCAGTGATTTGGGCTTCGCCAATCTCGTTCCAACAAATAGGTGAACGACACTTACGACCATAGAGTGCTTCGAAAGGTGCCATGCCGATACTTGTATGGTAGCTGTTATTATATGAGAACTCGATCAAAGGTAAGTGTGAATCCCAATTGCCACCAAAATCGATGACACAAGACCTAAGCATATCCTCGAGTGTCTGGATAGTTCGTTCAGATTGACCATCGGTTTGAGGATGATAAGCGGTGCTAAGGTCTAGACGAGTACCAAAAGCTGATTGAAGAGATTGCCAAAAGCGGGAGATAAAACGACCATCACGATCGGAGATAATGCTCAAAGGCACACCGTGACGACATGCAATTTCTTTGATGTAGATTCGAGATAATTTCCCAACTCGATACTTTTCTCGAATAGGAATGAAGTGAGCTGATTTGGTCAACCGATCAATGATTACCCAAATGCTATCGTGACCATCTGAAGTGCGTGGAAGTTTAGTGATGAAATCCATGGCTATGTTTTCCCACTTCCACACCGGAATCTCTGGTTGTTCAAGCAAGCCAGAAGGTCGTTGATGTTCAGCTTTTACTTTAGAGCAAGTGAGGCATTTAGCCACGAAGAGGGCAATGTCCTTTTTCATTCCAGGCCACCAATAGTGACAACGAAGATCCTGATACATTTTGTCTGCACCGGGATGAATAGAATAGCGGGACTTGTGAGCCTCGCTCATGATGAAAGTACGAAGATCGTTGTGATTAGGAATCCAAAGCCGGTTCAAGAAATATAGGAGACCATTAGGTTTCGTTTCCAATTGGAGTTCAGCACCACATGACATTTCTTCGTACATATTACCCTCGGTGACTGAGGCATGTTGTGCTTCAAAGATACGCATCTGAATATCGGTTTGAATATGAATGCTTTGAAGTAGAATAGGTTTGACGTGGTCCTTACGACTAAGAGCGTCGGCTACAACATTTGCTTTGCCGGGATGGTAGCGAATTTCGCAGTCGTAGTCGTTTAGTAGTTCGACCCATCGTCGTTGCCTCATGTTTAACTCCTTTTGATCAAAAATATGTTGAAGGCTCTTGTGGTCGGTGAAGATAACACATTTGGTACCGTATAGGTAATGCCTCCAGATTTTCAAAGCAAAAACGACCGCACCAAGCTCAAGATCGTGCGTCGTGTAGTTCTTCTCGTGGATTTTGAGTTGTCTTGATGCATAAGCGATAACCTTTCCTCGTTGCATGAGAACGCAACCAAGACCTTGGTTGGATGCATCGCAATAGACGACAAAATCATCATTACCATCGGGAAGAGTTAGGATAGGAGCATCGCATAACATTTGTTTAAGTGTCTGAAATGCTTGCTCTTGCTTAAGACCCCACTCGAATGGCTTGCCTTTATGAGTTAAGGCAGTGAGTGGTAAAGCAATCTTGGAAAAGTTTGAAATGAAACGTCGGTAGTAGCCTGCTAAACCAAGAAAAGAACGAATTTCGGTAGGAGTAGTAGGGATACTCCAATTCTTGACGGTTTCGATCTTAGCAGGATCGACATGGATACCCTTGTCATTGACGATGTGTCCCAAAAATTGAACTTCCTTAAGCCAAAATTCACACTTCGAGAATTTGGCGTATAGTTGTTCTTTCTTCAAGAGTTCCAGAATTAGACGTAGGTGGTGCTCGTGATCAGATTTTGATTTGGAGTAGATCAGGATGTCGTCAATGAAAACGATCACAAATTTATCCAAGTAGGGCTTGCAAACGCGATTCATTAGATCCATGAATACCGCAGGTGCGTTTGTTAAGCCAAAAGGCATAACTGTAAACTCGAAGTGACCATACCTCGTACGAAAAGCAGTCTTTGGAATATCATCATCATGAACACGAAGTTGATGATATCCAGAACGAAGATCTATTTTTGAGAAACAATTGGCACCTTGAAGTTGATCGAAGAGATCGTCGATTCGAGGTAAGGGATAACGGTTCTTGATGGTGAGCTTGTTGAGTTCACGATAGTCGATGCACATACGGAATGATCCGTCCTTCTTCTTCACGAATAAAACGGGGGCTCCCCAAGGTGAGGAACTTGGACGAATAAAGCCTTTTTCAGAAAGTTCTTGGAGTTGATTAGATAATTCTTGCATTTCGGAAGGTGCGAGACGATATGGAGACTTAGCCACAGGAGTTGCACCGGGTACTAGATCAATGCGGAAATCAATTTGTCGAATAGGAGGAAGGCCGGATACATCTTCAGGAAAGACTTCAGGAAAATCTCGAGCGATTGGAATGTCTTGTATCTTCTTCTCCTCAACATCTGTCCTCACAATATGGGCCAAGAATGCCACGTAATCCTTGCGTAAGTACTTACGGGCTTTGGTGCATGACATGAGTTTAAGGCCTCTAGAGGATGTCTCGCCATAGACAACCAAAACCTGACCATCTGCACGAGGAATTCGAATAGCCTTCTCGAAACAAGCAATTTCAGCATGATTCAGAGTTAGCCAATCCATGCCTACTATGATGTCAAAACTACCCAGTTGCATGGGTATGAGGTCGATAGAGAGATGATGCTCATTAAATTCAAGTGTGCAATTACGAATAATAGAGTTAATGGTGATGGGTTTTCCATCCGCCACTTCAACCGTAACAGGTTTCTCCAATGTGGTTCGAGGGGTAGCAAGTAAGGGCTCAAAGTCAATAGAAACAAAACTCTTATCGGCACCAGTATCAAATAAAACTGAGGCATAACGGTTATTAACAAGGAACGTACCGTTAACCACTTCGTTGTTGGCTTGAGCTTGATTGGCATTGATATTGAATGCGCGACCACGCGCACCCTGGTTGATTGGGTTAGCTTGAGCGTTGTTCACAATGGTTAACCTTGGGCATGCGTTGCGGAAATGGGTTGGGTCACCGCACTGGAAACAAGCACGCCCATTAATCATTGGTGGAGCATTGGGTAATGCCATGGGTTGAGCAAAGGGTTGTTGAGCTTGGGCTCGTAAGGGTTGGCGACAAACATTGGTATAATGGCCATATCGACCACAGTTGAGGCACTGGCGACATGCGATAGTCGCAGGATGGTGGTATTTGCATGTGTTACACTGGGGTAAGATCCCAGTGTATGGCTTCTTAATGGGCTGAGCAGTAGGAGCAACCTGGGTTATGGGTGTGGCTGGTGTGACAATGGCATAGTTGCGGTTGTTGGACTTCCGCTTCTTTTTGTTGACATGTGATGATTCGACCTTAACCTCGTTAGATGGATCGTTCGAGGCCTTGCCGGTTGATTTCTTCTCACCCTTCCTAGTTAGGGTCCCTGCCTTAACATGATTATCAGTTAGTGTCGCAGCCAAGTGTTTCACCTCCTGCAGAGTCTCGAGCTTACTACCCCACATTGCGTCTTGAAACAACATGGGTAACCCAATAATGTATCTTTCAATGGCTAGGGAGGGAGTCTCGACGAAACGAGGGATCAACATGGAAAGTTCATCAAATCGGTCATTGAAGGCCTGATTTTCCCCACTGTTTTGCCTGAGAGCCCAGAATTCTTCTTCCAACGCTCGAAGTTCGCTGCGAGGGCAGAACTTCCGAATCATTAGTTCTTTCACTTCGTTCCAAGGTAGGGCTAATGCAGTCTCTGTCCCTCGGGTACGCTTCTCGCCATTCCACCATGAGAGTGCCTTTTCTTGGAAGACGCTTGTGGCATGACGAACTTTCAGTTCCTCAGGACAATCACTGTTGATGAAGGTGTTTTCCATGCCTTCGAACCACTGAAGTAGCTTGGTGGCACCCGCAGACCCAGTGAATTTGGGTGGATTGCAGGCGTTGAAGTGTTTGAAGGTGCATTTGGAAGTATTTGCACCATTTTGGTTTCCCGGAGTAGTATTGAGGTTCTGTTGGATTTGAACCATCATCTCAGGGATAACTTTAGCCATTTGCTTGGCTATTTGGGCAGCCATCTTGCGCCCGGAGTTTCCAGAACGGCGGCCGTTGAAATGAATAGACATGCTGAATTGACGTGAAAGAGATTGTGAGACCAAGGATGAAAATGGTTTGATAGATGATAATCACGGGAGAGAAAATATGCTAATCATGAAGCATATGTTGAAAACATTGTAAATAGATAGAAATACATGTGATGTCATAGTGTTTGAATAAATAAAATGTGAAACACGAAAAGTAAATCATGTTGAATTGCAAAATGAATATAGCATTGAGTGTAACCATTTAAATGATCACCTTGACTTATCGAAGTTATTTTAGTTCATGTGACGTTTTGTATGACATGCTTTGGCCTAATAGGTAAGACATTATCACCAAGAGTTCCTTAGATCGGCATTCGAGTCCAGCGGTCGACATAGATTTATACGGAATGCCTTTCTAGACAGAAAACATGGTTATCGGTGTCCACCCTTCCAGTTACTACATATCCGACACTTAGAACTTAAACTTATGACGAGATTGAAAAATTGAAATGAAATGAAATAACAAAATTTCAAATGTAGTATAAAGCAATACTGTAGATGTGTGTGTCATGAAAAAGATTAGGGCTTGAATACAATGAGGTAAAATAAAGTAGCATATATATATGGACATAGAATAATATGTAATAAGCATTCTAGACATGAGATGCTCATGTTTGGACACCTAAAGCCATAGTCTAGGTCACTGTTTCTAATAACCTAATTCCCTATAGCCACGGCTCTGATACCAATCTGTCACACCCCAACCGACGGCGGAATAACGTCGGGGCACGATGATTGTCCAAATGCTCATGACACTTAATTAAAGTTTCAATACTTAATCATTACCAAATTTCAAGTCTTACGGTAGATTCAAATACACATAACATAACATACTGATAAAGTTTGATTTATTTAATCTAGGTCCAAAGCATCCTAAATGTAGCATCAGTCAAGTATGGCTCACACTGCATGTCCTGAAACATGTATAAAAATAGAGAGTGTCAACTAAAAATAGTTGGTGAGTAAACATAGGGTTATAATTACATATAGTATATTGAAAGCGATTCAATTGTCAATGTAGACTCAAGCATGTACGAATAAACCAATATTGAATTTGAATGTGCATAACCAAACCTTTGTTGACTAGCGCCCTTAACTCGAAAGTTAAGTTATTGAAATAGGTTTCAATCACCCGAATGCCAAACCGGTCAAATTCAGGTGGGTTGTCAGTCCAATGGATCCATCATTGTTACCATAGGCTTGTATGTTAATGATTACGCTTGAAATTGAATTTGCATATAAAAACCATAGTTCAACATATAGCATGTAATCACACAAAGACATAGAATGAAATCGCATGATTTGTAAGATGAATAAAGAATTTGGTATTTGAATATGTATACATGTTCCATCCCAAAACTTGAAAATGAAAGGGGATTATGAGTACTCACCTGAAGCAGTGAGTGAAATATGGAATTAGTCCGAGTGATATGAAGACGACTTATCCGTGTCCTAAATTATATAAAGACACCTTAAGTCTTAGTGATATGTGTCAAATGTCTAAGTCATCTACTTAGACTAACCGAGTCATTTTAAATGATTTAACCCGTTTAACCGTTGGTGATAATTACTTGTTTTAATAAAAGTATATTTATTCTACAAAAATAAATATACATATAATTGAATATTCAAGTAAATGTGGTCTCATATATACGAGTTATATTTTGAATGAGTTGGATAAATAATATTTTTGTCTCCGGTTGTGTCCATTATTTAAACTGAAATGAATATATATTTATACAAAAGAAATATATATTTTACTAATAGTTAGCTTTTATTAAGTCTAAGTCTCAACTTAGTTTATATAAAATCCATTTTAGTAAAGTTATAAATACTGAGAGTCTAACGGTCATAACGGAAATAAATATAATAAGTAAATTTGAGACACGTTTTAATATAACAAAATTTCGTTAATGTTTTATGCAAATAAAATAAAGCTATGAATATATATTTTACTACGGCAAATTTGATTTAGGTGACCGATGGGTCATTTAATTCTCATCCCAAGTATTTTTTTTATGAAGTTTATAATTTCCATGTCATTAAAATACAAGATATTTAACGTGAAATTGGTGACAAAACTCCAAGGAAGAAATATAGATAGATATATTTTATTTTAAGATTAATACACGAGGTGTTCACATTTGAGGAGTATAAGTTTAGTTAAATATAAGATTAGTATTCTTTTCTAGAAATTATGCTTAACTTGAAGGCTCGACTAGTTCAAAACAACTTCATAAAAATAATAATGAACGATTACTCACTTATTATAAGCAAGGAGAAGGAAGTGTAGTATAAAAGTTGAGTCCACACTTGAATCTTCTAATGAGGTTGATGAGTACTTGAGGCTTGATGTTTAATGTGTTTGAAGTATTTAAAAGTGGGTTTGGGTGGCTTACTGGAGCAAATGTGAGCAAGGGAGAAATATGTGAGTTTGTTTAGTTTGTATTCTCAAATGGTGGTGGGGTGATGGATTAAATAGATTGGAAGAAAGATACGTGTATTGGACATGTGGGGGGGACAAAATATCTTAGAAAGATTTGTAGAATATATTAGGAAGATTTTAGCAGTGTATTGGACATGTGGGGGGGACAAAATATCTTAGAAAGATTTGTAGAATATATTAGGAAGATTTTAGCAGGATTTGTAAACTTGCATTCCTTAGCTATTTAATATTTAATATAATCAAATGAAGTTTGATTTATTCATTTGTGTGGGTGTGGCGAGAATTTTAGCCACAAAAATCCATACTCTATAATTAGTAATGTAAACCATTTGAATACTTTTATTAAATTGAGGTTGTGGTGTTTTATATGAGCAAGTCTGTGGGATTAATAAGGTGATTTAATTATGTCATTAGTTAGTTTATATTAATAGGAATTATAGTTAGTTTACATTAATAGGAACTAAAGTATGGGATCAAGGAGAGTTTGATATATATATATATATCAAACGTGAGAGATAGAGAAAGTCTAAAAAAAAGGATTTATTATTTGATAAACATAAAGATGAGGTGAGGCTAATTAGAATAAAGGAGGTATATAACTGATTACCATCGCATAAATGATGGTTCGTATATTTATATTTCTCTATATTATAAAAGAATATATATAAAAGTATAAAAACTTAACTTCTAAAAACTTTGATAATTTTACTACTATTATTGAATAGTTTTAGAGTTAACAAATAATATCACTGTTGGTCTCGTGTCGGGTTAACTCGGGTATGACCCTATCATAAATAATAGTGTGTGTCTGTGTATATATATAATAAGGATGACAATAATAGAATATTATCATAAATCCTCAAGGTTTATTGCTATGATTCGAAATTGAAATTTCATGGGTAATGGAAACGGGTCGGGTTATACAATATGGAAAATAGACGGATGTCACAATTGCTGCTTCAGAAGCTGCAATGGAGGCTGTCTGGATAAGGAAGTTTATTAGTGGGCTAGACATTGTCCCCACAAGTAACTTGCCGATCGACATGTACTGCGATAACTCGGGTGCATTAGTCATCGCCAAAGAACCTGGAGTTCAGAAGGGCGCCAGACACTATGCCAGGAGATATCACTATGTTCGTGAGCAGATCGAACTAGGTGAAATCAAATTACTCAAAGTTCACACAGATATTAACTTAGCTGATCCTTTCACGAAAGCTTTGTCGAGGCCGAAGCTTGAAAGGCATGCCGAGGGCATGGGACTTAAATTAGCTAGTTAAATCATGTATGTCTGATGTTCGGTATTTGGATAAAGGACGTTAAGCAATTTCTGTTTATATAATGAAATAAAGTATTTGATATGTTTGATTTCATTTAATGGTTAAGTTGTGTCCTATATTTGCATGTTTAATCCTTGAGTACTTGTCAAGTATTCTAAATTGTCCATTGTCGATTAACTATATGGGAGTATAGTTAAACTAAGACAAAATCTGAGTGATTGGTTAGGATGGTCCCACCAAACTCACATGGTATTCATTGGATGCATACTGGACTGACCCACTAACGAATTGTCACTTTATGGATCGGCGTCATTAAGTGAAATTCGTAAATGGTTGCTTTATTTATCCTTAGACTTGAGATACAAGCAGGTCATGCATGTATGGATTGCACCTACTTGATATAGGTCTAACTATCCTGAATAAGGTAGTACAAAAGGGCTATTTTCAGTAAGTGTAGTGAAGTATGTGACTTGACACGTGTAGTCAAGAGGATTTGTTCCTTCAGCTTTGTGCTGAAGCAGATACCACTGGGCCCCTCATTGGACTGATTAAGATGTTTGCATGGCCGTGCCCAAATGAAATCTAGAGATGTCTCGATTTGCAATTTGGTAATCTTAAGTTAGTTGTGAGAATGAGAAACAGAATCGTTAAAGTATGAAATGACTTGATCCATATTCATATTTAACACGGTATCGGTAACAAAGGGATAGTAAATGACTGTACCATTTAAATACACTTTGAGAAACTGTACTTAAATATTTCTGGGAGCATTGGCGTGTTGCTAGACGCTAACCAATGTTATTACCTTTTCTATTGCAAGCTCAAGTGGGAGCTGTAGGGATATGATCATGTAATAGTAAGCGTATGTCCGGATATTATTTAAGCCTACGGGGTCACACGTCTCGACACCAAATGTATTGATATTAATTAATGGTTAATTAATATTTATCACGAACATTTAACGAGGTTTCGTTAAAAACTGACAGTTAATTGTTAACAGAGGGGTGTTAGTTGTAATTAGAGAGAATTGTAATTGGATTACAATTGAGAAAAGGTTGTGGATAAGGCCTCTAGGCCGATTTCGCTAGGGCTCTTATGCCTATCCCTTTTGCTTGTTTATCAAGTATTCTAATCCTATAAATAGACCCTCTGGGTTTAAGGATTAGTTGCTGCTTTATGAGATAAAGAAAAAAAACCCTAATTCTCTCTCTAATCTCTCTAATTTTCGGCAACAAGAAAACCCTAGGGGTTTGCGATTTCTTGTGTGGTTCGACCAAGCCTACATCAAGAAGAGGTTCGTGATCGGTTGCTAGCACATAGCATTGGTGTGTCGTGTGTGCGATCGTAGAGGGATTTATATCAAATCCTCCAAGAGATCAAGTCTTGCCGAGCTAAAAAGGTACACGTTCTAATACCGGTTAGTTAGATTAATTCATAGGATTCTTTCCGCTGCGTACTCGTGTTTTGATAAAAGTTATATAACCCAACATACTTGTTCTCTTACTGATTGCCCAACTTGGTACATTATCGTTATAAACGTTTGTACAACCGAAAATCCCATCATTAATTGATTTCAATTAGTTCTGTACGAAACGATAGCTAGTGAGTAGATCTATTTGGGTTGACAACCCTACCCTAACTGGTAGCTCCAGTTCTGACTCCGGATTGTCTGGGGGTACACGTCAGTTATTCTGCACTATTTAACATCTCTGGGCAAGAGATGCCGGGTGGGTAAACCGTTAGTATTTGAAATCAAGGTTCAGGTGAGATCATACAACCACAACAATAAACCCTGATAATATTTAAGTATACCGAAACTGTTTTACGACTGTTTTACAACTGTTTAACTATCGAGTCCTAAACCTGTGAACCTCACCAACTTTATGTTGACCCGTTTTATATTCATGATTTCTTAGGTAATTGACAAGACCTTCTGAAGACATGCAAATGGGGCTTACAAACGCTATCGGACCTGTCCTTGGAGTCATAGTCCCGACTATCCAGCTTAACCATTTTATGCTTTTAATAATCGTTTAAGAATTATGTTTTCAAAATATGTAAGACATTAATGTTTCCACCACCTTTTCCGCTGCAATGAAATAGTATTAATGTTTTATGAAGTTTTTAAATTATTAGAAGTGTTCTATGTATCCTCGACTATGATTCCATTCTCGCTCACACCCGATTCCGTTAACCGGGGTGTGACAAGCTTAATACAGTGCTTCCTTTGGTTTTGAATGTCTTCTATGCAATATTGTAGGCTTGAAGTATGTCTAATTAATCATGTATAATGTAATCCTTGAATTTTCAACTCTAGAAAAAATAAAACCTTGAACTACAAGCTTTTGTAGCAAGATCAACCTCCTGCTAATCACTTATATGAATAACCGAGTAACATGAGTACAAAAAATATCATTGCAATCACTACCAAGACCATTTACATGGTTGTATGAATGTTCTTTCAACTTACTATAGGCCTCTACTGGTACCGCCAAATATACTCCAAATTGTTATTGTTATAACATGAGCGTTTACTCTTTTATTAATATGCACATATCATTAGAATGAATCATATATGCCTACACAAGTGTAAACAGAGATGAAACCAGTGGAACAAATTATATACAGATAGTGAGTTCTATTTTAAAACTCACAACTGAATAAATGATACTACTACAAAATATATATATATACTAAACAAAAAGTTCTCATTTGAAACCTAACCATATATATATATATATATATATATATATATATATATAGGGAGATGATCATTTGAGAACTAATTGGGTTTGAGAACTAAAAAGAACTAATCTTAGCCACTAGTTTATATATATGGAAAACCCCCCCATGAATTTGAATGCTCCCCCTTGAAAATTAGTGGCCCAAATTGGTTCTCAAAAGTTCTCAAAAGAAAAGGTTCTCATTTGAACCTAACCCTATATATATATATATATATATATATATATATATATATATATATATATATATATATATATGGTTAGGTTCAAATGAGAACTTTTTGTTTTGAGAACTTCTGAGAACTAAATCACAACCACTAATTTTCAGGTGGGGACCACTATAATTCATGTGGGGTTTTCCATATATATAAACTAGTGGTTTAGAATGGTTCTTTTTAGTTCTCAAACCGTTCTCAAATGATCCTCTCCTTATATATATATATATATATATGTGTGTGTGTGTGTATGTGTGTGTGTTTGTGTATAATACAAAGGCAGATAACACATAGGAAACTTGCACACTTGCCTACTTGCACATAAATATAGATACCTACCCAACTACTTTCTTATAGAATACTCATAATATTATCTAATAATAATATTCTCGAACACTCCCCCTCAAGTCAAAGTATAAATGCTAATCATGCTCAACTTGTTACAAGAAGCAAACGAGGTACCACGGCAGAAGCGGATATCACAATAGATTCCCGAAAGTCTTGAAGGGTACATTAAACCAGAACATACGAGATGAAGCATAGATGTTCACCAGCAGCGGAAGCAGACTAGCAAACCAGAATTTGAACTCTAACATACTTTGCAGGCTTCAGAGGTAACATTACACAGATGTGATCGTAGTCACCAAATAAGTTAACACTCCAAATGTGTCCGTAGTCACTAGATAATAACATCTCAGGTGTGACCGTATCCACCAGATAATAACACCCCATGTGTGATCAAGATCACGAGAAACACAACACTCCCCTTGAGCAACACAACCCTTGAGCAACACAACTAAGTGGTTGCTCAACTCATACTTGTTGTTTCCAGATGGCTATTAAGCCATAATCAAACACAGATGTCCCGTAAGACCTGATGTTCCAGTTACAGCCAGAAAAGCTTAACCATCACAGGAAATCAAATCATCAAAAAACAAATCAAGCAAGGACCTTTCAATAATACAGATCTGTAACCAAAGGTAACTACAACTAGAAAAGCTTAACCACAACATGACGCATAGCAACCGATAACATCTTAAGCTCTAGGTCACCCCCCCCCACACGGAAACCGCAAATCGATTGCCACATCACCGTTGAGCAGAGGTTCCACCGATTTTTTTCAATAACGATGATACCCATACGTGGTTGCTATCATCAGAGACGTGGTGACAACAATTTTGACGGTGGAGAGCAACGATGACGAAGCAACAACAATTCCGACGATGGAGTTAAAGAGGGACTCAAAGAGAGAAAGAAACTGGTATATGTAGAAGATATATGAAAATATGCGAGTACACGCATTAAAAATAGAGAGAGATAAATGTTTAAACAAACACTAAGCACATGCCACGTAAAGAAGAAAGAAAGATCTAATCACAATGTGAAAACTAACATGAATAGTGACTATTCAGTGTAGGCATAAGAATCCTAATTTGTTATATAATGTAATATTGTTAGACTCGGCTAAACCTGTTTATAAACCGAATCGAGCTGACAACATGTTTACATGTGGGATTTTTTCAAGCAAGCTTTGAGTCACAAGCAATTTGAACCACCCTAGCATAGTTAATGCGGGGCCATATTCATCGTCGATATATGTGTGACGGAGATGGGGCAATGTCATATTTATAATATGGGAATGGCTAGAAGCCATGAACACCTAGATGCTAAATGTACTTGCTATATGTATTACACGTTCAAACTCACACGCACAGGCCAATTGTATAAGATACCACATTGTTCAAGTCGTTAACTATGATGCTATCGCATCACCCGTTGCTAAAAGACTATTTGATCATGATATTAGTTATCATAATTTCATTCTATAATTACCATAAATGATACGTAGGCATCTCTTAAAGGTGACCAGGAACGGTTCAGCCAAACCATTTTGCCTGATCCATAATATCCAAATGAGTTTGAATGGATCATCTATTGTTTTTACACAAAGGCTAGTGAGACCACTATATTAGTCCTCATACTATATGATGATAATATACTAAATGATAAAATAAAATCCCTATGTATAATGAGATTATACATAATATAAATTTTATAGTACAAGGAAGAAATCACTGTACAAGTTTACACTGATACTGTCAATGTATGTGATTACATCAATGACACCAAATGGGAAGGTTAGCGTACATAAATTACACTGAAATTGTGAATAGCTAAACACACTGCACTGAATATGCATTGGAGTTAGCACTCATTGTGTATAAATACAGTAATACAAGTTTTCAAGATTGACCAAGACAATCTTGCTCAAAAACAAGAATTCATGTCATGGCAAATTCCACAACTAAATCTGATTTAATTAGCCACATCAAGTGGGAATAAAATGCTGCTTATCTGAAATTCGGTCAACAATTGATACTAGATACCCCAATTTATGCTTTTAACGTTGTCAAACTGTTTCAACTCCACAAATCTTGCACCAATTGTGCGAAGGTACAAAAGGTAACACAAATAATAATTTTGGTGACATGTTGAAGTATTTGGAACGCAAGAAACAATAAAAGATTTTTAATGGAATAAAGGTGGATATCACTAGACCATGGAGGAAACAAAAGCAAAAAGTTTTCTATGGTTGCAGTCTTGTAGGCAAGGAGTAAGTTGTTGATATCTTGGGAGGGAGCAATGGAAACAGTTTAATCTTTGTGTGATATAATAATAATTAGGCTGGTTGGAGAAGGATTCTTTTCTTTCTGCCTAATCAACCTCTTACTATTTGATATTCCCTGTTTTGGTTTGGCTGACATTTTGTTTCCTTATACTGTTTTGTGGGGTTAATAATAAAATAGAATTATTTGCTGGCTTTTCAAAAAAGAAAAAATTAACCACAAAATCGAGGGACATGAGATGAAATTAGTGGAAATTACCAAGGACAATATCGTCATAACACATCTCATTCATACCTAGACCACAATAGAAAAAAAGCAATACGGAGAAAGGAGGCTGGCTGGTTTAGGGCATCCGAATTATCCGAATATAGAATCCACAGCTGATCTCCTCACAACCGTCAGATCCCCTGATCCAACGGCTACCACAAAACCCTAATCTCATGCCTTCTTTACTTCACCTATAAAACCTCTCTTTGCACCTCACTTCTGCCATTCTTCATTTTCCTCCATCTACCTTTAGAGCTCGTATTCTTCGTTAAGGTCAGTCATCTTCCTTATATTTTGTTTCCACAATTCATCGTAGCATTTATCCGTCTCTATCTGTGTAGATCTGCTTGTGATTTAGTTCTTAGATGAATCTATTTTGTTCTCAGATTAATCTGTTTCTAGTCTCGAGCATGTTGTTTATGTAAATTTTATGTAAAGTTAACTCTTCTGATGATTGGTTGAAACGGATCCTGTATTCGATAGTGTAGAAGTTCGGTTTGAGTTAGCAGCAGCATGTGTTTCCTCACGTTTGTATGATTTAACTGGTTGGATCTATGTAATTGTTGTTGTAGGATTTGCTAATTAATTGTCAATTTTGTTGTTTATTGATCCATATCATGCTGTATGATAATCTTCTACCACTGGATTTATAGGGAATCGATTCAGATCTGTTGTGTAGATATGATTTTAGAACAATAATAGTTCAGCCTTAATTTTGTATCTTGTTATAAGCTTCATTTTTGTTTGAATTTGAGCAAAATATCATTTGTTTTTTTTTTGTTTTCTATAAATCGTTATGGATTTTTTTCAATTTGAATGGTGAAGTAGCTGTATTTTGAACCGTGATGGATTCTGCATGTTGTTTTTAAGAATTTCTACTTATAAATCATAATGTTTCGTGTTTACTTAGCTTGCTGTTAACTGTTCTTATTTTGCTTGATTATTGCATCACTATTCATTTTTTTCTGGAGTTTATGAAATTTGATTTTTTCGTACCACTTTATATGTATGGTTTTTTTTCTCAATTAGAGTGGTAAAACTAGTCTTGTACTGATGCATAATGAATTTGTACTCATAGTATGATGTTTTGTGTTTACTTATCTTAACTATGGTTATTTTCATTCCATTATCGATTTTCTTATCTAGCTTGATTACTGCATCATTATTCAAATTTTTATCGATTTTATGATATTTGATTTTTCATGGCACTTCATATGTATATTTCTTCTATGGAGACTTGTTTAACAGTTAGTTTGATCTTCCAGGATGGGTAAGGAAAAGATTCATATCAGCATTGTTGTCATTGGACATGTCGACTCCGGCAAGTCTACAACAACCGGACATCTTATCTACAAGCTAGGTGGGATTGACAAGCGTGTGATCGAAAGGTTCGAGAAGGAAGCCGCAGAAATGAACAAACGATCCTTCAAGTACGCCTGGGTGCTTGACAAACTTAAGGCTGAGCGTGAAAGAGGTATCACCATCGATATTGCCTTGTGGAAGTTTGAGACCACCAAGTACTACTGCACGGTTATTGATGCTCCCGGACATCGTGATTTCATCAAGAACATGATTACTGGTACTTCCCAAGCTGATTGTGCAGTGCTCATCATTGATTCCACTACTGGTGGTTTCGAGGCTGGTATTTCCAAAGACGGCCAGACCCGTGAGCATGCTCTTCTTGCTTTCACCCTTGGAGTCAAGCAAATGATTTGCTGTTGTAACAAGGTATATTGAGTTGTGAATTTCTGTTGTATGTAAACTTTTTTTCAGAGTTTTGTGTACTTTTGCTAACTCTGTTGGTTTGGTAAATGTAGATGGATGCCACCACACCGAAGTACTCAAAGTCGAGGTACGAGGAAATTGTGAAGGAAGTTTCATCATACTTGAAGAAGGTTGGGTACAACCCGGACAAAATCCCATTTGTCCCAATCTCTGGTTTTGAAGGAGACAACATGATTGAGAGGTCAACCAACCTCGACTGGTACAAGGGTCCCACCCTTCTTGATGCTCTTGACCAGATCAATGAACCCAAGAGACCTTCCGACAAGCCCCTCCGTCTCCCACTTCAGGACGTTTACAAGATCGGTGGTATTGGAACTGTGCCCGTGGGACGTGTTGAGACTGGTGTGATCAAGCCTGGTATGGTCGTCACCTTTGGACCTTCTGGGTTGACCACTGAAGTCAAGTCTGTTGAGATGCACCACGAAGCATTAACAGAGGCTCTCCCCGGTGACAATGTCGGGTTCAACGTCAAGAACGTTGCTGTCAAGGATCTCAAGCGTGGATACGTTGCATCGAACTCCAAGGATGATCCTGCCAAGGGTGCGGCCAGTTTCACCTCCCAGGTTATCATCATGAACCACCCTGGTCAGATCGGTAACGGGTATGCCCCGGTTCTTGATTGCCACACCTCTCACATTGCCGTCAAGTTCTCTGAGATCTTGACCAAGATCGACAGACGATCTGGTAAGGAGATTGAGAAAGAGCCCAAGTTCTTGAAGAACGGTGACGCTGGAATGGTGAAGATGCTTCCCACCAAGCCCATGGTTGTCGAGACTTTTGCTGAGTACCCACCACTTGGTCGTTTTGCTGTGAGGGACATGCGTCAAACGGTTGCGGTCGGTGTTATCAAGAGTGTTGACAAGAAGGACCCAACTGGAGCCAAGGTGACCAAGGCTGCAGTCAAGAAGGGAGCAAAATAAGGTGTTTGGTGTTTTTATGGAGTATTTTATGTTATGTGATTTCGTTTACTAGTTTTGAACTTTGTTTTGTTGAAGAGTTTTGTTATTCGACCCCTAGCTTTCAAGATTGTGCAAGTTTTATCGGTTGCAGACTTTTGTTGGTTAAATTTATAGTTCTCTTTCAATGAGTTGCTAGTTGGTCGGTAAAAAGCTTAATACTCGTGGATGTTTTTCTTTCTATCCATTTTTGAATATTTTGTTGTTTAACTTTTATATTTTTATTTAGTTTTATTAAATGTCTTTAAAGAATTCTTAGGAAAAATACACTTGTTCACCGCTTGCTTTGTGGCTGCTTGCATCTGGAGTTTGGTTTCTTCTTGGTGCGCCATCCTGCAAATCTTTGCTTTTTTCGTCTATGATTTTCTCTAAGGGGAGATTGGATTATAAGAAGGACCAAGCAATTTATGAAGTTATTCTCACCGGGTGTGATTTGGAACGACCGAAATGCGGCAGTTTTCAACTTTAAAAGGTCTTCAATCCCGTCTATTTTTCAGGAGATTAAGAGCCTTCCTTTAGGTAGCCATAGGAGTAGAAAAGGTAGGCTGGAAAAAATGCCGTGATTTTAACTTGTAATGTTTGTTGCTTTGTTCGGTTTGCTAGAGTGCCGTTCGTGGTAATGAGTTGATTGAGTTCGCTGATTCAAAAAAAAAAAAGTTATCTTGGTGCCAAGTATTTTTTATTGCTTGTCCGTTAGCAAACAATCTTTAGCAACATATTTTTGTGTGGTTGAAAATAGATCTATCTTGGTGTCAAGTATATTTTATTGCTTTTTCGTTTAGTAGGTTCATAAACAGTTATAACTTGTATGCGAAAGAAGATGATTCGAGCTATTATAACGATAGCAACTTGTTGAGTCTTTTTGGAAGGTTCGAAACGATTTGAAGCTTTGCTAGGTGAAAGTCAAATCGTTATCATTGTTATGTGAATTGGTGTGATTTCAATAAAACTGAAAGTAAACATATTCACATGTATAATGGTGTGAGTGTGACAATTTTATGAGTTCTATCATCACAATTAAAATCATTTTTTCAGCCGAATAATCAATCATGATGTAGTGACAAGATAAACTTGATCGGGAGATGTTCAAATGAGAAACTTGTTTTGGGTAAGAATGATAAGAAACTTAGCGATTGGATCTTGATATAATAAAAAAGAAAGGGGATGTATTTTAATTTTAGCCACTTTTGTTGACTTTTTATTTACTTCCCTTATTTTTTTAAATATTCATAACTTTCACATACAACATTTTTTTTTTTAAAACTACACCATAAAAACGAGTGTTTTTTTTTCTTTAAAACGTGTATAATGTTGCTATATAAAAAAAATTAAAAAGTTACTTTTTTTTATTTTTGACACAATGTTCAGATCATTGTGTCAAAATGTTCGAATCATTGTGTCAAAATGTTCGAATCATTGTGTTATAATGATATATAATGTTGCTATATATCAAATTAAAAAAAAAAATTACTCTTTCGGTTTTTGACATTATATGACACAATGATCTGAACACTTTGACACAATATGACACAATGATCTGAACATTTTTGACACAATGATCTAAAACATTTTGATACAACTTAAAGAGTAATTTTTTTTTAATTTTATATATAACAACATTGTACGCGTTTTAAAGATAAAAAAACGTACGTTTTTATGGTGTATTTTTTATAAAAAAAAATAATGTCGTATCTAAGAGTTATGAAGATTTAAAAAATGAGGCGAATTTGATAAAAAGTCAAAAATGCTCATCCATCTTTTATTTTATTTGGTTTTTCTTTCTAAATTACCCAGGAAAACTTTGAGCCATAGATCTTTATTTAATTGAAGATCTAATTACTATTATTATTTCTTATCTAAACTAAACTTCTCGTAAACACACCAAACTTTATATATTTATTCTTTTGTTATATTTGTGTATCATCACCCTTTATCCGATTTCTTGTTTTCATTAAGATGTAATTGTCCACTAAAACCTGTTCCCTTTGTGGAGGTCTTGTCGACTCCTCATAGGGGAAATCCTCATCCTGTTGATGGGAAACTAAGCTTTCAAAGCCGTGTTCGTGCTTGAATCAAACACATCTGTTTTTTCTTGACCGACAGTTGAACTCAACACCATTGAGATTTAGTAGGTGGTGGTGTTGCTCCGACGCGCGGGGACTGCGGGTGGGGAAGACGATGATACTATCTATTATTATTTTATTATTGTTAATTATACAGGTTGAATCATTAAAAATTAAAACTATATATATAGTTGATAATTCATGAATATTCTTCTTATTAACATAATAACGTATTGCATTACATTAAACAAAAAACTATAGTTATAATTCATAATATGGTATTGGTGACTTTACTCTCTTTATATAAAAAAAATATTTAGGGCATGTCTCTACTTGTATATTTGAAAAATGCAAGATAAACGTCACGATGTTTAAAAAACAATTAAACCCTTAATAGCGACTAACATCATGAATTATGAATTGACAAACTTGAGACTTTAAGGGCATGTTTGAGAGTGCTTATTAAAATGACTTTTGGCTTTTAGAGGAGGCAAAAAGTCAAAAAATACCCCTCCAAAAGCTAATAAGTCACAACATTGTGGCTTTTGGGTGCTTTTGGAGGGGCATTTTTGACTTTTTGCCTCCTCCAAAAGCCAAAAGTCATTTTAATAAGCACTCCCAAACATGTTTTAAGTCTGTATAGAAAGTTAAATAAGTATACAGTTTTAATAAAATTATAATGAACACATTCTAATTGTTGAGTATAAAATCTAAATTATAATCAAAAGATTATAATGTTATCAATAAAAAATGTTATGATGATATACATTATAAAACTTGCAATTGTATTAGTCGCGATGTCTAAAATTTTCAACTTGGACGAATATGACTCATTTGATATGGTACGGAAAAAACTATTTAATATTGGATAATATGAACATGATTTTTGTCGCTTATAAATTTCTTTATAAATAGTATCACCCACAACGCAACGCTGATTGAATTTGTAATCTAGTATTAGGTATTCATTAATTAAAATATTGAATATGATTTGCTCAATTATATTTGAAAACATACTAAATAAGTGTTTATTGGTATTTTATAAGTTTAAAAATTATTTTTAAATAAAAATAAGATGTAAATTAATATATGATTGTTACAATTCTATAAATATAAATAGATAAAAATATATCATGATTATAAAATAGGATATAATTTTCAATAAAAAATAAATTATTAGGGAGTAGATTTGGGAGGAAATTTTTTTGTGAGAATGAATCTAGTGTTGACATGTGTCAACCATTGTAATTGTTTATTAGAGTAGGAAGATTACTTCATTTTTTTTACTGTTATTATAAACCTATATTTGAAAATTCCAAATTTGAAATGGCTGTCTAATAAACTAATTTAAGATTATTAAGTACATATTTTATATATAAAAAATCTATTACATTTTTTTTTCTCGTAAAGCATATATATTACATGTTTATCAATTTTTAAAAATTAACGTATTGAATAACCATTTTATCCTTACTTTTAGGCTGTGTTTGGCGCGCCATAAGCTAGCTTATAAGCTAGCTTATCAGCTAGCTTTTTGACGTTAACAAACGGGGCTTTTTTAATAAGCTAGCTTTTTTTAAAAGCCCCGTTTGGTAACGTCAAAAAGCTAGCTTATAAGCTAGCTTTTGAAAAGCTAGTTGGAGTAGCTTTTCAACTAGCTTTTCAACTAGCTTTTATAATATTTCCAATTTTACCCTTCCCTAACTTATAAATAAATATCTTTATTTACATTTATGACATGTACTTTTATGTCATTTTATTTTTTTAAGCTAGTTTATCAGCTAGTTTTTACCAAACGTTATTTTTTATCAGCTAGCTTATAATTTATCAGCTAGCAGATAGCTTATCAGCTAGCAGATCAGCTAGCAGCTAGCTTTTCAGCTAGTGCGCCAAACACAGCCTTACAAAGTTTTTTTACATGTTTTTCTTCCTAAGACCTAAGGTTTCATTCGAAGTGAAAAACTTAGGTTGTCTTTAAACTCCAAGCCTTCAAACTCCTAACAGCTACACTCATGTTGCTGACCACCACCACTGGAAGCTCTCAACCCTCAAAACCCGTTCTTTCTCAATTAAGTCCATCATAAATCCATCAATTTGATGTAAAACCGTATCTCAACCACCATCAACTATTATTTTTGAATGACAAATCTATCATACTATTACTTCTAAACTACTCCACTAACTAAATTACACCAAGTACATCATTGCTTGGGTTTGGGCCTAGGACCTCCGACCAAGAGAACATAGCCTC
>JBCNJP010000006.1:63037963-63154837 GCA_039602395.1 Deinandra increscens subsp. villosa
AGAAGGAAGCCGCAGAAATGAACAAACGATCCTTCAAGTACGCCTGGGTGCTTGACAAACTTAAGGCTGAGCGTGAAAGAGGTATCACCATCGATATTGCCTTGTGGAAGTTTGAGACCACCAAGTACTACTGCACGGTTATTGATGCTCCCGGACATCGTGATTTCATCAAGAACATGATTACTGGTACTTCCCAAGCTGATTGTGCAGTGCTCATCATTGATTCCACTACTGGTGGTTTCGAGGCTGGTATTTCCAAAGACGGCCAGACCCGTGAGCATGCTCTTCTTGCTTTCACCCTTGGAGTCAAGCAAATGATTTGCTGTTGTAACAAGGTATATTGAGTTGTGAATTTCTGTTGTATGTAAACTTTTTTTCAGAGTTTTGTGTACTTTTGCTAACTCTGTTGGTTTGGTAAATGTAGATGGATGCCACCACACCGAAGTACTCAAAGTCGAGGTACGAGGAAATTGTGAAGGAAGTTTCATCATACTTGAAGAAGGTTGGGTACAACCCGGACAAAATCCCATTTGTCCCAATCTCTGGTTTTGAAGGAGACAACATGATTGAGAGGTCAACCAACCTCGACTGGTACAAGGGTCCCACCCTTCTTGATGCTCTTGACCAGATCAATGAACCCAAGAGACCTTCCGACAAGCCCCTCCGTCTCCCACTTCAGGACGTTTACAAGATCGGTGGTATTGGAACTGTGCCCGTGGGACGTGTTGAGACTGGTGTGATCAAGCCTGGTATGGTCGTCACCTTTGGACCTTCTGGGTTGACCACTGAAGTCAAGTCTGTTGAGATGCACCACGAAGCATTAACAGAGGCTCTCCCCGGTGACAATGTCGGGTTCAACGTCAAGAACGTTGCTGTCAAGGATCTCAAGCGTGGATACGTTGCATCGAACTCCAAGGATGATCCTGCCAAGGGTGCGGCCAGTTTCACCTCCCAGGTTATCATCATGAACCACCCTGGTCAGATCGGTAACGGGTATGCCCCGGTTCTTGATTGCCACACCTCTCACATTGCCGTCAAGTTCTCTGAGATCTTGACCAAGATCGACAGACGATCTGGTAAGGAGATTGAGAAAGAGCCCAAGTTCTTGAAGAACGGTGACGCTGGAATGGTGAAGATGCTTCCCACCAAGCCCATGGTTGTCGAGACTTTTGCTGAGTACCCACCACTTGGTCGTTTTGCTGTGAGGGACATGCGTCAAACGGTTGCGGTCGGTGTTATCAAGAGTGTTGACAAGAAGGACCCAACTGGAGCCAAGGTGACCAAGGCTGCAGTCAAGAAGGGAGCAAAATAAGGTGTTTGGTGTTTTTATGGAGTATTTTATGTTATGTGATTTCGTTTACTAGTTTTGAACTTTGTTTTGTTGAAGAGTTTTGTTATTCGACCCCTAGCTTTCAAGATTGTGCAAGTTTTATCGGTTGCAGACTTTTGTTGGTTAAATTTATAGTTCTCTTTCAATGAGTTGCTAGTTGGTCGGTAAAAAGCTTAATACTCGTGGATGTTTTTCTTTCTATCCATTTTTGAATATTTTGTTGTTTAACTTTTATATTTTTATTTAGTTTTATTAAATGTCTTTAAAGAATTCTTAGGAAAAATACACTTGTTCACCGCTTGCTTTGTGGCTGCTTGCATCTGGAGTTTGGTTTCTTCTTGGTGCGCCATCCTGCAAATCTTTGCTTTTTTCGTCTATGATTTTCTCTAAGGGGAGATTGGATTATAAGAAGGACCAAGCAATTTATGAAGTTATTCTCACCGGGTGTGATTTGGAACGACCGAAATGCGGCAGTTTTCAACTTTAAAAGGTCTTCAATCCCGTCTATTTTTCAGGAGATTAAGAGCCTTCCTTTAGGTAGCCATAGGAGTAGAAAAGGTAGGCTGGAAAAAATGCCGTGATTTTAACTTGTAATGTTTGTTGCTTTGTTCGGTTTGCTAGAGTGCCGTTCGTGGTAATGAGTTGATTGAGTTCGCTGATTCAAAAAAAAAAAGTTATCTTGGTGCCAAGTATTTTTTATTGCTTGTCCGTTAGCAAACAATCTTTAGCAACATATTTTTGTGTGGTTGAAAATAGATCTATCTTGGTGTCAAGTATATTTTATTGCTTTTTCGTTTAGTAGGTTCATAAACAGTTATAACTTGTATGCGAAAGAAGATGATTCGAGCTATTATAACGATAGCAACTTGTTGAGTCTTTTTGGAAGGTTCGAAACGATTTGAAGCTTTGCTAGGTGAAAGTCAAATCGTTATCATTGTTATGTGAATTGGTGTGATTTCAATAAAACTGAAAGTAAACATATTCACATGTATAATGGTGTGAGTGTGACAATTTTATGAGTTCTATCATCACAATTAAAATCATTTTTTCAGCCGAATAATCAATCATGATGTAGTGACAAGATAAACTTGATCGGGAGATGTTCAAATGAGAAACTTGTTTTGGGTAAGAATGATAAGAAACTTAGCGATTGGATCTTGATATAATAAAAAAGAAAGGGGATGTATTTTAATTTTAGCCACTTTTGTTGACTTTTTATTTACTTCCCTTATTTTTTTAAATATTCATAACTTTCACATACAACATTTTTTTTTTTAAAACTACACCATAAAAACGAGTGTTTTTTTTTCTTTAAAACGTGTATAATGTTGCTATATAAAAAAAATTAAAAAGTTACTTTTTTTTATTTTTGACACAATGTTCAGATCATTGTGTCAAAATGTTCGAATCATTGTGTCAAAATGTTCGAATCATTGTGTTATAATGATATATAATGTTGCTATATATCAAATTAAAAAAAAAAATTACTCTTTCGGTTTTTGACATTATATGACACAATGATCTGAACACTTTGACACAATATGACACAATGATCTGAACATTTTTGACACAATGATCTAAAACATTTTGATACAACTTAAAGAGTAATTTTTTTTTAATTTTATATATAACAACATTGTACGCGTTTTAAAGATAAAAAAACGTACGTTTTTATGGTGTATTTTTTATAAAAAAAAATAATGTCGTATCTAAGAGTTATGAAGATTTAAAAAATGAGGCGAATTTGATAAAAAGTCAAAAATGCTCATCCATCTTTTATTTTATTTGGTTTTTCTTTCTAAATTACCCAGGAAAACTTTGAGCCATAGATCTTTATTTAATTGAAGATCTAATTACTATTATTATTTCTTATCTAAACTAAACTTCTCGTAAACACACCAAACTTTATATATTTATTCTTTTGTTATATTTGTGTATCATCACCCTTTATCCGATTTCTTGTTTTCATTAAGATGTAATTGTCCACTAAAACCTGTTCCCTTTGTGGAGGTCTTGTCGACTCCTCATAGGGGAAATCCTCATCCTGTTGATGGGAAACTAAGCTTTCAAAGCCGTGTTCGTGCTTGAATCAAACACATCTGTTTTTTCTTGACCGACAGTTGAACTCAACACCATTGAGATTTAGTAGGTGGTGGTGTTGCTCCGACGCGCGGGGACTGCGGGTGGGGAAGACGATGATACTATCTATTATTATTTTATTATTGTTAATTATACAGGTTGAATCATTAAAAATTAAAACTATATATATAGTTGATAATTCATGAATATTCTTCTTATTAACATAATAACGTATTGCATTACATTAAACAAAAAACTATAGTTATAATTCATAATATGGTATTGGTGACTTTACTCTCTTTATATAAAAAAAATATTTAGGGCATGTCTCTACTTGTATATTTGAAAAATGCAAGATAAACGTCACGATGTTTAAAAAACAATTAAACCCTTAATAGCGACTAACATCATGAATTATGAATTGACAAACTTGAGACTTTAAGGGCATGTTTGAGAGTGCTTATTAAAATGACTTTTGGCTTTTAGAGGAGGCAAAAAGTCAAAAAATACCCCTCCAAAAGCTAATAAGTCACAACATTGTGGCTTTTGGGTGCTTTTGGAGGGGCATTTTTGACTTTTTGCCTCCTCCAAAAGCCAAAAGTCATTTTAATAAGCACTCCCAAACATGTTTTAAGTCTGTATAGAAAGTTAAATAAGTATACAGTTTTAATAAAATTATAATGAACACATTCTAATTGTTGAGTATAAAATCTAAATTATAATCAAAAGATTATAATGTTATCAATAAAAAATGTTATGATGATATACATTATAAAACTTGCAATTGTATTAGTCGCGATGTCTAAAATTTTCAACTTGGACGAATATGACTCATTTGATATGGTACGGAAAAAACTATTTAATATTGGATAATATGAACATGATTTTTGTCGCTTATAAATTTCTTTATAAATAGTATCACCCACAACGCAACGCTGATTGAATTTGTAATCTAGTATTAGGTATTCATTAATTAAAATATTGAATATGATTTGCTCAATTATATTTGAAAACATACTAAATAAGTGTTTATTGGTATTTTATAAGTTTAAAAATTATTTTTAAATAAAAATAAGATGTAAATTAATATATGATTGTTACAATTCTATAAATATAAATAGATAAAAATATATCATGATTATAAAATAGGATATAATTTTCAATAAAAAATAAATTATTAGGGAGTAGATTTGGGAGGAAATTTTTTTGTGAGAATGAATCTAGTGTTGACATGTGTCAACCATTGTAATTGTTTATTAGAGTAGGAAGATTACTTCATTTTTTTTACTGTTATTATAAACCTATATTTGAAAATTCCAAATTTGAAATGGCTGTCTAATAAACTAATTTAAGATTATTAAGTACATATTTTATATATAAAAAATCTATTACATTTTTTTTTCTCGTAAAGCATATATATTACATGTTTATCAATTTTTAAAAATTAACGTATTGAATAACCATTTTATCCTTACTTTTAGGCTGTGTTTGGCGCGCCATAAGCTAGCTTATAAGCTAGCTTATCAGCTAGCTTTTTGACGTTAACAAACGGGGCTTTTTTAATAAGCTAGCTTTTTTTAAAAGCCCCGTTTGGTAACGTCAAAAAGCTAGCTTATAAGCTAGCTTTTGAAAAGCTAGTTGGAGTAGCTTTTCAACTAGCTTTTCAACTAGCTTTTATAATATTTCCAATTTTACCCTTCCCTAACTTATAAATAAATATCTTTATTTACATTTATGACATGTACTTTTATGTCATTTTATTTTTTTAAGCTAGTTTATCAGCTAGTTTTTACCAAACGTTATTTTTTATCAGCTAGCTTATAATTTATCAGCTAGCAGATAGCTTATCAGCTAGCAGATCAGCTAGCAGCTAGCTTTTCAGCTAGTGCGCCAAACACAGCCTTACAAAGTTTTTTTACATGTTTTTCTTCCTAAGACCTAAGGTTTCATTCGAAGTGAAAAACTTAGGTTGTCTTTAAACTCCAAGCCTTCAAACTCCTAACAGCTACACTCATGTTGCTGACCACCACCACTGGAAGCTCTCAACCCTCAAAACCCGTTCTTTCTCAATTAAGTCCATCATAAATCCATCAATTTGATGTAAAACCGTATCTCAACCACCATCAACTATTATTTTTGAATGACAAATCTATCATACTATTACTTCTAAACTACTCCACTAACTAAATTACACCAAGTCACATCATTGCTTGGGTTTGGGCCTAGGACCTCCGACCAAGAGAACATAGCCTCTCTACTAAGTGAGCTAGTCCCACATTCGTCTCAACCCCATCAACTTATTGGTTGAAAGTTTAGGTTTACATCATAGCTTAATCAAGAGCCCCATGCTCACCCTGGACTTTATTTAATAATGTGCAAGGTCATTTCTAGATGTGACTAAGGTCAACTATCGACTATACATATATCTACACTAACCTACAAAAAACAGTTTCTGTACATGCATTTACTGTGCTATCTTGATCTCTCACTACTCTCTTACTGAGAAATATTTACCATCACACTAACATAACTCAAACACGTGGTTAGACATTATTGCAAAATACATAGGCTAGCAAACCAAATATGAAAATTCATGTTTTTGGGAACAAACCAATAACCACAACTTGTCTTCAACAAACTAGGATAAAAACGTGTTTATTTTTAACAACATTCAGTTCCCACATGGACAGTTTTATATTTGGTCTGGTAGTGTGTGGAACAAACAAACAGTTGGTTCTCTTTCGTTCCTTATCAAGACAACAAAAGCCATAAACAATTACTTGTATGTTTAAAAAAAAATTGTTTACGAACTAATCCCATGTCGATTGGACCAGTTATTTGAGCTAAAAAAATAAAGCAAGACGATGGCTAAAATACAAGGTCTCGGTGTTCAGCCTTCATTCAAAACTAAACTTGGTAGTAAACAAAGAGAACTGCTTTTGCATATCACCACAACAAAACTGTGGTTGCAGTTAGGAATACAAATAACAGGAATGGGGAAAAAAGAAAATGAGTACCTATATTTTCTATCAAAGATTACTCCAATATGGTTGTTGAACAATTATCAAGCAGTGTCACCCACAACCCTGTGTCTGTATGATTAATCTTCGACCGACCTGTTACAGCTATAATAATAAGTAAACAGGTGACACGGAGTAGTTCGAACTTCGAATGCATGAAAAACGACTCAAACGATTAATTGTAGATCATCACAATCAAGTGATTAACTGTTTATAACCTCTGAAGCTGTTTTAATGAAAAAATAATCACTCCAGGTGATAATAGCTTTTATAGTCGCGTTTCAAATATTAGTTGTCTATAAAAATCAAAAGAACCGAGAAAAAATGTTTGTGGGACACAAATCCATTGACTAGTTATGCGACCTCACTGTTTGCTAGGTATAACAGAGTGTCTAAAAATACCTTAAACGTAAATCATAACTCTTTATCGTCATCAAGCTGTGCATTCGCTGCTGCCGCTGCCTTTTCTGTTTCTTCTAAAACAAATGATCTCAGAGCCTCAACATCCCGTTTACCTGAAATTCGCCCACCAGTTATACAACTAAAATTTGCTAAAAACTGAAAGCTTTTACAAAGAACGGGAGGCTATAATCAAGAAAACTGGAAATTAATTTTCTTTTTTTGTAGGGAAAACTAAAAAAAAAGTAGTTTAAGCGGTCAGCTTAGTTTATAAAGAAAACTACACAAAAGTAGTTTAAGCAGTAAGTGTAATTACCAACTAGCTATTATAGTTCTTTGATGTTCAGAAACTTTTTGAAGGGCACAAAATCCGTATGCTTGTGAATAAGGTTAACAAGTTCACCAGAATATGCAAAAGATGAACACTGACTAGCAAGTAGCATGAATCTAATGAGGTTCATTGTATCATCACCTTAAGAGATTTGTGTGTTTTTAAATTGATTAAACAATAAACGAAGGGTGCAGCTAAAAACAGTGTTGGAATCCGAATGTCAGTTCTTACACATCTGTCATTCATCTAAATCAAATAACAGAGATATAACATCTTCCTCTCATGATACACTTTAATTCATCATTCTGGCCAACGAAGATTCCTGCTGACCAAGAGATTCAAACTGACCTGTCACGATTTTCTCTATAGACTTGAATCCAGCTACGACTGTCTTGCCTATTATGTCACATTTTTGGGGGGGTGTGGGGGGGGGGGGGGGGTGGTGGGGGTGGGGGGTTCTGATATGGGGTCAGTATTACAGATCTAGCAAAAGAAGCCTGATTTTGTTATATCCTCTCACATGGCGACATACCACATTACCACTTATTTGCCACTACTGAAAATGGGAAGCAAAGGGACAAAAACAACTTTCAGCTTGGTTTTAAAAAGTGCGAGAGTCGCGGTTGCAATAGGGCCCAATGAGTCGAGGCACGAGGCAAAGGCGAGAACGCACACATCGCGTATGCCAGGTGCAGGGTATTTATATAATATCTTTTATATTTATGACATGCTTCTATCATTACATAGCCAAAATTCAGATATATATAACTTCTACGAGTTCTATCTTATTTAACACATAGTTACAAAGACGCGAGGCGCACTCAAGGCACATAGGGCCCACTTAGGCCTAGGCGATAGACGCAAAAAATGACCCCGTTGTCCTAACCTCGCCAACTCCACTTGCCTCTCCTACAACTTTCCATGTAAACTGTCCACCATCATCAAAAACTCGTTCATCATCCATCCTCCTAGTTAACCACTCATTGCTATCATCGATTTCATTAAAGAATATTGGATCATAGGCCACATTCGAATCATGTTGATTCATAAGCAACTTATTATACATTTATACTTAACGTACACAAGATCATGCACTTTTTGGTGTTCTAGTGGATTTTGTTCATAAAGTGCAAAATAAAATAGCATCAACTCTTTTTAACATTGGAACCTGAAGCAAAAGCAGATGGATTACATTAAAAGAATCTGCAAGTGCCTTAAATACCTTGGAAGCAGAAGCGCATTTATTGCACGTCGACCAAAAAGAACGCCTATGCACAAGAGGCGCTCACTTTTCACAACTATGATTTAACATATAAATGACCTCTATGAACAACCTAAAAGGCTATATGTACAACCTCCCAATACACATAATATGCCCATGTACTAGAGTCACACCTCAAGCAAATTTGACTTGCACTTATGTACACATGTCGCCTCACATCGTCGGAACTCGGAAGTAATGCCTCTCTCGCCAGAGTGTGCCTCATGGCGCGTTGCGGGTGTGTTTTTTAAACTAAGCTTTTTTAGAAATGGTTATTTTCTTAATGTCTAGAGGTCTTTTTATTCCAAATTTTGTTTCTATTGTCTAGAGAAATGCCTAGTAAATCACCAATATATATTGGGGAGTTCCTACTTTTGTAAGGCATATTTGATGAATATGAAAAACTTGAGAGTTCACTCTCTATCTTCTTACAATCTTCATTTTGCTTTATAGATATCTGATCCCGATGGTGTGACTTAAGCTTGATGGAATAATTTCCTTTAAAGATTTGAGTAGTGGGTTCTTATATTTTCTTCATCCTGTTACTAATTCACAGCTTAGCAGCTGTTACTTAGCAATTCAGTCCTTAATTTTGGATTCAATTTTCTGTCCAGGAAATCATTTCTTCACCAGCCTTTGATTTCAGATCGATTACACATATCCATGAATGAGAGAAGGCATATGCTCCCTTAGTCTAGAAAAGATTCAACATTTACTATTCTGGTCGGTCAACATGCACATTGTTGAAAAGATGCCAGTCCAAATTTACCTAGCTTTTCATTAACAAGCATTAAGTTTTCTCAATTCTGACTTATTAAAAAAATCTTTTAGGTGTTTGATAATTACTCAAAGACTTCTACTAAACCAACTACCAGATCAAAATTTCGGTTTGTTTTGGGACAAAAGTAATAGTTGTTGATATTTGCATAAGGAGCCACTACTGATTAAAATAAATGTGATCAATTTAAAAATATGTGCCTAATATTCAATGCCGTCCACCAAACCCTATTCAAATGGCATACCATTGTAGCAATACTAAAAGGGAACCAGTAAAACAAGTACATATGCAACCGTTTCTCACTTATGCATAGCACAAGCTGTAAGGATGCATACAAGCTAGCTAGTGATGCAGCTGCAGGGTTAATTGGTGGTTCTAAATTAGCCATTGTGTCAAAATTCCGATAGTAGACTAATTGCTTGTTGAAACTGAAGGAGATCTTCACAGATTCGTATTCAATTGAGAAAAATGACTTCAACTAAAAAATTGGCTTATTTGATAGTGCCTAGCAAAGATGAAAGTAAAACCATACCTCGATATCTGGCAACTTCTTCACCATTATAGAAAACCTTAAAACTGGGATATGATCCAATCTTAACCTTGGAACAAAGAGGTTTATTAGTACCACAATCCACTTCACCAACCTCTATCTCATCTTCCCCTTCCATTGTCTTTCCAAAATCCTCCCACAATGAACCCAAACTCTTACTGCATCATCAATACAAATCAAAAGAACACAAACAAACATCTTAAACTCGTCACCAAAGTGATTCATGTAATGAATAGATTTAAATAACTACTCACCAGTGCTTACACCATGGGACACAGAATTTCACAAACCAAGCAGTATCCTTCTCTTTTACCTAAACAATAAGCAAAAAAAAAAAAAAAAAAAAAAAAAACAGTAAGCATACACAAAGCAAACAAAAAATGTGGAGATTAATATGTCACATCTACAAACTCTTCAGATCGAAAATATTAGGTCAGTAGGAATATCATCTAACCTCATCAGTAAATTAACAGAGATTCAAAATTACATTTGATAAACCAATGATAGCACAAATAAGCGTTAAATGTGTACAAAATCAAATTATTATCTCCATGGAGAAGTACTATACTTCTCCATGAACAATGATGGAGCGTGAACTAGGGCACTGATACCTCACGAAGTAGGAGATAATCCGAGATCTTAGAGCACAATAATCACAGTAAAACATCACACACTAACGATATCAAATAAAATAGAATAAAAGGATCGTAGATTACCTTGTCGGAAAAGGTACCTTCGGTTAGGGTTATGACTTCAGCTTTTGAATCGTGCACCAAGGTCGAGAGTAGCAGTGATGAAATTAGGAGTACAGAAACCAGAATCGATTGATGATAGGCTTTCATGGCAGCTGCTTGGATTAGCAGATCAGATTCGATGTTCTTCGAGTAAAGCGTTCGGAAGATTAAGATTTTGCAAACGGCAACCCGTTACCAGTTACATAATCCTTTTTCTTCCCCTTCAAAATAAATATAACATGGCTTTATTTTTTCTTATTTTACTTTTTGTGTTTTTTTTTATAAAGTCTCAAATTGTTACCAACGCAAACGTTCATGGTATTCACGTATTCACAACGCTAATGTCCATTATTCTCACAAACAATCCAAATTATCATGCTAAATCGGTTTTTTCATCAATTCTTTCCACAAGTGACTTTTTTAACCCTAACGCTAAAAGTACATATGCAACCCACCTCAAATTTACTCCGAGAGTAAAATGGCAAGAAAACCGTACGTCTAGACGGACATGGACGGAGCTTCTTTAGGGTCCCGGGTGGCTGTGGTCCCCCGTGTTTTTTTCGCTGCGTAGTATTAATTTTCAGTTTTTCACCCCATTGTTTGAAAAAAAAAACTATATACTGAGTCTGGTCTCCCATATACTGAGTCCGGTCCCCCATATACTGAGTCAGGCTCTTCCTGAATTTTTGTTCATGCTCCACCACTGCGGACGGACAAACTCCACATGTGGGAAGGATACTTTGCTCAAAATGAACACCTCAACGGACATCCGCGTTGGGGATAGTCTAAAGTAATATAATTTGTTTTATCTACTAAATTCTTATTAGTAGTAGATTAAACTGCCTCTTGTGACTCAGACGTTCGTTGTTCGTGGTGTGATAGAACCCGATTCGAGATCGATGATCAAGTAAATCTAAAGAACAAAACCATAAATGTAAACATAAATAACAACGATATTGATGCAAATTTTCTATTTTATTCCCGTAATTATATATATATTATATATTATATAATATATAATATATACAAATCAGATTGGTTTTTATGTGAGTGTTAGACATTGTTCTTCGGGATTTAATCTCAGTCGGTCGATGCTTTCCTTTACCCTATGTCGATGCCCAGTCGTTCGATGCTTTTCTTTACTCTATCTCGATGGTCTTTTTATTATTTGTCTCTCTCTCTCATTATTAGACTTCATTTTATTCATCTCTCTCTTATTAATACTCATTTTTATTGTTGAGATCATTCACAATACTTCTTCATCTTCACTTTTATAATTTAATTAACCAAAAAAAAAAACACATCTATCCACAAAATTTAAAGATTTTTAAAAAACGCTTCATATTTCATTTATAATCCTTAAAAACATATATAAAACATATATATGGTATATGAATTTGTATATTTACCAATTCATTTATTTATCTTTTAAAAGTTAAAGATAAGTTTTGAATATAAAGATGATTATTATTTCTTATAGTTTCTTTTTTAAATTAAAAAAGTTAGTTTAATATAAAGAAACTATTGTAAGTTTTTTGGTAAAAAACAATTGCCTTCCAAAAACATATTCCTCCGATGGTGAAGAACGAGAAGAACGCCTCCCTACGGGTCATTCATCTCGAGTAGCTTGTCACTTGACCCCGTTAAAAATCACACTTAAAACCTACCTACTACTAAACCAATTTGTTTCCTTTTACTCCAGCTCCTGTTGTTATGGCAAATGTATAAGCTGCTAGTCGCTTGATCCCAATATACACAACCAAATAATTTCCAAACAAAACTGGTAATCATTAGTAATTGCATTTTACAAATATAATAAAAAAAAAAAACACCTTAATTATTACAAGTTACAACAATATTCAACTGCGAATTTACAGAAATAAATTTCCAGTGGCAGTTGAATATACCACCAACATTCATGTAGAGAAATCCCCAAATATCATAGACTGTCCAAGTGCCGTTCTTACACGAAGCTGCATAAAAACAATAGAGAATCATTCAAGAAAGTATCACAAATTCAAGATAAAAACTGATGCATAAACTTCATGGTATTTTCGGTTATAATCCCACTTGAATTGGACTGATATGTGTAATTGATAAGTAAAGGTAGAAAATGAACAGTTCAGGGTGATGGATAGAAACATGGATTAACGCAAAAACTGGTAGAATTTTCTACCGGTCGGGTTAGGTTGGCTCAAAGCACTTTTTGTGTAAATCTTTAACCTTTTCTACATACATTTGTTTACAAAAGAATGAAAAGATAGATTATCTCAATACTCCAACGTTTTGATCGAAACTATTTATGATATTTTATGCATTAAAATACACATTGGAAGATATATGACCCACATAACATTATACGATCATTTGATCGGCTCTGCCAGCTAAAAAAACAATGGTTTTTTTTAATAAAATAGAGTCAAGAATAAGACCTTAACATCCAAGCATGGATCGTTGGCCATGTTCTTCAGTTGAGAAACAATTCCTGCATTTCTTAATTTTACTACACGTGCTAATGCACCAGCCCCCGTTGGAATGGTGAGATTTACTATAGTCCAAACAGCAGCTGTTCTTAATTGGGCAACATCACTTTGCAACATAGTCACCATTATCGATTGGGTGTCATTTTTACTTGACTCTGGGAGAATTTGGCACATAACTGCTTCTTTTTGGAACTCTTTTCCAGATGCCACATTGCACAGGACATACATTCCCTGTTCAATATATATACTTTTAGTTGTTTGGAGTGACCAGAATATATATTTCACCTAATAGTAAAATCGGGTGGGCATGCCTATGGGCTGTCAGTGATCCAAATTTGCCGTTCAAATTAAAAAGAAGAAAAGAACACTAATAGTATAATGGCAAACCCCAATATTTTTCAACAGTTTTCTTCAAACAAGAGGATAATTCTGTAATTATTTATGATATGATACTCACATATCTCTATTCAGAAGATGTACGTTCCGAAATGGATTAACAGATATCAGAAGTCGAACTTTTTTATCTAAAACAGGACAAACAATTTTTTTTAGCTAAAGCAAGCCGGACCTGTTTTTAATGCATACGACCTCCTAAATGGTTGAATTTAAAGATTTAGATTATTTCTGAAAGAATATTAATTTGGAATCATAATCAGCGCATTTGCTATTTACTAGAAAACTCAAAAACAGATCGTAAAATAAATTAAGAATAAATGTAACTCGTAAAACAACAAAAGAAGTACAACATGCTACTCAGATTTTTGTATGCAAATTTGATAATAAGGTGGAAAGAGTTGGAACCTGTATCAAAACTTCAGGTTTTGAAGAGCTCCATACTTGTCTTCCAACAGCATTCAGTAAAAGAGCATCCTCAGTGAAGACATACTCGATAGAGTCCACAGGCCCATTAACAAGGTTGCAAATAAGGCCCAAAGCTTGCTCTTGGACACAAGCACTAGTATCTGTTACAAGTAATGATGATCAATTGATCATGCACCAGTCAATGTATATTTCATGCATTTATTTATGAACTGGTCATCTTTATCTCTAACAGGTCAAGTGTTGCCCAAGATGTATTTCTAGTGTATACAATTTCATACATCATTTCATCCAACAACTTGGTAAGCATGCTTGGCATGTTATTATTTATAAAAAATTAGAACTTTTGGACAAAAAGTAAGTCGAGTCTACCCTATCTGTTGCCACTTGTACCAAAAAATACCCATTTTGACCTGCTACCCGATCCACTTGGCCAGCCCATTTTTCACCTCTAGGAGTGACAATTGGATTACCAGAAATGAGGCTTGTTAGTGACAATGCTCTGAGCTCCAAAAAGATTCCTTCTTTACACCTGCTGTCGACAAGAAACATCAAGTTTCTCAAAGCCCGTACAGCATTTACCCTAACTCTTGAGTCCATAGATTTTGATAGCTCAACAAGATGTTTCACACCTCCATTTTGTACAAAAATAGACTTGTGCGTTGTAAAAGCAATCACTAAGTTACTGATAGTGCACAGTGCAGCAACCTGCAAATTAATCCAGCCAACCTTTAGTCAACACCAAATGAGAGTGAGTTCTGTGTTAAGACATCTGTTAACTGATAAAAGCCCTCAAACTCAAGCCCGAGAATTAAATTTAAAGTTACGATGTACCTGAACGGAAGTAGAAGTATCATGTAGAAGCCGAACCAGCGGTAAAATAACTGCCTCTGTCATAAAATTACCTGCACTCAGATACTGACAAAATATACTTTTAGAGAAGATGGTCAAAAAAATCTTTAACACAATATCCCATGTTTTTTTAAGGAACCACAAACCTTAACTGAGCGGGAGATATTTTTCAAACATATGCAAGCAGCAACACACACATCCACAGCAGCATGACTCAGAGCATCAGTTATGATGTTTATGGTCTGTAGCTGTGAAGCCAATAGTTAAACAAGAAAAATACATAAATAACATAAGAAATTTCACATAGAACAGTTTTCAAACATTAAAAAGATACCTTGGGTGATTGTAAAAGTGCAGATCTGCAACATTCCAGGTTCGAGCACAGATTAGCCAGTATCATTAACATTCCCTCAAGACGTTTGGGTTGCAATAATTCCTTTTGCATGTGGTCACAAAGTTTAACAATTGTATTCGCCTCAAAAGCCAATTTTTGTAGCCCCTCTTCATCTGCTATGAAACTAGATAAAGTAAACAATGCTTCATCTCCCACTTGACCAGAATCATCAATAAGTTCAAGTAATATTAATATCAATTTGGTTCGGATTCCCACGGATTGAAGATAAGACGGAACAGCATTTCTAATCAAAATTAAGCACATACATGCAAGCAATCTTGTTCTCGGATACCTATCTTTTGTCAACTCTATTAAAGTACCCCACGTCCTACCATTTTCAGGTCCCACAAACTCCAAAATAACTTGTGGGTTTTCTTTTATTACTGTAGCAAATGACTCTAAGCTGGCATCTCTTTGGCTTGTGGTGCCTTTAAGAAGGTTGATAAGCCTTTTCAGAGTTCCAGCATCACCCAGTATCTTCTGCTCATCATTTGTTTGACACGAATGTGTTATGATACTTGCACCAAGTCCAGTTAAATTTTCATTATTTTTATCTAACAAAGATATAAGAAATTCCATGTTTTTCTCTTGGAAAAAGTCGTACTTAGGTGCCACCTTTGATTGATATATCATTTTAAGGGCACGAGCACCTGCATCTACAACCTGCATGATAAATTCTGAACTCTTAAGTATGCCTTGACTCAGGTGAATGTATCAAGTTTGAACATATGTATGCAATAATTGTTTTAGTTCTAGTTGTGTGTGAAACCTGTTTATCATGAACTATATTTGTAAAAAATATAAAAGAGGATCAGGTTATAACATATATCCTTGTATTGTTGATTTTTTTGTGATGATAAGTAAAAGTAAACAATGTACCTGAATTTTGGATTCAGAACAAATATCATATTCATTCACAAGACACAACTAATCAGTGAATCAACCGTCAAACCTTTCAAAAATACCAAGCAGGATAAATCGGTGTAGGTGGGGATCAGTTAAGTTTATCTTACTAATTCGATTCATAAACATTAAAGCCAGGTAATTATTACACAAGTTGAAAAACCAAATTAAGCCCAAAAAATAATTCACCTCAAAAGTAAGTTTTATCTCATGTACCCTAATTTTCTACACGTAACCGGATCACTTTGCAATTATGAACCCAATTAGATACGCAATCAAAATGTTAGTGTCTGGGAGATAAAAAAGAAATTAGTACATCTACCTATGTAACTGTTATAGATCAAAGGGTACAGATTACTGTGTAATATTGATTCAAGTACAAGAGAAACAGCTTGTGTTTTCTGTTTTCATGTCGAGGTAAGGCATGTATTTTGCTATTTTCAATATTCATAGGCATAACATTATTAGTCATCAAAGGTTTACACATTCCATAGCCAACAATAAACATAAGAAATCTAGTTGTCCAGTTACATAAACATTATATTCCACTTCAAACTTCCTTACTATATCCCTGGTACATGGCAGTTGGACATTTTTACAGTCACAACATACTGTTTGCTCTGTGTAACAATGTAGTTGAATTCCCAAACTGCATTTAACATTGCCATGTAATTTAGCTATAGGATCAACAATGATATACTCATAAAAGTTTGATTTATCAGCAAAATAGACAATCTCATCATGAAGAACATAAAAACCTCGAACTGCTTATACATCTATCAAATATACAACATACTATCAGCATATCATGTAGGAACTATGAACCATAAAGCAAACTTATCAGATCACATAGATACATGAATATTTGATATTGAATTTAAAACTAAACCGTCCAGAATGTAAGTTATCGAACTGCATCCTGTACAGGCTAACCTAACCCTAACCGATTGTTAATTCCTAGAGTGACAATGCGATCAACAAGTCATGGTAATTGAGAATTGAAAAACAAACCGATGTGAAAGGAATTAGGGATACCTTTTCGTTCGAATGTGAAAGGAGATTTATAAGGTGCGGAAAAGCTCCGGCATCTAGAACGGCCTTAACGCCGGAATCAACACCGCAGGCAAAACTGCCTATGGTAGCGGCACACTGGATGAGGAGGGAATCGGAGGTGTAGGGAGCCGATGAGAGAATGGAAACGACGAAAGGGACGGCGCCTAGTTTGATGTACGAGAGCTTCTTCGTTCGATTGCCAATTATCTGGTTCTTAAGTTCCCTGAGGTCCTTTAATTTGGCTTCTCCGCCGTCTGCGGCGGCGGAGCGAAGCCGTTCGATCAAACCCTCAGGGCGGTGAGTCGACGACGCGGAGCCTGGCATGGTCGTTGGACGACGGCGAATGTCATACGCGCCGCACCAACGCGTGTTTGTAGCCGCGTTAGTGTGTTTGGGAATTAAATGGGTCTTCAAGCTTTAATTTGACGGGCATTTCATCTTCTTGTTATTGGTCGAATATTTTCCGCCTCTAAATTTGTTTAAGATCTATATTAACTTTTTTATTTTTTTAGGTTTTTGACATTTAAAAAAAAATTAAAGGTTTATTATATTTTGTTTCATGTATATTTTTCGAAGCAGCTATTTCAACATCCCTATACGCAGCGTAAAGGTAAATACGTTGCGTATTTGACCGCTATCAGACAGACCGACATTCCCTGTAACTGCTGACTATTGACGTGACCCTATACGTTGCGTATCAGGCAAAACGCTGCGTATAGGGTTTAGGATGAATTTAAATTTCGTTTTATTCTTTTATATATAATTTTTTTTTTAAGTTTTGTGTTTGTTTGGTTTGTATATTAGGGTTTTGGTAAATTTAAAAATAATTTGTAGTTTTATATGTTATGAGCCAATCACTAAATATTTGAAATAATTATTTCTGGACGTCTAAGCCCCTACTATTAGAATACAAATTATGAAGGCTCACATAAGAAAATATACCATTACTTAAAAAAGGTTTTACACGATACAAACATAAACTCAATAAATATAAAAATTGAAACTGGTTTATTGAGAAACAAAACCCGCTCAACCAATCCTACATCAGATTTTGTTTTGGAGGCTGGTTTTTGCCGGGATGTTTTGGATGCCTGTTACGTAAGTAGTCTTTGCCGGTCTTCGCACCTATCGGACATCGCACAACAAAGACTTGCATTAACCTGTTATCTGGACTATTGCAGGAACTGAGAGAATGTGTGTCCAAGTCGTCTCTTAATATATGCAACCCCGTGTCAAGATTTCGACTATCATCGGGCTTATAGTAGAACCAAATATTGGTCTGATTATCATACCCGAGATCCTGCATGATTAAGGACATATAAGAAAAATCAAACATATTAACGTGTAGGTAGTCAACGCAATTACACACACCGCCCACGTAACTCCTCCCAGGTGCATCCGTGAATTCACCTCCATGGTGAATCCTTACGGTGAAATAATCTGCGTTGCCTGCATATATAGAATCAACCAGTAACCCGCCCTCCTGATCATTAGGCGAACGGATCGAATACAAACGTGGGTTAGTGGAAGCCATTACGAGTTTTGGAGTGGAAAATTTAAGTATGGAAGATGAAAGAATGTGGGGAGTTTGGAATGAACCTTCAAGTGTATATATAGTATGAGAATACACTGCGTATGTATTAATACGCTGTGTATTGGTTAATATTTTAATATTATTTTAAATATTTATTCTTTAGCTTATGTATTTATTTTCATCAGCATGGCTTGAAAAGATGAAAACACTCTTCATCAGTAAAGGGTCTTTACAAGCCCTGTCTGTTATAAGTAGATACGTATATATCACATAGTATATACCATTTACAGAAAACTGGCCGCAATCACCCAAATTACTTCACCAATACGACATGAGTTTCGGTAGGAGATCGTGGACGACTCGATCGACTAATCAACGTTACCTCGGTTTAATCGTGGATGACGCATACAGCCGTAATGCAGTATATTTTACTTTAAATATCTATCATTACGGTCATTTTACAGATTTACCGGGAAGGAGATACGTTGAAGGCCGTTGTACTTTGGCGGATTACTGCGATGTGAATGAGTTTAGATTCTATGATATGAGTCTAATCATGCCACATCTGGGGTATGAAAATACAAACAACATGTGGTTTTATTATAAAAACCCTTATCTTGATCTTGACAACGGTCTCGAACCGTTAACAAATAATATGGACGTTGGTCGTCTGATTTCTTTCATAAATGAAGACATCAGAAGTGTTGATGTCTACGTCATTGACAGTGAGCTGGGAGCAAAGACTGAAGAAGAATACCCGAAGAGCCGGGTGAAATGGGACGCCTCAAGCTCCAAGGCAACAAAAAACTGTTTTAAAATTTTAAGAGTTATACCGTGTTTGTGTTTTTAAATATTTTATATTTTATGTTGAAAATAAACGTCCCGTAAGAAATTAACATTGTTATAATTTAACTCATAAAATAACGGTTACATTGACAATCTTGTTCAAAATAAAACAGAACTAAAAACTAACAGCGCTAAAAATCTGGTTCAAAACGACACCGATAAATTTGGTCGGCCATATACCGCGGCGGTATGCCGCGCATGTCTCCTTCAAATCGTCGCCCATATTTAACGTCTTACCTTCCACCAACTTTTCCATCAACAAGCATGCAACCACTCCAGAATCCGAACCTAGACTGGTAGAATCTTTGGGTAGATACTCTTCGTTCGCAGCGAATGTCATAATTCTTTCACCCGGTCCTGTATAAGGTGCGTTGTACCGTTGCCAATAATGTATCTCTTTCAACAGCCATCCAAAACAAATACCCATCACATCAAATGATTCTGAATTAAACAATAAACGTGAGTACTCTTTTTTGTACCTATGATTCGTCCAGAACTGAAGCATCTTCAAGGTTCGCATGTCGATACGGTCATACGACACAACAACCACTCGTTAACGCCGTTGGCATATAAAGGCAAATAAACGTACACCACCTCCCAAAAGGGGGGAAATAGTTCATCCGAACCGTTGGCATATCTGACAGCGATCTTTTCGCCTTTATGGCACATGTCGTCTCTAAATTGTGGTGGTAGGATCGACCAACGAAACCCTGACGGACCGTTTATCTTAATTTTTCCCTGCCTGCGTCGCATCATCCTATTAACCCACGCTTCAATGTGCTGTGAAACATTTAAAAATATTATAAAATACTTAAACCCACACAAAAAATACAAAAAAACCATCCACAAATTACATACCTTTTCCGATAGTTCACCGTTCTCCTGGTATCCAATAAGAGACCCCCAGAATCGACCGTCGAACCTGGTGTCAACGAGAAACTTAGAATAACAAAACGGAGCATCGCCGTTGTTGTAGAACCTTAAAACGTTCTCCGACCACTTATCGGAGTTCTTGTTAGGAAATACCCACCTCGGTGGATTTGTTTTTTCTACAACAACTTCTTCTTCCACCGCATCTTGTCTAACAGATGATCCTTCACCGGATTTTTTTGTTGGCCTCCATTTTTTTAGAAACCCACTTCGAGGACTTTGGGGTAGGTTGTGAATGATATTCACCGTCGTTTACCTCGTGACGTTTCGACATCTTTACCGGGTCTTAGCTTAGAAGAAACGTTTGGAAAAAATTAACTTGAATGGTTTGAGATTGAGGATTTTTGAGATTTAGTTTGGGTGAAAAATTGTGGGAGATAATGAGAGATTTGTAGGAGAAATAATCTCAGAAACACATACGCTGCGTATTGCTAAATACGCAGCGTATTGAATTAAAAACCCTAATCCTATCCGGATAATAATGATGTCTTGATTAAAACATTCTATACGCAGCGTATTCCTTAATACGCAGCGTATAGAGATGTTTAACTAGGAGCACCAAAAGTAATGAAAATGACAAGAAACTAAAGTACATAGGTCAAAGTGTAAATAACCCCGCCCCAAATAAATAGCTTTCCCGGACGGCGGTCGGAGCAAAACCTCGATGAAACGATGATCCGTACAACAATGGCTGCTTCTCTGTTTCACTTTCACCCCGCCATCAAGCTACACCCTCTACCTCTCAGTGATTTCTTCCGTCACCCCCTTCAATTCCCCCTCCGATTTCTAATTCGACAAAGCCAACATCGAGTTGCCAGACCAATCTTATCCATCAACACACCTCGTTCTCTCTCCTCTACCGCACTTCCCCAAATTTCGAACGACCTACTTTTTGATTTCGACCGCAATTATCTATCTTGCTCAATGCCTAACAGCAAGCGCCCGCTCAAAGTGGCGGTTCTTCTCAGCGGCGGCGTTGATAGCAGCGTCGCGCTTCGCCTCCTCCATGCAGCCGGACACTCCTGCACCGCTTTCTACCTTAAGATTTGGTTCCAGGTGCGCGCGGATTTTGCCTTTTGATTGCACATTTGTATCTAATTATATATCTAGGTTTTTGAATTTTGACAACGGTTTCTGGCTCGAATGGAACCCTAATGGCTAATTTTGTCGTTTATCATTCAAATTCTAGTTGTAGAGTAAGTTAGATGGTTGCAGTTTTCCTTTAGGACACAATTCAAATGTTTAGTTTTTTATTTTTATGGCAATTGAAGTCAGAACCAGACCATCTGGATTCTGGTGCATTTGAATGTTCTAGGTATACTTAGTTGCTGTTATGAATTGATATGTCTGTATTAATTTTTTCACTTTTTTTGTTGTTAATCTGTTAGCAAATGGACGAAATACACAAGGAAATCAAAGTTTAGAATTTTGCCTTTTGATTGTACATTAGTATCTATCTAGGTTTATGACAGCAGTTTGTGGCTTGAATGGAACCTAATGGCTAATTTTGTCGTTTATCATTCAAATTCTAGTTATAAGTAAGTTATGTGGTTACGGTTTTGCTTTAGGCCGCGATTCAAATGTTTAGTTTTTGATTTTATGGCAATTGAAGTCAGAACCTGACTATCTGGTGCATTTGAATGTTCTAGGTATACCTAGTTGCTGATATGACTGTATTTGTCAATCTGTTAGCAAATGAACAAAATACACAAGAAAATAAAGTCTCCCTGTGTGATCAGTCTCTTATTTCTGTATTTTCTTACCTAATTACTCTGCTAGTTCTGATATTGAACTTTTTTTGTAGGAAGATTTTGACAACTTTTGGTCCCAATGTCCCTGGGAAGATGATTTAATGTATGCAAAAGCTGTTTGCAATCAGGTTACTCTCTTCATCTTGTATATTATTGAGCTCATATTGTCTTAGTATTTCAATTAGGTCTTAACTGGTTCTGACGGCCCAAAACGTGTTTTTTTGGCTTTGAGATTGAAGTTCTTGATTTGATCAGGGAGATGATCACACAAATCTCTGATTGTGTTATCTTTCAATTTGTTTCTTCCAAGTTTAAATGATTGCATAAACTGAGGGAAATATATCATTTAACTTTTACAAATTGCTACAGGTTGATGTACCACTGGAAGTTGTACATTTGACAGATGAATATTGGGACAAAGTGGTAACGGCCCTCTTGATGCATCTTCTTACTTTCGTTATAGTCTTGTGATGATTTTGGGTGTTAGGTGGGTTGATTTGGGTTATGTTTTATCTCAATGTGGTAAATAATAAAAATGCTTAAAAGGAAATGGGTTAGAAGTCTTATAAAGTATACATTTAGTGCATTAAACCTTATTCAAAATATCAGATGATTATTCAAATATAGTTTTTGTAGTATATTGGACACACTTAAGTTGTTTATGAAAGAATTGAATTTTGGGACGAAAAGTATTTCGGGCTACACCGAGACCTGTTTCATCCGGACCTAGATATTACCCAAGTTAACACTTAACTTCATTCCCAAGCTGCACATTTTACCACCTCTACTCTTTTTCTATTTACAAAATTCTATGATTTAGAATGATCTTTTTTGTCTGAAATGTAAAAGGATTTAGATCTTCTTTGTTATACAGGGACCCTCTTAGCCGGCCTGTGTAACCAATGTTACTTATCGCTTCATGTTGCAGGTATCTTACCTTATTGAAGAGTATAAATGTGGCCGTACCCCTAACCCTGATGTTCTTTGCAACACAAGAATCAAATTTGGTGTGTAATTTTGGTAATCATGCTGCTTGATTTGCTCCTCTAGTTATTGACATTTCCCTTAAGTTTCACTTTTTAATCGTAGGCGCATTCATGGATGCCATAAGTAATATGGATTTTGATTATGTTGCTTCTGGACATTACGCAAAGGTTGTTCACACTGTTACAAATGATGACAATTTGCTGTCGTTTCTGGAACTCTCAAAGGATATGGTAAAGATACACTTGGTTATCTGTTTTACACTTTTACACTTTAATTAGAGGTGGCAATTTGAACCCACTTATATACAAATGGGTCCTTTTGGGGTTATGCTATATCTCTAACTGATCAAATGAATTAAGCTAAAAGATTTTACTAAAAAAGAAGCAGGTCAAAAGTCCGAAATGTGTTCAAGTGCATTAAACCTCCCGAATCATGTTGGTCAAATATAATGGATGATCATCAAGCTCACATAGAATTTGTTATCACATTTAATACATTATTTACATATAAAATAAATGCTTGTGTGTGGGACAAATTGACCAGCCTGTACCAAAAAAATATCCATTTTGACCGGTTATGCGACTTGCCCGTTTTACCACCTCTACCTTTTAATTTACCTGAAACCTCACAGCCCGTGTATATTTGCATTTGTCTCTCGGTTATCACTTATCTGTTATAGTTTTATTTTTCTATCTTTTCAGTTGAAGGATCAGACCTACTTTCTTTCATATCTATCACAGGCTCAGCTTAAAAGACTTGTGCTTCCCCTTGGTTGTATTCCAAAGGTAAGTCTGCTCTACAATAAATGTACTGGGCCCACCTGTGTATATGTACACGAATGTGGTTGTGTGTGTGTGTGTATGAGGAATGTAGTGATGATATATTATATTATTATCCATTTATCCTAAATATTAGCTATCTTTTTTTCAGGATGAAGTCCGCAAGCTTGCCAGAAAATTCGATTTGCCTAATCAAGATAGAAAGGATTCACAGGGAATATGCTTCCTTGGGAAGGTACATTTGGCTTACAAAAACCCTTGTTCCTTTTTAAGGGTGTAAAGGAGCGGAGCCCGAGCCCATCTAAGCTCGTGGCTCAGCTCGGATCGTTTCGAGCTCTATATCTAAAGTTCAAGCTTGGCTCTTTAATGTTTTCTCAGGCTCGACTCTTGAGCCCGGCTCGTTTATTGTTTATTCTTTATTAATATTTAGTTATTTAATTATGTACATATATAGTTATTTATATGTAATTATAATTTAATTATACTTATATATATGTAACACAATATATATTATTTAGTTACTTTTTTATCTTAATTATATATAATAAATTTTTTATGTATTTATCATACAAAAAAATAATTACTTTATTAAATGAGCTCCAATTTAGGCCGGAGCCTGTTTATGGCTCGATCCGAGGTTTTAGCGAGTCAATCTTGAGTAGCTCATGCCTCACTAGCGGCTCGCACCTAGTTACTATGCCAAATGCCAAAAAAGGTGATTTGATTAATAACTGGTTAATATAATTGTTTCCTTCATCAAAGTGGTTTTCTTGTGCAGATTAAATTCAGTGAATTTGTGGGAAGACATATTGGGGAAAAAGAAGGTATAATATTGGAAGCTGAAACAGGGGATTTCTTAGGATCCCACAGAGGCTTTTGGTTTTACACAATCGGTCAACGCCAAGGTTTGAAACTTGCGGGTGGGCCATGGTAATGTCTAAACTTTCCACCATTACACATACTTATCAATTATTATGTGGATCTTAATGATTAATGACTACATGCTGCAATGCAAATTATGCAGGTATGTTGTTGAGAAAGATGTTAATAATAATGTTGTTTTCGTATCAAGAAACTATTATTCTGTTGACAAAAGAAGACGATCGTTTCGTGTTGGATCCTTTAGATGGATTAGCGGATCTCCTCCTCGCCACCTCAACCAGTTGAAATGCAAGGTAACATAAATAATATAACAGAAAACTTGCAACTCTTTTTTAAAACTTGTAACAGTTTAATGTTTCTTCATTTTTTCTTTTCTTTTCAACTGTACTCGTCAGTAGACTGTTGCATGGATTCATATCAACTGAACCTGAAATCTCCGATAAAATTACAAAACATCTACAAACTCTATGATCCACGTTTTGGATAAATTTTATAAATGCAAAAAAAAAAAAAGTGAGAGAACCTGCTTTTTATTGGCACTTTTTGTCAAAATTAGTTTATTTTTTACAGTTGGTGGTGGGTTTTATCTTCAGTTTTTGCTAGAACTATGGTTTAATTGTTACAAAAAGTAACATGGTCGGTGGATTACAAATAAACAGCCTTTAAAAGTAGAATCACATATAGAGGTGGCAAAATGGGCAAGGCAAATGAGTTGGATAACAGATTAACAGGTCAAAATGGGTATGGGTCATAATGGTTGGGGTTGACTCCACAAAACTTTGTGTGTTCTTAAATTCCAGCTGATGTATTAATAGGATTAAAATGATTACGTCATTCAAATAATAATGACTTTCTTTTGAATAAAACCTATTTAGAAGGTCATAATCATGAAAATACAATCCTGGCAGTTTTGACCCACCTTTAAAGTTAACCACTTTAACCAACTTCTTATTATTCCCAACAACAAATACTTCACAGGTACGCCATGGTCCTGATTTCTACAATTGCACTTTGCATATGGAGCTTGCTGATAACGGAACTGAAATTGGCACTGTTCAGTTACCTGAAGATGATCAGGGTCTGGCGGCGGGCCAATTTGCAGCATTCTATGAAGGACAGGTTTGTGTCGGGTCAGGTGTGATATTGGAATCATGGGATGACAACGGGTTTCCTGTTTGTGAAAAGGCCCGTGAAATTGCAGAACTGGATGATAAATCTGCTCTAGGTAAACCCGTCAAGATTAAGCCAAAACCAGATGATTGTTCGAGGAAGTTGATTATGGAGATGTGAGATTAGTATAGATCTAGATTCAATTTTGAAAGTGATAGATTGGTCTACAAATTGGCGTCGTAAATCATAGTGTTGGTGTATATGTATAAGCTGCTGTATGTATTCTTTGATGATTATTTAATTACCAGAAACATTCTCTTGGAACCGGTATTAACCCGAATGAGTTTTGAAAAATAAACCGGTTAGTAGTGAGTAACGCATTGGTCATTTCTAGGGGCGGAGGTAGTTTTAGTCTAGGGATGGCATGTGCCACCTCTTAAATCCGTACGTGAAGTAAATTTTTGGATTTTTTCGTTTTCATGTAGGACTATTTTTTTTAATATACGTGTGCTACCTATAATTTCTTTTTGTAAGAATAAATCAAATTATAAATTGTAAAGCTTGCTCTTAAGAGCCAAACTAGTTCCCAATTAGAATTAGTTATTTTATATATTTTATATATATATATTTTTGTTTTTTTTTATTGTTTCTTTTATCACATTAGAAAGATCTTACATCAATGGCCCTATTCAACATCAATTGAATGATGACAAAATGATACATTTTGAGATTTCTTATTTTGATTCGACAATTTATAAACAGTTTCTTGATTTGGATCAAGGATTCAAGGCATTTTGACGGTGAAGGTTTATGCAACCACATTTTCCTGTGCAATTTTAGTACAACTAATTTTCAAATGTGTTTGTCATGTTTCTATATACACGAGACATCTTTTGTACAATGTCTTTATGCACAATGTACTACTTATATATGTACAATTGGGACAACTTGATGTACAACTGTCTTATATTTTTTTTACATGTACAATTTGAGCCACGTCTTGATTTTGTGTATACGTGTTAAGTTTTTTGTACATTTAACTAATTTTGTTAGAAAATCTGTTCATATGGAATGCTTTCATGTCGTCTACGGGTTATCTTTGTAGTTACATTGATATGGTATGATATGATAAACTAACAAACATAAGAGGATGCTATGTTGATTTAGTTTTGTAACAATAGTGTGTTAATCCACCCTTTGACGGGGTAATATCAAATTGCAGCCATGATTGATTTATGAATATTTGTTTTGCAAGTCCGAGCCAACATAATACATAAACTTTAAGCTACTGAGAAATTCCAGAAGTAACTCGTGGATTGAACAATCCAGTTATAATCAAATAAGATTATTATACTTATCCATTATCAACTTAAATATAAAAGTGAATGATAATTTGAAGATGTAAAAATATATAACAGTTATTTAAGTTTGTAGAGTTAGATAGAAAATAAATCCATATAAGTTCACTAGAGATGTTTTTAAGATTTTGGGTTACACCACAAAAGAAAGATAAATACCTTAAATATTCATTTGTGTTGAGCAACTATACTTATAAAACATTTAAATAAATAAAAATGATGATTCTAGTCACAAAACTAACCAGAAAACACTTATCAAAGATATAAAATGGAACATTTAAGCCGTTTTGTTTGTTCAAAACAATTAATTCCATTTTTATATTTCTTACATATGGAAATTTGAATTTTCTAGTTCTAATTTTATAAATAATCCGTTTTAAACCCCGCCATCAAATATTGCTCTAACCAGTCAACGATTCTCCTTTTGAAAGAATGGCGGAAAGAGTATCCATCTTCCCGCCATTTCTCTCTCTAGAAGTTCCCTAACTTCCCCTCCTCTCTCTCTCTCTCTCTCTCTCTCTCTCTCTCTCTCTCTCTCTCCATTGCCGCCGATCTCCAACGCTGCAACATCTTTCATGGCGGAAACACCGAAGAAACTCAGGCAAACCCCACAAAAATCACTCAAATCGTTTCCTAGAACTCCGATTTCCAACTCACCACAAACCCTAGTATCACCTCGACGCTCATCGCGCCTCCTTCCTTCAACGCCTGCTCCAAGCGAAACGAATTCACCGGCGAAGACTCCTAGAAGTAAACTCAATCCGAAAAGCAAACGTTCAATTGTTCTCGATAATTTGAAGAACAAATCGGGCGTGAACGATTCAGGTAACGGCGACGTCGATGCATTTTCGCCTGTTTCTCCTGATCGATCAGAAACGAAGAAACGGAAAAACGTAACTGAAAGTTTTGGTGAGAGAGTAAAAATCAGGCTTCTCGGAAATGAGAAATCGGGAGGGAGGAAGAGAGAGTCTGCGAAACCTAAACGTAGAGTGTATTATAAGAAGGTGTCGTATGACGGCGGAGAGTTTTCCGTGGGAGACGATGTTTATGTGAAGAGAAGAGATGATGCGAGCTCAGATGATGAAGATCCTGAAATCGAGGAGTGTAGGGTTTGTTTGAAATCCGGCAGAGCTGTAATGATTGAATGCGATGATTGTTTGGGCGGATTTCATCTCAAATGCTTGAAACCGCCGTTGAGAGCAGTTCCTGAAGGGGATTGGATCTGTGAGTATTGTGAGGCGAAGAAATTGGGGAAAACGGTTAAATTACCAGCGGCGTTTAAAGGTAAGAAACGCCGTCGTACTGCAAAAGAAAAGCTTCTTTCAAGCGATTTATGGGCAGTCAGGATTGAAAGGTATAATAATCACTTATTTCTGGAAATTATGGTGATTTTTTCATTTTTGGTCTCCCTTATTTGTTAATATTGATAATTTGACTATGGTTGTTGTAATTTTCTGGTTATTTAGTTTATGGAAAGAGATTGATGGTAGTTTCTGGTTTCGGGGTCGTTGGTATATGATTCCCGAGGAAACCGCTGCGGGTAGACAGCCACATAATCTGAAAAGAGAGCTGTATAGGACCAATGACTTTGCTGATAATGAGGTAACACATGTTTTAAGCAAAACTGTTGTCAGTTGATAACTGAAATTCTTTATTTATATGTGTTAAGTGTTAAGCTCTTTGTAATGATTTGATTGTTTATTAGATGGAAACTGTTCTTAGACATTGTTATGTCATGACTCCTAATGAATATGCAAAGGCTGAGAATGAAGGGGATGATGTGTTTCTATGTGAATATGAATATGATGTAAACTGGCACAGCTTCAAGCGAATTGCAGAGATCGATAATGATGAAGATGTGAGTACTTTATGATATGAATAAGGCCTGTGATAAATGATTGATTTGAACATATTATAAGACTTGACCAATTTCTGGTGTGTTAGGAGGGTGAAGAAGCTGAGCATGATGAAGACTGGAGTTGTGATGAGGATTCGGACTCTGAGTCATCTGATGACGTGGAATATGAAGAGGAGGATATGTATAAATCAGTACCTGGATCAACCCCAGCTCATGAAGTGGCTGCTGTAAGGATACTTAAATTTTCATCCTTCTTTTAAGTATGTTTTTGGCTGAAACTGAACTCGAGCTGCTTTGTTGTTATGCAGAATTCAAGAAAGGGCCATACTTTTGGACTCCAGAAAATAGGTACAAAGAGAATCCCGGAGCATGTGAGATCCCACAAGCAGACTGAACTTGAAAAGGCAAAAGCAACACTTCTCCTGGCAACATTGCCTAAATCTTTGCCTTGTAGAAATAAGTATGTGATATTTGTGCTGTTCATAGGAAACCAAGATTAGGAAATTTCAATTAATATTTACTATTTTTTTCTAAACCACTTGATTCTGTTTACTTCTATCTTTTATTGTTGCTTACCCATTTCCAATTTTTCATCTGGTCTACCAAACAGATGCCATTTCATCACACAAGTTTAAGGACTGACATTTTTTTCTTTGCAGAGAAATGGAAGAAATAACTGCATTTATTAAGGGAGCTATATGTGATGATCAATGTCTAGGACGCTGCCTTTACATCCATGGTGTTCCAGGAACTGGCAAGGTAAATCTTAGTAGTTCACAAAGAATGATGTTGATTTGGTGTGCTTTTGTTAACCTTGTCTTATATTCATTGTGATACTTCTTTCACAATCCACAACGCTTCTAAGAATTTTTTGTGAAGCACATCAGGGAGCTTGTTTTGTGTGCTTGATTAAAATGCTTATTAGCACATGCTAGAAACCATGTACAATTATTACTATACATTGTTGTGCTTTCAAGGAGACTTTATTGACTTAAAGTAAAAATACTTATGAACATGTCAATTTGGGTCATGTCTTATTTTTAAACTTACTAAATCATTAAAAGTAAAGATTTCCTCATTGTAGTGCATTATTTTTCATAAACTTACTAAATCATTAAAATTAAAGATTTAGATACGTACTGAAATAATATTGTTTTGTAATCATATATGACACAATAACTATTCATACGACTTATTTTGGAAACGGGACTTGACCCGATCTGCCGCATTTTAACCCGTTAACCAACCTGGCTGACCCCACCCATTTTCACCCACTAACTCTAAGGCACCCTGTATTCAAATGCGGGTTTATCTACAGACAATGAGCGTGCTTGCGGTGATGAGGAGTCTTCGTTCTGAAGTTGATGCTGGAATTACTAAACCATACTCTTTTGTGGAGATTAATGGTCTGAAATTGGCTGCACCAGAGAATATATACACAGTACGGTTTCACATTATTTGAATTGTTTTAAATGTCTTCTACATTATAATCATTACCTAAACCTTATTCATGGATATTTTCAGGTTATTTATGAAGCTTTCACAGGTCATAGGGTTGGATGGAAAAAAGCTCTCAACTTACTGAATGACAAGTTTTCAAATGGGATTAAAAGTAACAAAGATGACGATCGACCTTGTATTCTCCTAATTGATGAACTTGATCTTCTAGTAACTAGAAATCAATCGGTAAAACCTACTCAGAAATATAAATCTTTCAGTTGGACTTAAAGTGCATTATGATAAATTCACAATGCTTTTTTCCATAGGTCTTGTACAACATTCTTGATTGGCCTACTAAGCCCAATTCCAAACTTATTGTCATTGGTAGGCATTTATCTCTGGAAACCTTTTAAGTCAATTTCAGCTATGCCATTTGTGTTAATCGTTTGGATTATATTGTTTTACAGGAATAGCAAACACTATGGATCTTCCAGAGAAATTGCTTCCTAGGATTTCCAGCCGAATGGGTATACAAAGGCTTTGCTTCGCTCCATACAACTACTTGCAGCTTCAAGAAATAATTGGGTGCCGTCTTAAAGGAATTGATGCATTTGAGAAACAAGCTATAGAGTTTGCTTCAAGAAAGGTTCATATTTGTGCTAATTGGCATCAAATAGGTTGAAACTGCAAATTGTTCTAATACAATGCATTATGCCTATGTAGGTTGCAGCAGTTTCAGGAGATGCACGCCGTGCGCTAGAGATATGTCGTCGTGCAGCTGAACTTGCAGACTATCGAGTTAAGACATCCACCTCGCTTCCCAAAACAGGTATCTTTGATGATATTCTTATTTCTCCAAAGTTTTCTGCCTATGTATTCGCTGGTGAATTAGATGTAAATAACATCAAACAAACTTCCAATTGCGAGTGCATTGATGCTTTTAGATGTCCTTTCTCCTACCATAATTCATTAATGTATTTAGAGGTTGCATCTACTGCTATTTTTTCAAGAGAAGATATTTGCATGGGATTAACTACTATGTTGTATAATTATTCACAAATGTCTGATGTTTGCAGGCAAAACACTTGTTGGCATGTCTGAAGTTGATGCAGCCATAAAGGAGATGTTCCAGGCTCCTCATATCCAGGTAGACGGTGAAGATTTTCAGCATAATTTGGCAAAAAGTCGTCTAATATTTCTTGTTCAACTTATTGACTATTCTGTGATAGTGTGATATAGCTAGTTAAATGTAGATTCTTCCCTTTTTCAGGTAATGAGGAGTTGTTCCAAACTGAGTAAGATCTTCTTGGCAGCTATGGTGCATGAGCTCTATAAAACAGGAATGAGTGAGACTACCTTTGAAAAGGTCAGATTTTCTTGAGAATAAATAAGTTATCTAATGATTTGACCACTATTCTAAATTGAGTAAATTACATATTTTGTCCTTTAACTTTACACGTTTTGCAACTTTTGTCCTTTATCTTTTTTTGTTACACTCTCTGTCCTTTAACTTTTTTTTCTTTCATCTTTTGTCCTTTTTAACAGATTCCGTTAAAATCCACCGTTAAGTCAAGGGTATTTTTGTCTTTTTACTTTTTAGGGTAGAAAAAATTACATATTTTGTCCTTTAACTTTGTCTGTTTTGCAATTTTTATCCTTTATCTTTTTTTTGTTACATTCTCTATCCTTTAACTTTTTTATTCTTTCATATTTTGTCCTTTTTAACAGATTCCGTTAAAATCCACCGTTAAGTCAAGAGTATTTTTTTCTTTTTACTTTTTAGGGGTATTTATTGTACTTAAATAAAGAGGGAGAGTGTGTTATGTAAATCTGTATTTTTTCCCTTTATCACCCCAACCCAACCCACCCCCACTTTCGTTTCTCAGAGAAGGCAGCCTCGATCCCCCTCCCCCTCTCCTCTTTCCCGGTCGAATTTTCGGCGCATCTCCGAGCCCTCGCTGCTCGGACCAAACCTCCGACGACCCTCCACCGTCTCCTCGCCAAATGTCGGCGGTCACTAGTTTACCTGCTTCACCGACGACCACCCTTAACAAACTCGATGTCAAGTCGATGGGAGGTCGCCGGAGGGTCGTCGACAGTGTTCAATGGGAGGTCGCCGGCCGACCGACAGTGGGGGTGAGGTTTTCACCGGTGATGGTTTAAGGTTAGGGTGGGGGTGGGGTGATAAAGGAAAAAATTTACAGATTTACATAACACACCATTCCTCTTTATTTAAGTATATAAATACCCTTTAAAAGTAAAAAGACAATAATACCCTTGACTTAATGATAAATTTTAATTGAATTTGTTAAAAAAATATAAAAGATGAAAGAATAAAAAAGTTAAAGGATAGAGAATGTAACAAAAAAAAAGATAAAGGATAAGAATTGCAAAACAGACAAAGTTAAAGGACAAAATATGTAATGTTTTCTACCTTAAAAAGTAAAAAGACAAAAATACCCTTGACTTAACGGTGGATTTTAACGGAATCCGTTAAAAAGGACAAAAGGTGAAAGAATAAAAAAGTTAAAGGACAAGGAGTGTAACAAAAAAAGATAAAGGGCAAAAGTTGCAAAATAGGTAAAGTTAAAGGACAAAATATGTAATTTACTCTTCTAAATTTCTATTATCATTGCTTGCCAAATGCAAAGTGTAGAACATAATCTCATGAAATGTTCCTGAAAGCACAACAAAAATTGGAACATGCATTCATATACCCTAAAGCACCACAAAAGTTGGAACGTGCATTCATATACCCTGCATGTACTATAAGTTTAGTTTTTGACGTTTCTCTTGTGCATGCAGTTGGCACAAACTGTTTCATGTCTCTGTGTGAGCAATGGAATAACTTTTCCTGGATGGGATATGCTTTTGAGAATCGGGTAAACTATAGTTCTCTTATCTAAATGCTTACTTGCATTGAAATTGGTATATTTATACACAAGCCGTACCTTTGAATTGTTATGCCTTAATAAATTAAGGAGTAAATTACATATTTTGTCCTTTAACTTTATCCGTTTTACAACTTTTGTCCTTTATCTTTTTTTGTTACACTCTCTGTCCTTTAACTTTTTTTTTCTTTCATCTTTTGTCCTTTTTAACAGATTCCGTTAAAATTCACCGTTAAGTCAATGGTATTTTTGTCTTTTTACATTTTAGGTAGAAAAAATTACATATTTTGTCCTTTAACTTTGCCAGTTTTGCAATTTTTATCCTTTATCTTTTTTTGTTACATTCTCTATCCTTTAACTTTTTTATTCTTTCATATTTTGTCCTTTTTAACAGATTCCGTTAAAATCCAACGTTAAGTCAAGAGTATTTTTTTCTTTTTACTTTTTAGGGGTATTTATTGTACTTAAATAAAGAGGGAGGGTGTGTTATGTAAATCTGTATTTTTTCCCTTTATCACCCCACCCCAACCCACCCCCACTTTCGTTTCTGAGAGAAGGCAGCCTCGATCCCCCTCCCCCTCTCCTCTTTCCCGATCGAAAGTTGTTTAAAGTTATTTGACCTCTACGAAACCACTTTTCTCATCTAGGCTTTATTATACTTTTTACTTCTGAATTATCAACACTTTTAGCAAATCTTTAACATCTACGAATTTAGTTGTAACATCCCAAGATTTAGGTAAATGCGTAATCAATAGTTAATATTAAAAACTATGCTTATTTTACGTGTTTAACGAGTTAAAACATTAAGGAATACATATTTATGTGTTATATATGAGTTATATATATATATATATCATTACGTGAATACATAGTTACAAATTTTAAGAAATGGATAAATACGTGATGATATACGTTATTAGAATCATTGTTTTATGTATCTCGAGATTTAGAAATAATTAGGAATATATCCTAATATGTTTAAAGGCTTAAAATTATATTACATTAATAGTATAAGGGATGGGATTGCATAAGACCAAAGAATAAGGGCTAAAAAAGAAAATTTAGGGCTGCTGGGGATCTCGCTTATCGCAAACGGTGGCTGAGGAACCCTTCGCGTACCGCCTAGACCTGCAGAAAACGGATAAGTACGACTTTATCCATTTCGGCAGCCTCGATCCCCCTCACCCTCATCGGTGATGGTTTAAGGTTAGGGTGGGGGTGGGGTGATAAAGGAAAAAATTTATAGATTTACATAACACACCATTCCTCTTTATTTAAGTATAATAAATACCATTTAAAAGTAAAAAGACAATAATACCCTTGACTTAACGATAAATTTTTATAGAATCTGTTAAAAAAGACAAAAGATGAAAGAATAAAAAAGTTAAAGGATAGAGAATGGAACAAAAAAAAAGATAAAGGATAAGAATTGCAAAACAGACAAAGTTAAAGGACAAAATATGTAATGTTTTCTACCCTAAAAAGTAAAAAGACAAAAATACCCTTGACTTAACGGTGGATTTTAACGGAATCCGTTAAAAAGGACAAAAGGTGAAAGAATAAAAAAGTTAAAGGACGGAGTGTAACAAAAAAAGATAAAGGACAAAAGTTGCAAAACGGGTAAAGTTAAAGGACAAAATATGTAATTTACTCTAAATTAAGATTGAAAAAGTTGTATAATAATTACTTTATGTGCCCATAAGCCTGAATCTTGCAAGTAGAAACTGACAACCCTTCTCTAATAAGTAATAATCTTATAGTGAGGAAGCAAGTGAAGGGATGATTCCTTTACCATCTATATTCAATCAGTTATAAAAAATATTATTATTATTTGTGTGTTGTATATAGTTCCAATAATGAGCTTTTTCTCAGTAGATTTTTGACGACAAAAATGTGGGTGGAAAGTCTATAATCATTTCATCCAAACATTAAAAACTGAATATCATGATTTCAAACTCTCAACAATCAAATATTCAGTTTCGTTATGGCATTATGCACATCCAAACACCCCCTTAGACACCAAAAACCGTATTGGTTACTTGACTATGCATAACTAGTCAGTGCAAAATCATCTGAATAATCTGATATTGGTTTTAAAAGGAGCAAGAGACGTTCACGAAAATACATCAGGGGCTTGAGGCGGCGTCTCATGTACTTCTGGGTCAAACTAAGGGTCTTTAGGTGGCTTATATGTAAAACAAGAAATGTGATGGGGAAATTATGAAAGGTTTACCTGATATATAAAATGGTTGAGAGGGGCGCAACTTCTGGTTGTAAATAAAGCCTTTTTGGTTGTACATTGAGCAACACCTCGCTTATTTGATGCGCACGGCTCGGCTCTTGGGATAAGTGTGTCAAGCTTTTTTGAAGCAGACATCTAACCTTTTATATGCTCTTCTATTTTCTTTGCAGCTGCAAGCTTGGTGAATCCAGAATCGTTCTCTGTGAATCAGGAGCAAGCCACAGGTTGCAGAAGTTGCAGCTCAATTTTCCCAGGTTGGTTATTCTAGTCCTACTTTTTTTGTGTAATTAGATATAAATTTTTTATTTATCACTAAAATTCAGTTAGAATTGTAACAACCATTACGAAAATTTTATGGTTTGATGCAGTGATGATGTGAGTTTTGCACTGAAAGACAGCGAGGAGCTACCTTGGTTGACCAAATACATGTGACATCCAAGACGACACCGTATTGAGGAGTACCGTTTTATATCTTTAAATTAACCGTCATGCCTACAACTATTGGCACATTGTTGTTGAAGTTTTGTTCACAGGATAGAAAATCAAGCCTGCTGGCTTTGAGTTTACCTATAAGTTATTGTACCCGAATCATTTGGATATTTGTTCTATTCCTATGGATTTTTTTTATTTAATACAAGCATTTGTTTACATCTATATCATTATTTTTTGAATGTGGTTGCATGTCTATAACCTGTATAATTAATCTTGTTCTGCTCTTCTCACATCTCTCTTGCTCTTTGGTCCTGAAACACCAAGGAGCAACTCTCGCTTCTTTGGTAGCATTTTGTCTTTCTAAAGTCACCCAATTTTATTAGGCGTTCCAATTTTCTATAATTTTTTTTATAAATATTAAACTTTTGTAAGGCAAATGAAACTTTATGAATGTTGGTTAATATTTTTTTTTTAACATTTGACTGAAACTGAATGATTATTAAACTTGGTTATTATTTAGTAAATTTGGTTTATTACAATTACCTCCTATTCAAGTTAATTAAAACAATTAATTACCATATAGTAACTAAAGTTCATATATGTTTCATCTGTTTAAAAGTTAATTTTATAACATTTTAACATTTATAAAAAATATATAAGATTAAAACACCTAATAAAAATCAAGTGACGTTAGAGAGACAAATGAACTTTAAGTGACTTTAGTGTAACATTTAATAAAATTATTATTATTCTATAAAGTTGATTTCGGATCAAGTTTGGTGTAAAACTGAGAGTTCTTTTTCCCTAAGAGAATAGAATAGATATAATTTTTTTATTTTACGAATGTGTGTTTATTTTTTGCTATAGTTCAATGTAGTTTTCTTGATCCAACCCATTTTTGTCCCGGCTCATAAAAGCTTCTGTATCCATCGCTGAATACGACTTAGATTTTACTTTGTATTAGGTTCCAAAATGATTAAGCGTGTATGTTGTGGTCCTTTTTATAAATTGGTTAGGACATGTTCTCACCTAACCCCGGGGCCTATAGCACTTTTTAGATTAGATTTTTCTATTAGTTTGAAACATATATAATATTGAGGCACATCCAATTATATGAAACCGATCACATATACCTATTGCTCGTATCAAAATCGAATGTGTTAATACATAAAATAATCTAAAAGAAATAGTAAGTAGTATTTCAAAGTTGTAAAAACTTGAAATTGTTAGGATTATACTTGGTAATTAATAAAACAACTCCGTTTTTAGTAGAGTTTTATACTGACCTTTAGGTAATAGGAATCTCAACTGTTTGTTTTTAACTATAAAAGTTCATAAACAAAGAATCAAACATCAATAATACATGCAAACCCACGATGATGGGTATGTGATATGGGTACACAGTTACGTGTAAGACTCAAATTACCCAAACTTGATTCGTTAATTATCCCTAAAGACAAAATAATACATTTTCTATGTGGACGGAGAAAAAGAGGATAAAGTAGGCTTATTAGAATAACAAACATTTAATATTTACTCATACAACAAAGTTTGTCACTCTTGGATATTGGTGGTAACTTCATGGAAATATAACGTGTTAAAGTTAGTATACAAGTTGCGTTTTACATACAATTTCACGAAGGAATCGTACGAGAACATATTAGTCGGTTTTGCGTGATTATTTCACCTCTATGCGTAATAAGTTTTTTTTTAAAAAATTTTAATCATACATATGTCTTATGTTTTAATTATGCAAGAACAATTCTTTGTGATTTATTAGTATACTTTGTACATAAAACATATTTAATAACTGAACTTTTATATGTATACATCCATGAGAAACAAACATAGTGCCTTATTAAGTCACCACACATCTCTTCTTTCTTTCTCGTTTTCTTTTTAATATTTTAAAAATATATAATAATTTTGAAAAAAAAATTATTTTCCTATTATAACTTTTAATTGTATTATTTTTTTGTGTATTCTTTATGTATCATTATTACATATTTATTTGTATGTACGTGTCAATATAAATTTTATCAAATACCAAGTTACTTTATTATATTTTAACATAAACTTTATCTAATACGGAGCCGTGATTAGAGGTGTATAAAAAAACTGATTGCCTAACCGGTTAGACTAAAATAACCATAAATGGTTATTACAAAAACCGGTTAAGAGTGAAATCGGTTTTGATCACTAACCGAACCTCCAGTTACACATTAGTTACCCTTTTCTGGCTCTAAACCGGTTACAAAGCCGGGTTCGCAGCAACCAGTTGCAAAAATAACCGGTATAAAACCGGTTTGCATTATTACACATAATTTCACTAAGAACCGGTTAAAAACCGAACTGATTTTTTAAATAACTAGTCACAGACCCTGAAGTTGTTCGAAACCGAAACCGAAACCGACTATAGAAAAAGAAAAACAATTTGTGCACTTCTAGCCTTGATAATGACTAATTTTATCATGTTACTAAGAAAATAAAATTTCTCTATTGATCAATAAAATATGGGAACCATCCAAAACCGAGCCGCCTCTCAGATCTCCTAAGGATATTGCAGTCCTCCGATCAAAACTCCGATCAAAATCAGAAACCAATAATCGCAAAATTAATTCCTGATCATAACCAGTTTTAGCCTTCAAATTCTCAATCAAAACTCGATTTGTAACATCAAAATACACACACGCAGATACTGTGTTTTTGATATGGGGTCACTGAAGAGCGAAGAGGAGCTAGAAGAATCAAGAGATGGTATTCTCTACGTTAATGGAGTCCGTAAAGTTCTCCCTGACGGTTTGGCCCACCTAACACTACTCGAGTATCTCAGAGGTAAAAACCTGTTATCAGGAGAAGAATCTCTACTTAATTTGGTTCATGATGTTTTTGATCACCGTCAAAATAATAAAAAAAAAATGATCAACTTGAGAATTTTGTTTTTGGAATATGATTTACCCAATTTCATCTTGTATCCCCTTTAGTAATTTCATCATGTTCACATTAAAAATCATTAAAATTAAGGATCTGTTCCCTACTTTCTGATGATGTTGGAGCAAAATTGGATTTTAATTGATGTTTGCAGTTGAGGTTTGTGTAGGATTGACATCTAATTCCATGTTTCTTTACTTGATTTGTTGTCCCCAAATGATTATATTCTATGGTCCATATTTTTTGCCTCATTTTATGCAAATGTTCCTATTTAAAGGCCTAATCCTTTTTTACACTATTACAGATGCAGGTTTAACAGGAACTAAGTTAGGCTGTGGTGAAGGTGGTTGTGGGGCATGCACTGTGATGGTATCTTACTTTGATCAAAATTTCAAGAAATGCGTGTGAGTCTCTCTCTCTCTCTCTCTCTCTATCTCTCTCTCTTTCTATATATATTTTTATGATAGATAGATATAAGTGCTATTTCACTCCTTTTTTTTCTTGAGTGAAATGATCAAAGATTCAAGTCAATTGATAAAGTTTGTGGCTTTATCATGGGTTAATTGCATGGTATTGAACTAGGACTTGTCCTAGTGGTATTGGTGATGATGGGAGACTAGTTGATAGGTAAGTATTCGATCTTTGAGCCCACAGGTTTTACCACCCGGCCGTTTGTGGAGGTGGATATTTCCTGGAATGTGCTCGACTGATGGCCTGGGTTACCCGCACGGTCTGTGCTCACAGCGTGTCGTGGGTAACACTGATATGCCAGGTGTTCAATACCATTTAATCTGTGTTACCAACCAATTATTTATTTATTTGTTTAGTTTCTTTATTTTGCTATGCAGGTTACTGGAACCGTTAAGTTGTCATGTAAGTCCTGATGTCACTGGTTGACACGGGACTGGTATGACAACAAAACGATAATTCAGTGACTTGCAATCTTGCATAACAAAAAATGATTTTTCAGCACCTGCATAGCAGAAAAAGTTAGTTACCCCTTTATTTGCCTTCATTCATTGATTGGTTTTTCACATGAAGTAGGTTCCCTGTAGGAGGATCAATTTTCAGTTTGTCTTTCTTTTTTAATAGTTGTATTACCTCTTTTTGTATTTTGATCAGGCACCAAGCAGTTAATGCTTGCTTAGCTCCACTGTATTCTGTTGAAGGAATGCATGTGATCACAGTGGAGGGATTAGGGAATCGGAAATTTGGTTTGCATCCAGTTCAGGTGATGTTTCTTTAGTTCCCCCTTTTGTGTTCCCATTTTCAGGTTCACACTTATTCCGTTTTAGCATATGATGTTTTCCATGCATATATATCATCTTCTTTGTTCTCCATCTTAATTTCTCGTCTTTATATAATGTGAGTCGATATAGCATATTTGTTACTTCGCAAAAATGAAATCCTAATTGGCCATAATGAGTAAGGCTAGCTATTTCGTAGCATATTAGTATTGTATTCATTTTCTGTAAAATATATGCAGGAATCTTTAGCAAGTCGTCATGGGTCACAGTGTGGATTTTGTACACCTGGATTTGTCATGTCTATGTATGCATTACTAAGGTCTAACAAAACCGCACCTACTGAAGAACAAATCGAAGAAAGCCTTGCTGGAAATTTATGTCGATGCACTGGTTATCGACCGATTCTGGATGCATTTCGAGTCTTTGCAAAAAGCAATGATTTGTTGTACACAAGTGGTTCTGCTTCATTACAAGAACCTACAAATGGTGAGTTTATTTGCCCTTCAACTGGCAAACCCTGTTCTTGTGGACCCAACAAAGATACCATTGAACCACCAAATGTTTGCCAAAATGACTATAAACCCCTTTCTTATAACGAAATTGATGGAAGTTCATATACAAACAAAGAACTCATATTCCCACCTCAACTTTTAATGAGGAAATCAGCTAATTTAAGCTTAAGTGGATTTGGCGGGATCAAATGGCATAGACCGTTACTGTTGAAACACGTATTGGAGTTAAAGTCAAGATACCCTGATGCAAAGTTAGTTGTAGGCAACACGGAATTGGGAATTGAAACGAGGTTAAAGAAAATTCACTACCCGGTTTTCATATCTGTTACCCATGTACCCGAACTTAATATTTTAACTGTAGACCCTGATGGCATTGAGATCGGTGCTGGTGTTCGGCTCTCCGAGCTTCAGAAATTCTTAAAAAGAATCATTAAAGAACGTCCTGTTTATGAAACATCATCATGCAAGGCTATCATTGAACAAATAAAATGGTTTGCGGGAACTCAAATAAGAAATGTTGCATCGGTTGGTGGGAATATATGCACCGCGAGCCCGATTTCAGACTTAAATCCACTTTGGATGTCATCAAGAGCAAAATTCAAAATTGTTGACGGTAAAGGAATCATTAGAACCGTTTTGGCAGAAAATTTCTTTTTGGGTTATCGTAAAGTGGATTTGGGTAATAATGAGATTCTATTATCGGTGTCTCTTCCTTGGACTCGTGAGTTTGAGTACGTAAAAGAATTTAAGCAGGCTCATAGAAGGGATGATGATATTGCACTTGTAAATGGTGGAATGCGTGTCTTTCTTGAAAAAAGCAATAAAAATTGGATTGTTTCTGATGCATGTATTGTGTATGGTGGTGTTGCCCCTGTTTCATTATCAGCTGTAAAAGCAAAAGATTACTTAATTGGGAAAGCATGGAATAAGGAGCTCTTGCAGAATTCTTTGGAAATCTTGAAGCAGGATGTTGTGATTTCTGAAGACGCGCCAGGTGGCATGGTGGAGTTCCGGAAGTCTTTGACTTTAAGTTTCTTTTTCAAATTCTTTTTGTGGGTATCTCATCAAATGGACGGTCAAGATTCTTTTAATGAATCTGTACCCGTATCATACTTATCAGCTGTCGAGTCATTTCATCGTCCATCTGTCATGGGTAGTCAAGATTATAAAATTACAAAACAGGGGACTGCGGTGGGTTCCCCTGAGGTTCATATGTCAGCAAGACTTCAGGTAACAGGAGAGGCTGAGTACACAGATGACACCCCAATGCCACCTGGTGGTCTACATGCTGCTTTGATATTAAGTAAAAAGCCTCATGCTCGTTTACTTTCAATTGATGATTCGGGTGCCAGGTCATCACCTGGTTTTGCTGGCGTATTTTTTGCCAAAGATATCCCAGGTAGTAAATTTACTGGTGTTGTCGTTGAAGATGAGGAAGTTTTTGCTTCTGAGATCGTCACTTGCGTTGGCCAGGTACAGAATTCCAGAACTTACTTTATTGTTTATTGAAAAATGGGTGAGTCGGGTGGGGTTGGATAACGGGCCAGGCTAACCCAGAAACATTGTTTTTCCTCTCTTGTTTTAAAAAAAAAAGTTTTTAATTGATTACCTTTGTTGTTATGATCATAAATTAATTTTGAGATAAAATAGTTGAGGAGGTTTATGCATTTTGAATACATCTTAGTCAACTTTTGATCTATTTTAGCTAACTTTTAATACTTACCCAAACACGAAAGTATGACCTGGGTCAATCTTTTAACCTATAGATGATTTGAAATTGCAACACATAGTATATTCTGATTGTTCTTTTGAGATGAAGATATCGGGTTGATTTGTATATTGATTTAGGAAGTATTGACTTTCTGCTGTAAACGGACCACATTCATTTTTTAAAAATTTGCAAGAATGAACTATTTCTAACTGAAGTGGCAAGTAAGGTGTTTCTCTTTTGTTATCATGCATCTACATTTCAACTATTTCTTCAAAATTGCATTCTCTTTTGTCATCTTCACAAGAAAATATCATTACTTTGCTATGAAAAGCCAAAATCGATTATTTGAGATGCTAATAAATCCCTTTCTCACATCACATCTTTTGTAGAGCTCTTTTTTCTTGTTTTCTGAAGACTATTAATATTTCGATCTATCACACCTCTTCTTTTACTTTTACCAACCATTCTTGTAAAACTACAAAATGAAGAAGTGACGAACTAGTATGAACACTTCCTGTAGAGCTGGCCACTCTTGGAACGCATGTTCACTTTGATTTAAAAAAAAAAATAGCGACTACTCTTTTAAAAGTTAATAAATTGCTATCTTAAAGTATCTCTTATCTCTTTAACTTCTTTATTCAAATTTATGCAGGTTATAGGAGTAGTTGTTGCTGACACTCACGAAAATGCAAAGCTTGCAGCAAGAAAAGTGGTCGTTGAGTATGAAGATCTGCGACCAATATTATCTATTGAGGATGCTGTCAAGTTCAAAAGTTTTCATCCAAATTGTCATAGGTCTTTAAGTAAAGGAGACGTTGACCTTTGTTTTAAATCTGACCAATGTCATAAGATCATCGAGGGTGAGGTTCATGTTGGGGGTCAAGAACACTTCTATTTGGAGCCACACAGTACCTTCGTTTGGACTATGGATGGTGGCAATGAGGTTCACATGATTTCATCAACTCAGGTAAGCAGCATATACTTTGGCCTTTTAAGTGGGTATTATAACCGATTATCTATTTATCGTGCCCTAGTTTCTAATGCTTGGGTGTTCACTATGTTTGTGATTATCTGATTGTTTAAGTGTCAAATAACCAGTTTCAAACCTGCCATAAAAAATGATCATCTGAGGCAACAAAGTTACATATTTACCCCTTCTTTTAACTAGTTTAGGAGGCATTTACTCCCCGTTTCACAAGCTCTCTCTCTCTACAATGATGTCATTTTTTGTCATTTGATCGAGTATCAGAATTTCCAAAACACTCCAACATCTGGCTGTTACAGCTTCAAACAACAAAAGCTCATACAGGCACTAGTTCTTACATTTGATTTTACCATGATTGATTATCTGGTTCTGATAAGTCAATATCGTATAATAACTTTCAAACCACGCACCCAAACACCCTGGGTGTCTTTAAGCCCATTTCTGATTAAGATGTCTGTATTTCACGCCAACTACTTTTTAATATCATGCTGTTTTTGCTTGTATTTAGGCACCACAAAAGCACCAAAAGTATGTGTCCCACGTGCTTGGTCTCCCAATGTCGAAAGTGGTTTGCAAAGTGAAACGGATTGGTGGTGGATTTGGCGGGAAAGAGACCAGATCGGCTTTCTTTGCAGCTGTTGCCTCTGTACCGGCATACAATTTAAATCGTCCCGTTAAACTCACATTAGATAGAGATATAGATATGCAAGTATCTGGTCAGAGACATAGCTTTCTGGGAAAATACAAGGTATAGTTTCAAAAGTTAAATTTCATATTAACTAGTCAAGGTTATGGTTTGACAAATTGTGGACTAATCTGGTGACATAAAATCAATTAGGTTGGGTTCACGGATGAAGGAAAGGTGCTTGCATTAGATCTTGAAATCTACAATAATGCTGGAAATTCACTTGATTTATCTCTAGCAATACTTGAACGTGCAATGTATCACTCGGATAATGTTTACGAGATTCCAAATGTTAGAATTAACGGAAGCGTTTGTTTCACTAATTATCCTAGTAATACGGCCTTCAGGGGGTTTGGTGGGCCCCAAGGTATGCTAATTACCGAGAATTGGATTCAAAGAATAGCCATGGAGGTTAACAAAAGCCCAGAAGAGATCAGAGTAAGTACTAGAAAATACGATTGAGATTATTATTTACTATTACTAACAAGTATGATTCTGTTTCAGGAAATTAATTTCATGAGTGAAGGGTCGATATTACACTACGGTCAACAAATTCAAGACTGTACTTTGCATCGGCTGTGGGATGAACTCAAGAAATCCTGCAACTTTGCGAAAGTTAGAAGAGAAGTTGAAGACTTTAATCTTCATAATCGATGGAAGAAGCGTGGAATTGCTATAATTCCAACTAAATTTGGTATTTCGTTTACAACAAAGTTCATGAACCAGGTGATTTTTTTTTACCTTTTTTACACAAATGACCGATTTTTGTTTGCTTTTCATGATTATGTTTATGACAGTCGACAAGAATGTCGTTTTTGGTCATTGTATGCAATGGCGGATCTAGGAAAGAAAATCAGGGGTAGCGGGGACTAATGGGGGTTCGGGGGTAGCGCCCACGAATTTTTTTTTTAGGTAATTAACGGGCTTTTGATCATATTTTCAAGGGGCTTTTGATCATAGTTTTAGGTAAAAACCATAAATTTCTTCCAGGGGTCGCGAAAAATTCGTTTCAGGGGTCGCAAAATACCAAAAACGTAAAACCCCGAAAAAATTTCCTTCTTCGCGTTAACGGTTCAGGGGTCGCTGGGGCTACCCCTACCCATAGGGTAGGTCCGCCCCTTTTGTATGTATAATTTTTCAACAATCGGAATTCGTCAAACACCCAAATAACTGATTAACTGGTTATTTAACACCCCGGAAACACAATTTCCTACAACCCACTTTATCGCAACCGATTATTTGATTTAATTATCATAATCACTACTCGCCGACTGCAGGCAGGTGCACTGGTTCAAGTGTATACAGATGGAACTGTATTGGTTACACATGGTGGTGTTGAGATGGGCCAGGGTTTACATACAAAAGTGGCCCAAATTGCTGCTTCTGCTTTTGAAATTCCTCTTAGTTCGGTATTTATATCCGAAACGAGTACTGACAAGGTAATAACAGACTTATAATTGATATTACTTCTAAAGGTGACATTATTTATGCCTTTATTGACGGCTTGATCTGCCACTAGGTTCCTAATGCATCTCCAACAGCAGCTTCTGCTAGCTCTGATATGTACGGGGCTGCAGTTTTGGATGCTTGTAAGCAAATAAAAGCAAGAATGGAGCCAATTGCATCCATGAAAAAACATACTTCTTTTGAGGAGGTACGGTACTTTCTTCATTTATTTTGTAGTTGTACTAACGTTCTAAGGAGGGACTGACGTATTTCGTTTGCAGTTAGTAAACGCGTGCTATTTCGAGCGTGTAGACCTTTCTGCACATGGGTTTCACATTGTCCCAGACATAGGTTTTGACTGGAAGACCGGAAAAGGTCATCCATTCAGGTATTTCACATATGGAGCTGCATTTGCTGAGGTCGAAATCGACACATTGACCGGGGATTTCCACACGAGGGCTGCTGATGTCATTTTGGACCTTGGATTCTCCATCAATCCAGCCATTGATGTTGGACAGGTTCATCTCAGTCCCTTGTTTCAGTCGTGTAATTTTGGCAACGGTTTGTTAACATTTTTGCGTATTTGCATACAGATTGAAGGAGCATTCGTTCAAGGTATGGGATGGGTGGCTCTTGAGGAGCTGAAATGGGGTGATAAAGCTCACAAATGGATTCCACCTGGCTGCTTGTTCACTTCTGGTCCTGGAAATTACAAAATTCCATCTGTCAATGATGTCCCTCACAAATTCAAGGTTTCCCTCTTGAAGGTACATATATTTTAAAAGAAGTTTGTAAAAATACAAGAAAATAGCTAGACCAAGAATATTTGAATTAAATTTGTAGTTAACTTGTTTTGTAATACAGGATGCACCAAATGACAAGGCAATACATTCATCAAAAGCAGTTGGTGAACCGCCATTCTTTCTGGCATCATCTGTGTTCTTTGCCATAAAAGATGCAATTTTGGCTGCAAGAGCTGAATCAGGGTCTCATGGTTGGTTTCCTCTCGACAATCCTGCGACTCCTGAACGAATAAGGATGGCTTGTGCTGATGAGTTTACTGCACCGTTTGTCAAATCTGATTTCCGACCCAAACTCAGTGTTTAGGAGGTTCAACCAAGTTGGCATTGGAGAACTGTGTGTATGTACATTGATCAATTTGTACAGTTGTGTGGTAATCTGATGCTAAACAGCCATCATTTCCGAACTTTATGAAGTTAGTAAAATGTTAAAATGTTTGTTGATGACTGAAGGCTGATAATATGTTAAGACTTCGAAATGATTTTTACAAGCATTGCAATAATTTTCATATTAATTTGACTTTTAAGTGATCTTTACAAATATTACAACTTTTTCCATTTTGAGTACGTGTCAATGCAACTTTTACAGGATAACTAACCATAGTAACGTTTCAGATAGTTAAAAGACCGAGTCATGTCTAAGTTCCTTTCAATTATTTTATTTTTGAGTATACTTTTTGCCTTTTGGTTTAGGAATTAGGGTTTAGATTTTGTTAAAAACCGATCCATGTCTAAGTTCATTATTTATTAATCCGTGTATCCACGGTGTTTCTATCGCAACGCGTGATCGGTAAACCGCTCGTTATGATAATAAGAAAAATCACAATTATAGATAATTTGTTTCTATCGATATTAAATGAAATATAACATAAAATTAATTGTAAAAATATGACATAATAAAGACCATTCATGTTACGATCTTAGAAACAAAAAAAAATACAATTGATTAAGAATTATCAACGAAAACAAATAAGATGTATTAAAAAGAATAATATTTCAATGGTAGTGCCAATTGAACTGTGACTTAATCTTCATGTTTGAAAGGGCTTGACCTTTAATAATATCTTGGTGGTGGGGGAGAACTGTAAATGTAGGAAGGATGTGGAGAAGGTGATGGTGGGGGTGGTGACTTGTATACATACGGTGGTGGTGGGGATGGTGACGGTGGTTGTGGGGACTTGTATACGTATGGTGGTGGTGGGGATGGTGACGGTGGTGGTGGTGACTTGTATACATATGGAGGTGGTGGGGATGGTGACGGAGGAGGTGGAGACTTGTATACGTATGGAGGTGGTGGGGATGGTGACGGAGGAGGTGGAGACTTGTATACGTATGGAGGTGGTGGGGATGGCGACGGTGGTGGTGGGGACTTGTATACGTATGGAGGTGGTGGGGATGGCGACGGAGGAGGTGGGGATTTGTATACGTATGGAGGTGGTGGGGATGGCGACGGTGGTGGTGGGGACTTGTATACGTATGGAGGTGGTGGGGATGGTGACGGAGGATGTGGAGACTTGTATACGTATGGAGGTGGTGGGGATGGTGACGGAGGAGGTGGAGACTTGTATACGTATGGAGGTGGTGGGGATGGCGACGGAGGAGGTGGGGACTTGTATACGTATGGAGGTGGTGGGGATGGCGACGGTGGTGGTGGGGACTTGTATACGTATGGAGGTGGTGGGGATGGCGACGGAGGAGGTGGAGACTTGTATACGTATGGAGGTGGTGGGGATGGCGACGGAGGAGGTGGAGACTTGTATACGTATGGAGGTGGTGGAGAAGGTGATGGCGGTGGTGGTGACTTGTATACATACGGAGGTGGTGGAGAAGGTGAAGGTGGAGGGGGAGACTTATATACATATGGAGGAGGAGGAGACGGTGATGGAGGGGGTGGAGACTTGTAGACATATGGAGGTGGTGGAGAAGGTGATGGTGGTGGAGGTGACTTGTAGACATATGGAGGCGGTGGAGAAGGTGATGGTGGTGGAGGTGACTTGTAGATATATGGAGGCGGTGGAGAAGGTGATGGCGGTGGTGGTGACTTGTATACATACGGAGGTGGTGGAGAAGGTGAAGGTGGAGGGGGAGACTTATATACATATGGAGGAGGAGGAGACGGTGATGGAGGTGGTGGAGACTTGTAGACATATGGAGGTGGTGGAGAAGGTGATGGCGGTGGAGGTGACTTGTATACATACGGAGGCGGTGGAGAAGGGGAAGGCGGAGGAGGGGACTTGTATACATATGGAGGTGGTGGAGAAGGTGATGGTGGTGGAGGTGACTTGTATATATATGGCGGAGGTGGAGAAGGTGATGGACGTGGTGGAGATTTATACACGTATGGTGGTGGTGGGGAAGGTGATGGTGGTGGAGGTGACTTGTAAACATATGGGGGCGGAGGTGATGGTGATGGAGGAGGAGGTGACTTATACACGTATGGAGGTGGTGGAGAAGGTGATGGTGGTGGAGGTGACTTGTAAACGTATGGAGGTGGTGGGGAAGGTGAAGGAGGCGGTGGAGACTTATACACGTACGGAGGTGGTGGAGAAGGTGATGGTGGCGGAGGTGACTTGTAGACGTATGGAGGTGGTGGGGAAGGTGATGGAGGAGGAGGAGACTTGTAGATATATGATGATGGAGGAGATTTGTGAAAATAAGGCAGATGTGGCCATGTGTGTTTTACGTGTGGTGGTGGTGGAGACTTGTAAGCATAAGGCGACTTTGGCAAAGGAGACCATGTAGACTTATAACCATAAGGCTCATCGGCAACAACCACGGTTGCTAAAAAGACAAAAACAAAAGCGTACATAACTTGAGGCCAGTGCCACAACACCCTAACGGTTCCCATATTAATTCAACTCTATTAGAAACCCAAGACTTGTATTTGTGTGTTATATCGGTTTAAATGCATCCTTTTTATAGCAATCGTACACATTGTTTTAATATTAAAAAAAAGAACAAGTTGTAACTAATAGTATTATTTAAATTCCTGGTTTGTGATCAAATTATTAAACTAAGAATTAAGATGCTAGTTTGATGAAGTCATAGAGTAGTCGGTGAGTACTACTAGAACAAATCGTTATGTTTATGTATTCAACGCGTATTAGAGGGAAATGACAAATGTTTTATACATTTATTTTTATAAAAAAACTGAGTAGTTATCTAAATAATAGTTTATGATCAAATAGATCATTATAAAATATATGTTCCATGAGTAAACGTTTCATTATGTGCTTAAAATGAAGCTCACTATAAAAATACAAGATTTAAATTTGTTTTTGTGTTTTTATTTTAGGAAAATTGGATTTAAATAATCCAAGGTTTTCTTTATTGGCAACTAATAATCTACATTTAACATTGGCATCTGTTAGTCCCACATTTACACTTGTTTATTTCTAATGGTTCCTCCGTTAAAAAATTTAACGGAGTTAACGGAAAAGTGACGTGGCTGGTGAAGGCTGCCGCCGACGACCTCCAAACCGCCGAAAAACGACTAAAACCCCAAAAACACGTCCATTTTTTCACTTTAATGTCATGAAACGAAATATTTTTAACATGAAACAAAATATTTTTAACTTGATTAATGACATTAAAGTGAAAGAATGGATGTGTTTCTATGGTTTTAGTCATTTTCCGGCGGATTAGAGGTCGCCGGTGGCGGCCTTCACCAGCCACGTCACTTTTCATTAATTTTCCGTTAACTCCGTTAAATTTTTTAACAGAAGGACCATTGGAAATAAACAACTGTAAATGTGGGACTAACATATGCCAATGTTAAATGTGGGATTATTAGTTGCCAATAAAGAAAACCTAAGATTATTTAAATCCAATTTTCCTTTATTTTATGCAAATGATATGCATTTTTAAATAAACATACTTACAAGCTGTCACAATAATATTTAATTATGAGCCGTTGATACGATTGGTGGGTTCCCACTCGTATTGTGAGCAATAAACTAACTATCGAAGAATTGGTCGTGAATTGAATGTAGATCGATTGTGTGCAACGTTCTTTTAATTAAGAAAATCTGAAGAACTTTAATAAAGTTTTAGCATACGACTTTAATCTCGATTATATACTTGTTATATCTTGACGATTCTTTTTGCGACCGAAATTTGTTTGACCTTGTGACTGCATTTTTTGTCGTCAATTTAGCGACTAAATTTTTGTGACTGCATTCTTCATATAACATATGTCATTTAATTTTTATCTTTAAATTTTTAAGTTTGAACTCGTATTTAAAATAATTTAATGAGCAATTATATATAACTTTTTTACTGAGTTCAATAAATGATAAGGGATGTTACACATTTTTATAACAATTATTATCAATTTATAAAAAATTTATATACAATGATATTTTTTAAACTCGCCTCAAACATTTGAAATCTCGGAGACACCCCTGCGACTAAGATTATGACAGAAACTACTTACTACGTAATCTTTATAAGGTAGAAGGAGTAATGTACTTTTATCTAACATTAGAAAAACCAAAGTTGTGACCGAACTTTTTGAGACAGAAATCTTAGCTTGTATTTTTATAGATATTTGATTCAACATTATTGTTAATTATTTTAACTTCCAATAAAATAACTTTTTTTTAATAGGAAATAACGATTCAATGTAAAATAAAATAACTGCGATGTTTATATTTTTACCATATTATAGAAGGTAACGTTGAATTGAAAAGCATAAGACTTAAGAGGCAACTTTATAATATATATCCATTTACTTTTTACATGATAAGTATCAAAACACTCCCTTTTTTCATAATAATCTATGTTATAGCAAATACTTAAATATTTCAACATAGGCTTTTGCAACTTCCCGATCGACAAATTCCCTTCATATGATCATTCACATTGAAAACATTTGGCTAATTATTCTGAAAATATTTTTAGTGACATCTTGTCCCATATCAAAAGCATTTGAAACAAAAAATTGATTGTTTATAAATTAGTGTAAGTACCAACCTTTCTTAGTTATTAACGAAAGATGTGAATAGTTAAAGAAAACCTACTTTATTACCATTTAAAAGTATAAGAGCAAACGAAATAAAATTCTTTTACAAGTTTTAAGTCATAAAACTCATTATTGAGGTATAATGTCACATGAACCATCACATAGAAACATCCTTAACTAGAATTAAAAACAAGATCTAGCGGTCATAAGGCGCTGTTTATAATAAGAAGGAAGGTGATAATTACCAATAATTTGTTTTATAGATACAAAGAAAATGTAACATAATATGATATGAGCAATGCATAAATTAATAAAGGTGAGTTCATGTTTACACCTTATTAACTCACAAATACAAATACAGTTGATAAAGAATTAATGACGAAAGCAAATAATTTGTATTACAAAGAAACACTTAAATGGTAGTGTCAGATAAATCGTGACTCAATCTTCTTGCTTGAAAAAGTCTATACTTTAATAATGTCTTGGTGGAGGAGGAGACTTATAGAGATAAGAAGGTGGTGGGGAAGGTGATGGTGGTGGGGGAGACTTATATACATATGGAGGAGGAGGAGATGGTGATGGAGGAGGTGGGGACTTGTATACATATGGAGGTGGTGGGGAAGGCGAAGGTGGGGGTGGAGACTTGTATATATACGGAGGTGGCGGAGAAGGTGATGGTGGTGGTGGTGACTTGTATACATATGGTGGAGGTGGGGAATGTGAAGGAGGTGGCGGGGACTTATACATGTATGGAGGTGGTGGGGAAGGTGATGGCGGTGGAGGGGACTTGTAAACATATGGGGGTGGAGGTGATGGTGATGGAGGAGGAGGAGACTTGTACACGTATGGAGGTGGCGGGGAAGGTGAAGGAGGCGGTGGTGACTTATATACATATGGGGGTGGAGGTGATGGCGATGGAGGAGGAGGAGACTTATATACGTATGGGGGTGGAGGTGATGGTGATGGAGGAGGAGGTGACTTATACACATATGGAGGTGGCGGGGAAGGTGATGGAGGAGGAGGAGACTTGTACACGTATGGAGGTGGTGGGGAAGGTGATGGTGGTGGAGGTGACTTGTAAACATATGGGGGTGGAGGTGATGGCGATGGAGGAGGAGGTGACTTATACACGTATGGAGGTGGTGGAGAAGGTGATGGTGGTGGAGGTGACTTGTAGACGTATGGAGGTGGTGGGGAAGGTGAAGGAGGCGGTGGAGACTTATACACGTATGGTGGTGGTGGGGAAGGTGAAGGAGGCGGTGGTGACTTATATACGTATGGGGGTGGAGGTGACGGTGATGGAGGAGGAGGAGACTTGTACACGTATGGAGGTGGTGGGGAAGGTGAAGGAGGTGGTGGTGACTTATATACGTATGGGGGTGGAGGTGACGGTGATGGAGGAGGAGGAGACTTGTACACGTATGGAGGTGGTGGGGAAGGTGAAGGAGGTGGTGGTGACTTATATATGTATGGGGGTGGAGGTGACGGTGATGGTGGAGGAGGAGACTTGTATACATATGGAGGTGGTGGAGAAGGTGATGGTGGTGGAGGTGACTTGTAAACATATGGAGGTGGAGGTGATGGTGATGGAGGAGGAGGAGACTTGTACACGTATGGAGGTGGTGGGGGAGGTGAAGGAGGCGGTGGTGACTTATATACGTATGGAGGTGGTGGAGATGGAGATGGTGGAGGAGGAGACTTATATACATATGGTGGAGGAGGAGATGGTGATGGAGGAGGTGGAGACTTGTATACATATGGTGGTGGTGGGGACGGTGATGGTGGAGGAGGTGACTTGTATACATATGGAGGTGGTGGAGAAGGTGATGGTGGTGGAGGTGACTTGTATACATATGGAGGTGGTGGGGAAGGTGATGGTGGGGGCGGAGACTTATAAACATATGGGGGTGGAGGTGATGGTGATGGTGGAGGAGGAGACTTGTAAACATATGGAGGTGGTGGTGATGGTGATGGTGGAGGAGGAGACTTGTAAACATATGGAGGCGGTGGTGATGGTGATGGTGGAGGAGGAGACTTGTATACATATGGAGGAGGTGGAGAAGGTGACGGAGGAGGAGGGGACTTGTAAATGTATGGAGGTGGTGGAGAATGTGATGGAGGAGGAGGAGATTTGTGAACATAAGGCAGATGTGGCCATGTGTGTTTTACCGGTGGTGGTGGAGACTTATAAGTGTAAGGCGGCCTTGGTAAAGTATGTTTTACCGGTGGCAAAGGAGACCATGGAGAGTTGTAGCCATAAGGCTTATCAGCAACAACAATGGTGGCTAAGAAGACAAAAACAAAAGCATACATAAGTTGAGGCCAATGCCTCAATACCCTTAGGCTTCCCATGCTATTAAGACTCCTTTAGAAAGGAAGACTTGTATTGTGTGTTATAATGGTTTGATTGCACCCCTTTTATAGCAATGGTGTAGATTATTTTAATAGAAAAAACATGTTCTAATAAACTAGCAGTGTTATTTAATTCATGATTGTTGTGATCAAAATATTAAACTATGTATTAAGATGCGAGTTTGAGGAAGTCAGAGAGTAGTTGGTGAGTACTACTAGGACAAATTGTTTTGTTTATGTATTCTACGCGTTTTGGATGGATATGAGCATTGAGCAAGCATATATAATTTATAAGGATACAAGTTTGACTTATCCTATAAATTGCAAAGGTAGATTTACTAGATAACATCCTATAATAAATATAAATGTCTTTTACACATATTGTAATAATAAGTCGTGATAGATTGATGATAAAGTGATATAGTTTTCAATCAAACTCTTATCGGTTTAATCCTATGACGGGTGTAATACTTTTAAGAATAGAGTAGACGTAATAAAGTTGAGATGTATGTGTTCAATCACCGATTAAAAAAGTTAATAAATAAGCATGGGTTAATAAATGTATTAGAGAATCATAAAAGTCTTTAACAACCAAACATTCAAAAAAACATTTAAACAAATAACATATCCTGACTTCAATAAATCTAATTTAAAAACTAATAAGATTTGTAAGAATTTAAAGTTGTTTTAGGTCTTAGTATGAGCTGAATGGGGATATTAGTGATCCTTCGATATAAAAAAGTTTCAAAGACATTTAAAGATCGAGCATGGTGGCACGGTTAAAAAAATATGGCTCCTTCAATGGCTGCTTCCTGTAATAACAATCAAATTAAAAACAAATTTTTTTAAAAAAAGAGATGAAGGAGATTCGAAAGCATATATCAAAAAAGTCAAACAACTAAAATCGAAGGTCTAACCCTTACACCAGTCTGAGAGTCATTAAGATTTAATGCAAAACTCTATATACCTAAAGAAAATTTGAGGTGTATACAAGTTGTGTAATGTATTAAGGTGTATGCCATGCACAAGTTATGTAATGTATTAATATACAATTTGTTTGTATGAATACTTTGGACAAAGGGATGTAAAGAGGGCCGGCTCACCTTAATTGAAATTTAGGCAATTGTCAAGGGCCCCACTCATTTTCCTAAAAAAAAATCTATTCTATGTATATATTAAACACCGGTTTTTACCGTTCAGGTGGCACATTTTAAAGTGTGCCACCTAGGATTGCTAATCTTTTTAAAATTAAGCCACATAAGCTTATGCTTATTTGTCAAATTGTTAGAGTTTTGAATTAAAAAAATCACCTAATCTAAGTAAAAGACACGCGGATCTTTTGGTCCGAAGTGGGGATCCGTATTTTTTTTCAACCCGAGGTATTTAAAGTGATCCTTCCTTATACACGTTCCTCATTCTAAACCCTAGCAGCTCTCCTTCATCACCGCTATAGTCAAGAAACCCACTCAGCCGCTGAAGCCTATTTTGGTGCTCAGCCGCTGCACTCCGCTGAAGCCGGTGTTTGTTCTACAGTTGAATTTCCGCCAAGTTTGTAGGTTTGTCCATTTCATGTCATGATAATGTTCTTATGTCTCAATTTTTCTAGGGCTTTAGCGATTTGGAGGTCTGTATAAAGGTTTATCTGTTTTCTAACTTCGTCTGTACTGTGCTTGCTTCATTCAGTGGCGTCAAGGTTCATGGTGTTCATCTTTCTCTTGGTCAATTCTAAAACAGAGTATCATGGTAAAATTAAGTTTTATGTAAAATTAATTTTTATATTTAGGAAATTGATGTGTTTTGTGTTTCAGATTTTACCCGCACATTTTCCCTATTTTAATTTCATTGGCTATGCAACATCCAAGATTTAGTATACTTCAATCTCTATTTAGATAAATCATTGATTAACTAAGAATAAGTGTTTGATCATTTGTTGAATTTGCAGAAAGAACAAAAGGATTTCTAAGGGGAAGAAGGGTGGAAAGAAGAAAGCGTTAGTACATTTTTATTATTTTTGATATGTTTTATTATATCTTCAAAAATGATTCACATTCACAGTAATCAACAAAAATGAAACTTAATTATTGTTTTCTTATTCGTATGTGTTGTTTTGGGTGTCATTTGGATCAAATAGTGTTTCTCTACAGTTTAGACTTCCTAAAAGCATTTTAATTTACAGTAATCAACAAAATGATTGTCATTTTGTTGATTGCTACAAAAACTGGTTGATTATTTGAAGACCATGTTTTACTATAAGATTATTTAAAATACTATGTTAATACATGTTTCTCTACAGTTTAGACTTCCTAAAAGCATTTTAATTTACATATATAGTTTGATTTTAATTTATTTCTATCGTGATTGAATGTATTTGCATTGAAAGCAGTTTACCAGTCTCAAGCCATTTTACAAATTCTACGTGATCCATTACTTTGAAACAAATTTCTTAACCACAAGGCAATGATTCACTTTGCTGATTTCTTTTAGATAAGCAATGTTAATTCCTAAGCTTGATAAGAAGATTGTTAAAAAATCCACCAAGAAGTTCAAGAGGCCCTATCAAGGTACGCCTTAATCTCTTTTGACGTATACAAAATAGTTAACATCATTTTTTAGACCGTAACCAGAATCTGTCACAAATACGGCTGTGTTTATTTGATGGGGACATGGTGGTTGTGGTGTGTGAGTGGCGGTGATGGTTAGCGACAATGAGAATAACGAAGAACTAAAATACTATCACTATAAAATTCTTCTCAAAGGTATCATCAAGAGACAAGAGCTTAATCCATGAATATTGCTATTGTAAAATTTAGCAAAAGAATGGTTGTGCCTCCTGCCGTACGTGCAAATACATGAAGTTAGACCACCCACATCAATACATCCTAAATACCACCTAAATACCACCTTTTTGGTCCAGTCAGCATGCCACATCATGTACTTCCCACATACCACAAAACCCACTTTTTTTCCACATCAAGTACTTCCCCACATACCTCCTTTATTTTCCACATCATCATTTTATTTAATCTTTATTTTAAAAACTAGTTAACAAATTAATTCTTTTATTTAAAACGTATATTATTTTAATTTAAAAAAAAACTTATCGACATAATTAAAATAATATTTTTTTTATAAAATAAATAAATAAATATTTATTTATTTAAATTTTTAATCATTATTATTTGAATATTAAATCATTTAAAATAATAATATTTAATAGCCAACGGCTAGTTTTTCAAACTTAGATATTTTAGCCAACGGCTAGTTTTCAAAAGGTTATAAATAGAGCTCAGATTCACACATCTATTCTCATTTCATAACCATCAACCAACCTCTACCACCACCATGTCTAGCACACCTCCTGAAGATGTATCAGAGCACTACCGGATGTTGTGGTTAACCCGCTATGAACAACAACTTCCACCACCACCACCACCACCTCAAGCTCAAGTACCCAACCAGTTCAACCACATCCACAATCACCTCCACCAGCACCATCACCACCACCACCATCATCACCAACCACCACCACCTCCACCTTACCAACCACCACCACCTCCACCAATCACCCAAATGAACAACCTCCACTGTGCCGAGTCAAGCAATGCTGCTGCAAGAAGAGTACGACAACCTCGTGTTGGCCGTACACCATCCCCACCATTTGTTGATGATGACCATGTTGAAGAGTGGGAAGCACTCTTTGAGTTGGAACGGGAAGCAGAAGCTGGGATGAACATTGAAGATGTTCACAACGTTGATGATTTTGAGACTTGGTACTATGGACAAGTACACTATCCAGAGGACTACGTCTCAGATGGATACAACGGCTACTCGTCTGATAACTCGTTTCATGGTTAATAATCTACGTGTGTGTGTGTAATGGTTAGGTTGTCTGTTTTAATAAGTATCTTAGGTTGTTTCTCAATTTTAATAAGTATCTTAGGTTGCTTTTCAGTTTTAATCTAATTATGTTTTAATTGAGAACTCAATAACATATTAAACTGAAGTACATAAATTTCAAACCACTAAACGAAATACAAAAAAACTAGCCGTTATTAATATTTTATATTAAAAAACTAGCCGTTATAATAAGACAAAAAAAAAACTAACCGTTTTAAAAAAAAAAAGTTATTAAATTTAATGTTTTAATTAATTATGAATTTTAGTAATTTTTTCAGATTTTTTTAAAATTTATTTATATTTTATTTGTATTATTAAATGTTAAAATAAAACAAAATAAAATAAATATGTTAAAGGAAAAAAAAAAAAAGAGAATAATCCAGTGGGTCCCGCAATGTCTCGTACGTGAGGGTTTGTAACTACGTACGTACGCGCGTACGTACGTAACCCACATCGGTTACGTACGCCGTACGTACGTACGTACGCCCGTAAATCCCACCGATGTGGGTGGTCTTAGAAATTTATGTACTTTATCTTTTAGTTTGTTTGTTTTGATTGTTGCAATTTAGTAATATTTTGTTAATTCTTAATTGGATTTGATGGACCAGCCCGTCGGAGGACTCAATGCCAAGATCACACTGTTGTAAGTTTTATTTATTGAAATATTATTTTGTTATTAAAGCAAAGGTGTCTCTTTTTCAAATTTATAAATTTAATATTAGTAAATATTTATCGGCCCTTTAGCTTTATGTATTATTCAATTTTGATTCATATTTTTATTCATATAGTTTTTTTTTATAGCACAACCTCGGGTATATACCCGGGTCACTAACTAGTTATAAATAATTATATATATATATACAATAAAAATTGGGAGATGAATAGTAATATTTTCCATTCTTATAGTTTGACCATTAGAGTTTGAGGGTTTGACATTTTCTTTCCTTAACCTTAACACTTTGTTTTTTTTTTTTGTTTTTTTTTTTTAACAAAGTTTGGCATATTGACATTTTCTACCCTGAACTTCAACACTTTGTTATATTCTTTAACGGAGTTTGACATATTGATATTTTCTAAAACTTTGTTTTTTTTCTTTAACGAAATAGTAAACTTTAGGTTTTCATAGTTTAGCCACATATGTTTCATATTTTTACGTATTCTACCCTCTAACTTTTAAAGTTTTTTTTTTGTTTTAAGTTTTGTGGTCTTCTACTTTAGCCACAAAACTTTTAACTTTGTTTACTTTCCTTTTTTAGTATTACCTAAATATAAAACATCATCTTTTAAATAGTGAGGTTTCTAAGTTTTTAATTTTTAACACAACATATTTTCATATTTGGTCCCTGGTTGTGCATCATATTGTTGTACCGTATAAATCCTCAATGCATAACCTTATCTATTATTGTGTGGATGTGAGGGTCTGTGTGTAGTTGGTGGGTGTCGTATACCATACGTCTCTCTCTTCTTGACACAATATCTCTGCTTCTCTATTCTTTACACATTATCTCTACTCTCTCTCAGCAATCTCTTTCTCTCTCTAAAGAAGAAGACGACCCGTTCTAACAAACCAGCCTTACGTTTCTCTCATCGACGGTGTACCGCCGAAGGGTTTCAATAATCTTGCCGGTTCGGTTAGTCTTCGGTGCCGTTGGATAGATCTGAAAGAACCACTTATGGTGGTCTCCGGTAACAGCGTGTCGTTTACAACCGTCGATGCCCAGATCTGAGGTGATGGTTTGTGATCGGTTTACATTTTTGCTTTCTGTTTGGTAGTTATTGCATCCGTTGCTCCACCTATGGTGTTGAAGCGGCGGTGGTTAACCCAGATTGGTAAAAAAAAAACGATTCAGCGATGACGTAAACCTTTAGGGTTTGAGCCGAATCGATTTTGGGTTTCTGTTTTTGTCTGTTTGAATCTGCTTACCGATGGGGCTGTATAGATCTGGAAGAACGATCGATGGCCGCCTCCGGTAACGGCGCGCCAGTTACGGCCGTCGATGCCCAGATCTGAGGTACGCGATGTTTTGTGGTCGGTTTGTTCCGGCTAGGGTGTTGAAGTGGTCGTTGCTGCTCCACCTGGCCCAGATCTCACCACCATTAACAATTGTCGACATCTCTCTCCAAAAATACAATCGGTGGCGGTCGTGTTGTTGCTATGGTTTTACTATGGTGGTTGTGGCGGCGGCATGGCGGTTAATCGCAGCCGTGCTACGACCTGAGCCGTGCTAATGTTGCATGTCTCTCTTGGCATCATTTCTCGCAATAATCGGCTGGTAGCCGGTTTCCGTCGTTAAACGGCCGGTAGCCTTTGATTTCACTGTCTGATTAGGGTTTACTCTTTGCTTTCACTATTTGATTTGGCCCATCGATGCTTCTGTATGGTTTCTTTAACCGTGAAGTGTTGATCTTTCTAAAACTCGGTTTGGTTTGGTTCCAATGTTTGTTGTTGTTGTTTGGATTCATGATCAGGGATTGATTTGAGGTTCAAATGGGTTCAATTTGACTGTTTCTGCGGTATTGGTTATGTGGTTAAAAAACGTGAAATGTTTGTCAAGAAGCAATGATATTCCAGATTTGGCGGTGATATGAAGCCTTAGGGTTTGAGCCTAAATGATCTGTGAAATGTGACATTTGGTGGTTGTTTTCGTTTTGTGCTTCTCTGTTCAAGAACAACCCAGATTCGGCAATGATGAACCCTTAGGGTTTGAGCCGTGTCGTTTTTGGGTTTCTGTGGGTATATGGTTTGAGCAGTATCGTTTTTGGTTTTTTGTGATGATCTAACGAGCTACTGAAGCTTAAAACGCTTAGATGACCCCTCATCTCAGATCTAAAATCGACCTGATCGGAAATCTCTACAGTCTGTCATGGATCTAGGGTTAATGTTTTCTATCGGGGTTGCCCCGTTGTTGCTCCGTTTTTGACGTTGAGCAGCGGCGGTTGTTGAGGGGGCTGCCATGGTAACCCGATAGATGTTGTTCCAGATATGGCTATGATGATTTAATTTAGGGTTTTCACAACCCTAATCTGAGCCTATTTCATTTTCTTGCAATATGCTACTCACTTTGACATGTTTTTTTTCTTCTTTAGCGATTCTACCTATTCAAGGTTCTGCTTGCTGCATCAGGTATACTTTCTGAACTATCTCTCTATGTGCATATATGAATTTGATAGTGTGATAATGTATATATGGAAAAAGAAAAAACAAGTCAATGCGTTCGATTTTGGTGATTTTGTAGTTTCTATCGACTATTTTGCTTCATGTATGTGCCTCTTATTGTGCTCCTAATCTGCTTCATCCATTATCTTTTTATTGGATGTCTTTTTTAGATTGAACCTTCTTTATCCAAAGTTGAGAAGCGGAGCAAAGAAGATCAGCATGCGAAGTAGAAAGGTAATTAATACGTATCCATTTTCCTATGTTTAATGTTGTGTTTGTGGAGTTTTGACCTGAGTTACTTATGAGCATTGTATGTCCATTATTTTCTTTAGAGCAACCTCTAATCATTTATATCTATAGTATGTTAATGTAAGTTTCTTTTCATGTTATTCTTCAGACATGAATTTTCTTCTGTAACTAAAACAAATGTTTTTGGTTTTTAAATTTTCTATTCATCGATAATGTTATAACAGTCATGAATCTTAATCTTAATTTTAGTTAGGACCAAATTTCTTTGGTTTTTAATAAGTAAAACATGGAATTTAAGAAGTTTATCTGTTTAGGGATTTTTTGGGAGTTTTTTCGTATTCTATCTGCCATTATGTTTATAACAGCCTAATTATGATGCGCTGTTATGTGTAGCATGAATCTTTTAGTTAGGAGCATATTTCTTTGATTTTTGTGGAGTAAAATGTGGTATTAAGTGTTAATTTTGCTATGAGAATACTTTTACCTATGAATCAATTGCCTTGCAGGTTGCTTGAAGACCTATTGCTAGGTTGTAGAATGGTGAACCTGTGCAGTTTATAAGCCTTTTATGATTATCTCATGTTTATAATTCTGCTTCTATTCAATTCTATTAGGAATCCATATGTATGTAACATGAGGAAATCCTTAAAACAACTTTGGTTCAAAGTTGGTGCATAAGGATGACCATTCTTATTTACAGCAGCCTTGGCCTTGGACATGTTTAGACAAACATATATGGAATTGTAATTGTGAACAGATTGACGCTGTCCTAGATTCAGAACATACAAGTGCCACATTGTGAGAGAACGGTGAGGCCGCCGCAACGCGCGGCGGGTCACCCACTAGTACTTTTATAGTTATATACTTTGACAACGAGACTATTAGAATTTTTTGTTTTATACCCCTTAACTTTTTAAGTTTCATTTTTTAACATTTTTTACTTGAACTTTTGCTATCTTCTACTTTGGCCACAAAACTTTTAACTTTTCTACTTTCGTTTTTAGTATACTTTTATAGTTTTATACTTTCACCACGGGATTTTAGACTTTTAAGTTTTATACCTTTTAACTTTTTTAACTTTCGTTCAGCATACAAATTCAGCCCCGCAGTAACGCGCGGGGTGGTAAACATCTCGTATATGTTATACTGACTATATTGAAAAAAATACAATGGTGAAATGGTGCATTGGAAACTAGGTCAATCTTCTTTTGTAAAATCCCCACTTCTAATCCTTGCAATTTCACAGTTCGTTTCCTTGACATGTTTATGTCTTGATTTTCTCTTTCTTGACACACTATTAAATTCGCTCAATCAACTTTGAGGTTTGAGTTTTGTTCGAAATAACCAACTTTAGCTCTGTAGTACTATTAAGAAAACAATTTACTTTAAAATATGACCACAAATTTTTACTTTGTGTTTGGGCCCCTCAAATGGTTAAGTCGTCCCTAGATGTAATTAATTTAAGTGGTTCGAAAACTTCTCGAAACACCAATAATCCCTATTTTAAGTGGTTAAGGTGAGACATCCAAATACATTAAAATGGATAGGTATTTGGTTCAAGTCCTAGTTGTGATAAAAAAAAAAATAGGGGATCCAAGTTGGGCCTGAGATTTTCTCACCTATAGTGGGTTTCCTTCTAGGAATGGTATTCGGACCTTGTACTTGAGGAGTGGAGATGATCAGATGAGCCAGTGACCCGTCAATGATTCAAATTTTTCGTTAAAAAAAGAAGCTGACGAAACTAACTTCTTAAACACTTTATCCAAATCGAGCCTGAATAAGCCAAGCCTTACATTCAAGCCTAAATAAGCTTACAAGCTCAAAGGAGCTCAAATTTTTTATATTGATATATCAAAATTATATATGTACATAATATTTATTAGAGTTAATTTCCTTTTTCATTCCTTAGGTTTAGTCTATTTAACAATTTCAATCAAGCTTTTAAAAGATATGATTTTGATGCCTGAAATTTACTTTTTGTTTCAATTTCAGTCATGTTTTAAAGTCCATTAAGTTTTCTGTTAATTATTTCTTGAAAGACAAAAATACCATTTTCATTTAAATTTAAAATATATATTTTCGCTATCTACCTAACCTAACTTAAGACCTGATCTCTCTATCTATCTATCTATCTTCAGTTCTTCACCTAAGAACACGGGTCACCATTACCATCTTGTTTTGATGCATCAAATGTACAAGTTGACAATTCAAGCATTTGATCTAACTGTCTCCACATGGTATGTTTATGATAGTAATCAGAAACAGATAAACCATTTTGAGAGAATGAATTATTTTTTTTATACAGATTAAGCAAAACAGGCCCATCATTTATGTTTCTTTTAATTCTTTCCACACGTCAGAGGCAAGATTTAATAACACTTGCCCCAAGCATTTTTTTTTTCACTCCTGGAGTTTAAAATCCAAGTAAGCATAACAGAGTTACATCTATCCCATTTTTTAGCTAAAATTTCATCCTCGATGGACCTCTCACATGAACCATCTATATATCCTACCTTGATTTTAACTTGTAAAGCAAGTTTCATAGCTTTAGACCATAAAGTACAAGTTTCAACCCCCTTTAATTTATGCTCACTACTATAAGGTTACTATAATCACTAGCAAGAATGTATGAAGGGTCAGTGGCATCAAGCTTGCTTCCAGGTCTGAAACAAACCACAAACACTCGAACGAGTAGCAATGACAATGAGATATACAGAACCAAATAGCTATGATACCATGTAAAATTCTATGGTATCGATGATGAACAAGACATAATCGATTAGAATTGAAAAACAAATCTAGACCCTCAACAACAATACAGAACATCTAACAATGAGATACAATGAATACAGATCAACAATATGATGATCCATATAAGAACTCACACTTTATCTAACAAGAATAAGATCAATCGGTACTCACACTTTATCTAACAAGAATAAGATCAATCGGTATGATTGATTTGTCAAAACCCTAGATTGAAAGGAAGATGAACCGAATGAATGTATAGAGAGAAAGTGTGTGCATTGAAATGTGTAACAAAGAAAATATTTCATTTGTCTCAACATACACCCAAAGGCGCTTATATATTTAAGCATTATCCGATGTATCCGATCCAAACTAATTCAGCTACAAGCCCACGTGTATCAACAGCCCATCTAGTTTTCCTTAGCCCAATAAACTTGATCCAGCTAAACTCGATCCAGCTTCAACTCCGGTTTAGCTCCTAGAGATACACAAAATATAACCAAATTAAACCAAGGATAAAAAGAAGAGTTAACTTCGTTTTTGGTATTTGAGTTTACTGTTTTCTCATTTTTAGTCCAATTTTAAAAAATAATCAATTTAAGGGTCTCACCTTTGGTTTTTTTTTCTCAATTTTGGTCACCTTAAAAAAATCATCCAAATTAATCGTTGTAATAAATGACATTTATGTCCGAATTGAACTATATTCACCTTTAGATAGATCGACTTTCCCTTTTAAGTTGGTGAATTAGAGTTTAATTTGGACATAAATGCCCTTCATTTTAACGATTAATTTGGATAGATTTTTTAAGATGACCAAAATTGAGGAAAAAAACCAAAGGTGACACCCTTAAATTGATTATTTTTTAAAATTGAACTAAAAGTGAGAAATCGGGTAAACCTCAAGGACCAAAAACGAAGTTAACTCTAAAAAGAATATAGAAACAGACAACTAATATAATTAGCAATTGAGATGAATAAAAGTTAAGTTTTTAACACTTTATAAGTAGGAGTAGGAGTAATGTAGTTTATAAGTAAGAGTAGGAGTAATGTAGTTGTATCGTTGAAAAAAATAAACCAAAGTTATTGCAAAACCTTTTGCTATAGAAGTTTTAGCTCACACTTTTATAGAAATTTAATTAAACATTATTAATTATTTTATCTTCAAATAAGTGAATCTTTATATAATAGTATTAATGAAAGATCTGACACCCGCTATGAAACACCACTACACCACATAGTTAAACAAAACCTATTTTTTAGCATTTAAAAGTAAAAAACCTTTTCATAAGTACGAAAAGAAAATACTTTTACAAGTTTCAAGTCATAAAAATCGTTATTGAGCTAACATCTCACATGCACCACCACATAAGCAACTAAGGTAACATTATATTATCAAATATCAACACATCATATTCTTGAGAAGCATCCTTAACTAGAATTTACAAGATCTAGCGGCCATAAGGCGTTCTTTATACTAGGAAGAAAGGTGATAATTACCCATAATTTGTTTTATAGATAGAAAGAAAATGTAACATAACATGATATGAGCAATGCATAAAATAATAAAGGTGAGCTCATGCTTACACCTTATTAACTCACAAATATAATTGATAAAGAATTGATGACGAAAGCAAATAAATTGTATTACAAAGAAACACTTAAATGGCAGTGTCAGATAAATCGTGACTCAATCTTCTTGCTTGAAAAGTTTGTGCTTTAATAATGTCTTGGTGGAGGGGGAGACTTATAGATATAAGAAGGCGGTAGGGGATGAGACTTGTAAATGTTGCGAGGGGGTGGGGATGGTGATGGTGGAGGTGGAGACTTGTACACATATGGTGGTGGTGGGGAAGGTGATGGTGGTGGGGGTGACTTGTATATATATGGAGGTGGTGGAGAAGGTGATGGTGGTGGGGGAGACTTGTATACATATGGAGGAGGAGGAGATGGTGATGGTGGAGGTGGGGACTTGTATACATATGGAGGTGGTGGAGAAGGCGAAGGTGGAGGTGGAGACTTATATATATACGGAGGTGGTGGAGAAGGTGATGGTGGTGGTGGTGACTTGTATACATATGGCGGAGGTGGGGAAGGCGAAGGAGGTGGTGGGGACTTATAAATGTATGGAGGTGGCGGGGAAGGTGATGGTGGTGGAGGTGACTTGTAAACATATGGGGGTGGAGGTGATGGTGATGGAGGAGGAGGAGACTTGTACACATAAGGAGGAGGTGGGGAAGGTGAAGGTGGTGGCGGTGACTTGTAAACATATGGGGGTGGAGGTGATGGTGATGGAGGGGGAGGAGACTTGTACACATATGGAGGTGGTGGGGAAGGTGATGGTGGTGGAGGTGACTTGTAAACATATGGGGGTGGAGGTGATGGTGATGGAGGAGGAGGAGACTTGTAAACATATGGAGGTGGTGGAGAAGGTGATGGTGGTGGAGGTGACTTGTAAACATATGGTGGTGGAGGTGATGGTGATGGTGGAGGAGGAGACTTGTATACATATGGAGGTGGTGGAGAAGGTGATGGTGGTGGAGGTGACTTGTATACGTATGGAGGTGGTGGGAAAGGTGAAGGAGGCGGTGGAGACTTATATACGTATGGTGGTGGTGGAGAAGGTGATGGTGGAGGGGGAGACTTATATACATATGGTGGAGGAGGAGATGGTGATGGAGGAGGTGGAGACTTGTATACATATGGAGGTGGTGGGGAAGGTGATGGTGGAGGAGGTGACTTGTATACATATGGAGGTGGTGGGGAAGGTGATGGTGGGGGCGGAGACTTGTAAATATATGGAGGCGGAGGTGATGGTGATGGTGGAGGAGGAGACTTGTAAATATATGGTGGCGGAGGTGATGGTGTTGGTGGAGGAGGAGACTTGTATACATATGGAGGTGGTGGAGAAGGTGACGGAGGAGGAGGGGACTTGTAAATGTATGGAGGTGGTGGAGAATGTGATGGAGGAGGAGGAGACTTGTAGATATATGATGGTGGAGGAGATTTGTGAAGATAAGGCAGATGTGGCGACCATGTTGATTTGTAGCCATAAGGCTCATCAGCAACAACAATGGTGGCTAAGAAGACAAAAACAAAAGCGTACATAAGTTGAGGCCAATGCCTCAATACCCTTAAGCTTCCCATACTAATTAAGACTCCAATAGAAATCAAGACTTGTATCTTTGTGTTATATTGGTTTTATTGTACCCTTTTTATAGCAATGGTGCAGATTATTTTAATATAAGAAAAGAACATGTTGTAATAAATTATTTGTATTATTTAAATTAATGGGTGTTGTGATCAAAATAAATATTAAACTAACAATTAAGATGTGAATTTGAGGAAGTCAGAGAGTAGTTGGCGAGTACTACTAAGACAAATTGTTTTGTTTATGTATTCAACGCGTTATGGAGGGTATGAGCAAGCACTTATAAGGATACAATATTGACTTATCATGTGAACTGCAAAGGTCCATTTACGAGATAGCATCCTATAATAAATATAAATGTGTTTTACATATATTCTAATAACATGTCGTGATATGTTAATGGTAAAATGATAGTTCCGATCAAACTCTTACTTATTAAATGAGTTAATAAATAAGCCTGGTTAATAAATGTATTATGGAATCATAGAAGCCTCTATCTTGATAAATCCATTAAACAACCAAACAAATAATATATCCTGACTTTAATAAATCTAATTTAAAAAATAATAAGATTGGTAAATTTTTAAAGTTGTTTTAGATTTTAGTATGAGCTAACTGGGTATATTAGTAATCCTTCGATATAAAAATGTACCTCAGACATACCTGATCCAGCATATACGAGCATATATAGTGACACAGTTAAACAGATATGACTCCCTCAATGGCTGCTTCCTGTGTTAACATTTGTTCGTATGTATGAATGCTTTTAAGGGTGTAAATGGTTTAAGCGGTTAGGAAGCTACTTGAAACTGAGTTTTTTTTAGACTTGATCGAAACCGAGACTGAATAATTTGAGCCTCACATTTCAAGCTTAAATAAAATATTGAGCTCGATTTCAAGCTTAAACAAGCTCAAAATTATTATTTTGATTTATTCAAAAATAATATATTTACATAATATTTATTTATATATATAAGTATGATAAAACAAATTAAATAATACATAAACTTTATATATATATAATTATCTATAATATATTATACTACATATGAAATGGACAACAAAGTCTTTTACTTAAAATTTAAGAACTTTTGGAGAATATATATGTACCATCACCACATTAATTACTCATAAATAAAAATAATAAATCTTTAATAAGTTATAAGTATTATGTTAATATGAACCTATGACTGAAATACACTACCAATTAATGCACTTTCAGTTAATTGTTCAACCGTTTACCAATGTCTGTATTAGTGTGTTGTGTTTCCTGCTGCATCGTGCAACACCGCTATATATATGAATAGATACCTTTGTAATTATAAATGTGTAAATAAAATAAATAATCAATGTTGATCAGGTTGCCAACTCAAGCTTGAAAAGCAAATGATAAGTCGGGCTAGGCTTCCGTTTTAGAAATAGAACTTTAAAAGAGGTCACTTGTTTGAAGATTTAACTCGATTTGTTTACACCTTTTGTTTAGAGGAAAACTTACACCGTGCTTGGAGATAGCATTTTCACTCTTTTTCAATAAGGCGTTGGAGGTTTTATCGACCTTGATACCATTTTAAAAACTTGTATGCATTATTTTACCATTTCATTGCAATATCTAATATTATGTGTTTCAATGGAGATGGAATAATTAAAATCTTGATTCCACTTATTGCAAGCTCGGGCGAAAGTTAGATGCTCGAAGGAACCTTCAGCCAATTTGAATGGTTTTTGTTCATGCAACCGTTCATTGGCCACATTTTCATCATTTATCAAACCACTTGCCTATTATAATTTTTCTAACAAGTTTTTTCCATAATTGTTCTACGAATGCATATATAACCATTATTTAAGATAAATAGAAACAAAGTAACACCATTATCTCATAAAACTATATTTCAAGAACTGTTTTGAAGTAAATCATGATTTAGAACGAGAATTACGTTACTTTTCATAACTGCCATCTTCAAATAGTAAAACGAAATAAACAACTCCAATTTTTATGAAGAAAGGTGAATGGTTTGATAAAAACATTAAACGATAAACAAAAACGTAAATGAAAGATAATATAACGAAACAATAAAAGTTGTAATGACCTATAATCCAAATTGGAGAAGTATTTATTACCGAGTCTTTTCCTGCATAGGCAAAACCTCAAAATGCAACACACAAACAAAATTAAAGAAAGTACCGCAGGACGCTTTTAATCCTACACGAATTTAGTCTCAAGAAAAACAGATTTTATCACCATCATCGATATTATGGCCAATATCCCAAAATTAAAGACAGACTGTCCTTCAATCCTTAACCGCTACCTCCGGACCACTTCTTTCCGAAAACAATCAGCTGAAGTTGATCGTAACCTGAAAGCACACCAGCACCAGCAATAGCTCTGAGGATGTTTGCACCTCCACCCTTGAACAGCGACTTGACACCCTCCTTCTTCACAATCTGGTTAAATGCATCAAGAGCGTTCTTGTACTTCACGGCCTCACCAGATGTCATCATCATTCTTCTACGGACGGTATCAATTGGGTATGAAGCAAGACCCGCAGCGTTTGTAATCAACCATCCAAGAGCAAAGCTAGCGAAAAAGTTGTCCTGAATAATTCATGAGAAATAAATCAGCACATGATACGCTTTCTTATAAATTACAACTTAGACAATCAAAACAATCAAAAGCTGACCTGCAATGATCCAGTGAGGACGATTGGTTTGAGAGAATCATACAATCCAAAGTACAACCCACGGTAGATGAAAATACCAGCAGCTGAAAGTGGGAACCCACGGTACAATCCAGCAATACCGTCAGTTGCATAGGTCTTCTTGTAAACATCAACAAGACCGTTAAACTGCCTCTCACCACCCTTCTTTGCAGACTTGGCGTCATTTGCTAAACGAGTTCTAGCATAGTCTAGAGAGAAGACAAAGACTAGAGAAGAAGCACCAGCAAAACCACCAGATGCAATGTTACCACCAAAAACTTTCCAGTAAGGATCACGGTCCTTCTTGAAGTTAAACAAACTCTTAAAGTAATCCTTGAAGGCAAAGTTAAGCGCCTATGGAGTTCAACATAAAACAAAACATCAAAATTAAACTAAGATATAAAGAAACCCAAATCAACTATTATATAGAGAATAAACATTTAAGGTGACATTTAAAAGGGGTCACAAACCTGAGTGGGGAAGTAACGGATGACGTTAGCTGTGTTTCCTCTCCACAAAGAGACAAATCCTTCCTCTTTGATTGTTCTAGTGAAACATTCCCCGATACCCTTGTATGGTTCAGTAAGACGACCAGCCTTCATCATCTCATCTTGATTTTGGATCAAAAGCTTAACACGCTCAATCGGAGCAGCAGCGGTTTTTGAAACAGCAGCCGAAACACCACCCATGAGAAAATCAATAGCAAAACCAGTAAGCCCTTTCTCTGATGGAGCTTGGACAAAAACAGGGGAAGCGTTAGCAACAATCAATGATTGTGCCACTGGATAACTGAATCCTGAATTTGTGTAATTTCCGTATGTGAATTCCCTCTGAGTTGAAGGCCTGTTGAGGGAACCACCATACTGGGCCAGAGCATATTGAGAAAGGTGTAGCTGGCTGGCCACCCTCCTTGTAATAGCTGAATGTTGGTGCTGGTCCGCCATTATGGTACAACAGTCTTCCTGCAAATGATAATAAGAAATGTTACTTGTCATGTTCAATAAAGTCGTGCTTAAATCAGGTGTTTTGAGACAAGTAAGAGACTATAAAAGTAAAGATGGATTGGTTTTGCAAACTTAGTCCATGTGTCTAATTATTTCACTCAGCATTCTAGAAGATAATACAAAGTAAAATGCATCACAAAGCTAACTACACAATAGATATCCAACATAACCGTTGCAATTAAGAATATTGATAACAGCAACATATATGGTGGTAATTGCCAAGAGATAACCAAATAAGCATCAAATGTTGCTATCTGGCCACCTGAGAGCCAATAGCTTTTATTTGCATAAGCATGATGACTGGCCAACACTATTTTGTTTACAATGAAGACATGGCATAAAAATACAGATCCAGCAACCTATCATAGATAACTAATACTGCAAAGTGATTGGCTAACAAGACAGCTTCATACTCTAAATTTTGATAAGCAAGCACATAAACAGAAGAGATTATATTCCAACTTTTTGGGAAATGAATTGCCAAATAGCGAACATAAAAACAACTAAAATTAATCGTCTAAACTAGCACTCATAGCAAGTAAATTAGTCAAAACAATTAGAAGCAGATCTAATAGCTTTATGTCAACAACTTTAAAATCAACGATCATACCGCATAATAATTAAGGCTAAGATAACAAACACAAACACCATCCAAAATAAACAAAAACATCAACGATATTTTCATTTCTATACTACTGAAATTTTAATTAAACTAAATCAGAAACTCGTAGATCGGACGCAACAAACAACCAAAAACATCAAAACTGGATCATAGAAACGCCGATCTACAGTAAAACAGCAAATTTAGCATCATAAATATCGGCGATCTAACATACAAACAACAAAATGTCAGATTCATGGACAGGATATCATATACAGGCTAAAATGGTGAGATCCGACTCCTAAACATCAACGATCTAACAGACAAACAGAAAAGCGGCAGATTCAAGCTAGATCTAACAGATCTACATCAAAACTACTACAACTTGCATCATAGAAATCAACGAAATTCTGAAGACTAAACAGACATATGAATCTCAGTAGAGCATAGCCGATCCAGAAACGAGATGGGCGACGGAAACCCTAGAGAAAAGAGAAGAGGGGAAAATAAAGAGAAATGTACCTCTGCTGCGTTGTGTGCGGAGGCGGGATAGGAATTTGGCGAGATAGGGTTTTCAGCGGAATGAGGGTGCTTGTGCTATATACTGGGGTCTGGGCGAGGAGTGTTCCTATGCGTCGCGGGTGTAGGATCTAGATGCGCGTTTTTGGGATCTACAGAGATAAGGATTGGACGGTCGCAGATTGAATTTTCAAAAGGTGTATTTGTTAGACCTTAACGGTGTGATGTTATTTGACTCGTTTTTAGCTTAATTGATACTCGTGTAATTAGCTTTAGGTTATGGGTATAATCTATGATAGAGTGGATTAGTGTGTGTTTGTTGTTAAAAAATAAAATTAATTTGTCAACAAGAAAAAACCAGTAAAATCATATTGATTGACTAGAAAAGCCGATCTAATATTTATAAAAGAAATTATATGTTTTCGATAGATTAACCAAAAGTGGTTTTCAACCAGTTCTTCACTTTGAAACCTTAAAGCAATCCCTATGTTACAGTTTTTGTAGGTTTGTAACCGATTTATACTAAACTTGGTTTAAAATCGGTTCAATTCTCGGTTTGGGGACCGGTTTGGTTCCGGTAACTGACTTTTTTTTGCACCTCAGGTGCGGGGCGATGTTTTTGATGTGGTCCAATCTTCTTGTGTTCAGTTTCAATAGGAGTTGGTGTTTCTGTTTCTTTTCATTTGTTTTTCGCTACATTGTTTCCAATCTTCTTCTTGCTCTTCACGGATATTCGGTCATTTGCAAGGTGTACTTCTCGCGTATTCCTATACTTTCCCAAGCCACCCAACCCATTTGCACGATACCATTGTTATGTATTCATGTGTACCCTAAGTCGTTAAATTTTGTCCAAATTGTATAAACTATCTTTAACGACGACATTTGATGGGTTAAGTATAGAACTCTTTTCATAATCATGGAATCTCCATGGGAAATATGATAATTAATGTCACGTGTTTGCAAGCATCCTTTGTTATAGAGTTTGTGTCACACCCCGATTTTCGAGCAGGGGCATGACACTTGTATCATATCATTTCTTATGACAAGTGTCACAGCGGAACTCTTAATAGGAAGCTTACGGGCTCAAACACAAGATATATCAATGAATATAACTCAGTCTCAAGAACACCACTATCCGGAGTGGTCTAAAATATAGCATGGTCATAGAAAAAAAATACAAAACACAATCTTGTCTTACGCACCTCTAGGATCAAAATAAACAAAATGTATATTGTTGGGTTCCCATGTACGGTTTTAAATTTTAGAAACCGTGACTCGTCAAACAAGTAACGTGAGGAAGCGTGTACAAGGATTATCACTAACCAATCCCACCAGTGATCCAAACAATACGAATAAACAAATAACTAATCGTGACTTAAACGATCAGGACACGATGATTTAACAAACAGTCTCGTTAGTTGGTTGACTCACGATTAGGGTTTTTGTTTCGTAACTTTTATGACCAAAACTAAATGATAAACAAGAGATAGATAATCATACTTTTTAGAAGAACTGATAGTCCTCGAAGAACGACGGTGGTAGACGACAACTCGTGGTGGCTCGATGACGGCGGCAGCGGTGGTCGAACTAGAGAGGGATGGCGAAAATTGGAAGCTCTCTCAATCTTTGTTGTAAATTCTATGTTATTAGGTTTTAGGATTCATCTAGTATTTATAGATCTGATTAATAGTATATATATATATATATATATATATATATATATATATATAACTAGTTTTGAGAACTTTTGAGAACCATTCTAGGCCACTTGTTTATATATATGGAAAACTCCCATGAATTATAGTGGTCCCCACCTGAAATTAGTGGTTGATAGTTGGTTCTAAAAAGTTTTCAAAACAAAAAGTTTTCATTTGAACCTAACCATATATATATATATATATATATATATATATATGGTAAAGTTCAATGGAAAACTATCTTTTAATTGGAAAACTGGAAAACTAGTTTAATGAAGGGTAATAGGGTAATTTCACTTTATATTTTTCATTTCCCCTTAACATGTTCGATGAACTGTCCCTCTTTGCTTATTTATGCTAACCTCATGTAGCCTCCACGTGAGACACCCACATGACACTCTACTCTCCACCTGATTATCTTCTACTTCTCTTCTCGTCAAATTTGCTCACGCGGATTTGCTTATCATGGTGGCCGGTGAATAGCTTGTCACCATGAACAAACATGGATTTAACGGCGGATCCGCTGTAAGCAATTGGCAGCAGGGGTGATGACAAATTCGAAGAGTCTCGAGGCAAGATTCGGATTTGACTGTCGGACGATATGGAGAGGAGGTGTTTTCCGGCGATGTGGGGGGAGAATCGGGGACGAACCTATGTGATGACGATAGGGTCATAAACTTTTTTATCTTAGCGACCTCAAGGAATTTTAACACCGCACTCCATCAAGTTTTTTTAGTAACCGCCATTGAAGAATTTCAATCTTTACCCCGTAAAGAAATGTCTGCAACAAAAAAATATAATAAAGGATTAAGAAGATGGTGGCTTGATTTTTTTTTATTGTATATTAATGTTTTTGAAAAAGTAACGATGCAAACTTGATGTACTATATACCTACCTACTTTAATTACATAGAATATATCTTATTTTATATAACTTTTAAATTTGAAAATATAAATGACATATTTCTATTACTAGTATATAAATCAGTAAATAACATTTTTTGTCGGATGTAAAGAAATCTCATTTTAAAAGTAGTTAATCAAAACTCTCAAACAAAAAATAGATTTTATGAATGTGGTGCATGGGTGATTTATTGATACAAACCAAAAAATAAATTCAAATGCGTATACGATCAAGGATAACTTGCATGCAACTCCACTTTAGATATGTGCAAGATCCTCTGTTTCATATATACAACATATTATGTTGCATATATGAAACACATTATGTTGCATATATGCAACACACATGCTGTTGCATATATGCAACACACATGTTGTTGCATATATGTAACATCCTATTATATTGCATATATGTAATATGCAACATCTTGGGTGTGTTGCATACTTGCAACATCGTAAGTTGCATATATGCAACATGTCGTATGTGTTGCATATATGCAATATTATATGTGTTGGGCTATAATTATAGGAGGCATGAACATTTGTTTTTGGGCTTGTTTATCTTTTAGTTAGTGGGCTAGTTAGTGATTATGATTGGGCCATGTGGGCTTCTAGCTAGGTTTGCGATTCTTGTAAGGGCTATATAAGCCTCTCTTGTAATTGTTTATGATCAAGCTTTTCCAATACAATATTCAGTTTACGATTTCTTGCTCTTCATTGCTTACGATCAGCTTCCATTAGTAGTGTATTTCATTCAAGACTTCTTCTTTACTCAAGATCTAGTCTTTTATTCTACTTTTGTTCTTGAATCAAGCTTGTACGAGGTTTCCGCACTCGTATTTGGCTAAATATCGTGTAGGTGGTTTGATCTCGGACCTACAATTGGTATCAGAGCCAAGAATCATCGATTCGAGGCTCACACGATATAGATTCAAGAAGGTTTCTGTGTTTCTGGGTTGTTTTTGAAGATTTGAGAGTGTTTTGGAGGTTTACGATCATCACAGCTGCTGTGTTCATCAAGATTTGGGGTTTACGATCACCTTTTCTGGGTTTCTTGACGTTTACGAGTGTTCCAGTTGAAGATCTTCATCATTTAGGGGGTTTACGACTTCAAGATCAGTTCTTTTGGTGATTACGAGTCGTACAATTGGTGTTTGCGACATTTCCTTGTCGTAATTGGCGTTTACGATTGTCGTAATCGGAATCGCGTGATCGGAATCATCGTCGTAATCAGAGTTTACGAGTCATTCAATCGGATCCGGTGTTCTCGATTTCATCGGATCGTAAACTGGGGTATCCGATCGTAATCGGGACTGTTTTATCGTAATCAAGACTTTGTGAACTTTCGGACTTTAGTTTTAAGTTTCCTAAGCTATCGGGATGGACTTTGAACCAAGTATGTACCAGAAATTGGACTTTGAGATCGGATCTATAACTCGTCCACCAAGACTAACTTCGGCAGATAACTTCTTAGAGTGGAAATATAGATTCGAGAACCATTTGAAGAGTGTTGATTTAAGGTTGTGGAGAGCAGTTCTAAATGGACCACATGTACCTATACATCAAGCGGGACCTAAATCAGGAAAGAAAAAGACTGAAGATGAATTTGAGGATGATGACTGGGAGAGATGTAACAAGGCTGAGAGGGCCTTTGCGATAATGACCATGGCATTGACACCGGACATTGCTCAAGGGTTTAAGCATTGCAAGACGGCAAAGGAACTGTGGAATGCATTGATAGTGGCTTATGAGGGAAACCAGACATCAAGGCAAGTCGAAAGCAGATGTTGAAGCAAAAGTTCAATTTGTTTAATCATATCCAGGGTGAATCCTTCGAAGCACAAGTGCAAAGATTTGTTTCTCTAATGGCCGAGATGTCAAGTTATGGAGTGGAACCGGAATTGGAAGATAAAAATTTGAAGCTCCTAAACAGCTTGCCAAAGTCATGGAACACCAACATTTCAATCATTAAGGACAACAACAAACTGAGTGAACTGTCTTTGGATGAAATGATCAACAAGCTGAAGTCCAAGTTGATTGATGATAAGCAGCGTGAGTTGAATCACATAAGTTCACTGAGTTTGGCGGGGAAGTTGAATCAAGCTTTGTTGTCGGAAGAGGTAGATGAGAAGCAGAAAGGAAAGGCTGTAGCAGGTGGATCAAGTTCAATGAATCAAACGAAGGCATTTGTGGCACAACCCCAATCAAGTTCAAGTGGAGGTGATACTACTGAAGCTAACAATGATCCCAATTTTGCTCTGGGTATGGGATTCATGAATAGTTATCATGCACTAATGGCTGGAACACTAATTCCTTCTGAGATTCTTTCGGGGGAGCTTAATCAGATCAATCCAGAAGACGTGGAAATGCTGGACGTCTCTTGGCAAATGGCTATGGCAGTATTCAGGGCTAAAAAGTTCATGGCTACTACGGGGCGAAATGTGTGGAAGGATCAAGATAAGATCAGAATGGGGTTTGATAAGACGAAGCTTAGGTGCTACAATTGTGATGAATATGGGCACTTCGCAAGAGAGTGCAGCAAACCAAGGAAGGAGAGAGCAGAGTTGAAGAAACCAACTGATGGGGAGGCAAAGGCAGAGACAAGTGCCTTGGTGGTGCAAGAAGGTGGTGGCTATGACTGGACCCCACAGCTGAAGGATCTGAGTTTGACGCATGCTATGATGACAACTTTGGATGATGATGATGATGAACAAGAGCATGCTTTTGTGGTTACTGATGATGAACCAGAGGAACCAGAGGAGAATGAAGCAATGGCTGCAGATCACACCAAGGTATGTTCTAATTCTGTTTGTGATCGTATAATTACTACTCTTAGAGAATATTGCAAAAACTTTGAATCTGAATTGTTTGAAGTAAAATGTGAAAAGAGTTCATTTAAGGGTAGATGGCATAAGAATGAAGAAAATGTTAAAGCCCAGAAACTAGATATAGCTAAGTATAAGAACCTTGCAACTGAAAATGCCTATTTGTATGACAATGCTAAGTTAGAAATAGCTGAGCTAAGTAAACAGATAGAAGAACTTAAGCATAAGAACAATGAGATGCAGGTTAAACTTGATATCAACTTTATGAGAAGCAAAAGGATGTTGCAGGCTAGTAAATCCTTAGACAATTGCATAACTGAGGTTAGAATGGGAAAGGACAAAGGTGGAATAGGAATCAGCTTTGCAACCAAGAATGTTGTTCCTCAAGACAAAACTAGAGATGTCATAGGAATGATCTTAGAGGAGGATCAGATAGATAGATCGGCATCGGAAATGCATGAAGAAGGACCTCCCTTAGATAGTGTCTTGGTTAGAGTGAAGCCTTTGACTGAGGAGGAAATTGAGAATGAAAAACACATGACTTATGGGTTGGGTAAAATGAACAGAGTGATGACAGACCCATGTGAAGCAGGCCCATCCAATACTTCAATGAATAACTGTGTGAGCACTTATGATGTATCTGTTTCTTGTGCAGATGAAGTAGAAATCAATGACATTTCTGAGGAGGATGAAGAGTGTCGGAGAGTGGATGAGAGTCATGCGTCTAGTAGTTCTAATAGTTCTAGTTTATGTTTACCTAAGGATGATGTAATGGCACTTGTGTCAGAACTAGAAACATCCAAGTCAAAACAAGTAGCTGTATCGATGTTAAAAAATGTTTCAGAATCTAATGAAAAAGTGTCTGGTTTTAAAATTCGTGTGCCTAACACAAAAATTGGTCGTGAGACTAAGCCCAAAGACTTTGTTACTTATCCCCAGGTTGTGTCAGCTTTTAATAGAACCAACAAATCCAACTCGGATCAATTTTGTTTAATTACACAATCTGATAAGGGAAAACAACATGTCATACACAAATGGGATGATAAGCCAGAGTGGAAGTCGTCTTACCCAAGACGTTCATACCTCTGTAGTCATGTCAATGGGCCTAGACTCATGAATTGCTTTCAATGTGGAAAGCCAGGACATTTTGCAGCTAACTGTGTGAACAGACCTTACCAACCATACTATCCACAAAATCCACGGACTAGTATGTTGGAGAAAATGATGACAGGTGAAAAACAGAAACAAAAGCAGAAGCAACAAGCTGTGTTTCAGGGGAAGCAGCGTGTTGAACCAATGAAGACTGAACAGTCTAAGGTATCAAACGCAAAGGCACCTGTGACAAAGCCTGTTGTGGATAAGTGGAAAGTGACCAGAACTCCAAAACAAACTTTTCAAACTAAAGGAGTCTACCAAAAGACAAAACCAGAATTTGTTGAAAAACAAGTGGCTAAAGTGAAAAGAATTAATCAACCTAATGGCAAAGCGAAAGCCGAGCAACAGGTTTTGAAACAAAACAATGTCACCCAAACGAAACAACTTGTGTATACAAAGTTAAAACTTGAGTGGACACCGGTTAAAAAGCCTGCTGGTAAAAAGGTCACTTCACCACAGAAGAAACCTGTGTTTGTGAACAATTCAACAACTGTGTTGAAACCAGAGAAACCAACCACCTGGAAACCAAAAGTCAACATTCAGAATGGAAATGTGTCTGAATCCAAATCTGAAATGATCCACCAACTAGTTAACTACATTGATGCTAAAGGTGTGCCCAGATCTGTTATGGCCTGGGTACCTGGATCTCAATGATTTCTGATTTTTGTAGGGACAGCCAAGACGGTCTATCAACAATCTCTGGTACGTTGATAGCGGTTGCTCCCGACACATGACCGGAGATCTGTCACTTTTGGAAGATGTAGAGGACTTCAATGGAGGTGGTGTATCATTTGCAGGTGGTGTTGGTGGAAGAATCAGTAAGAAGGGAGTGGTGAGAAGTGGAAATCTGTCATTTTCTGACGTACACTATGTGGAGGAATTGTCTCACAGTTTGCTGAGTGTGTCTCAGATCTGTGACAAGGACTATTCTGTGATGTTCAATCGAAAAGAATGTATTATTTTGAAGCCTGGTGTGAAGATTCCCGAGGAGTGCGTACTGATGCGTACTCCAAGACGATCAAATTCATATCTTCTCAACATGAGCAAACCTCCAACGTCAGAAGAAGCATGCCTCATATCGAAGCAGAATGAAAATTTGGCTATGTTGTGGCATCGACGACTAGGGCATGCTAATATGAAGAATTTGACCAAGCTCGCGAAGGGAGAGCATGTCAGAAAGCTGCCGATTAAAGACTTCTCAACAGTTGAAAAATGTGTGGCATGTGCGAAGGGGAAGCAGCACAAGTTGCCACATCGACCAAAGATAGCTAATTCAGTATCGTCAGTTCTACAACTCTTACACATGGATTTATTTGGACCTATGCAAGTTCAGAGCATCAGCAAGTTCTCTTACTGCCTCGTGATTGTAGATGACTACTCACGATTCACTTGGGTCTACTTTTTGTCAAACAAGTATGAAACTCCAGCCCTAGTGAAGCAGTTTGTCACACTTATAGAGACCCAGCTGAACAAGAAGGTCAAAGCTATCAGATCAGATAATGGAACGGAGTTCAAGAATGCTGAGTTGAATATGTTTTGTGGGGCTAAAGGCATAGAGAGACAGTTTAGTGCTCCCTACACTCCACAACAGAATGGAGTAGCCGAGAGAAGGAATAGGACACTCATTGAAGCTGCAAGGACGATGATGTGTGAAGCAAAACTACCAATCTTCTTCTGGGCTGAAGCAGTCAACACAGCATGCTATGTGCAAAATCGGGTTTTGTTGAACAAACGTCATGAGAAAACTCCATATCAGATTGTCTACAAAGAGAAGCCGACAGTGGGTTATTTCAAGACTTTCGGGTGTCCGTGCACGGTGCTGATTCAGTCCGGCGTAGGGAAATTCGAGGCGAAAGCAGATGAGTGTTATTTCGTTGGTTACTCAGGAAATAGTGCTTATCGAGTCTATAACAAGACCACCGGCTTGATTATTGAAGCATTCAATGTGGACTGGCTTGAAGACAACCCGACGGATGCAGGGACCGGACCAGATTGGATTTTTAACTATGGGTCACTGTTTGAAGGGTTCAAGTTTTCAAATGATCTTCATAATTTGGGTGAAGAAGAAGAGATTATCACACAGCCTTCTGAACCAAGACCTTCTGTTGAAAGAGTCAGTGACAAAGCACCAGTTCCAGTTCCCACAACGGTCACAGCAGATGTCAACACAGATGCTCTGGGAACTTCAGGAACGTGTGATATTGACTCAGACATACAACAAAGTTCAGGTATATGTGATATAAATGATAATCTTGTGAATTCTAATCTGCCTGTTTCAGTGTCTGTGCCAGATATTCAGGTTTCAAGGATCAACAAGGACCATCCGGTCAGCAATATTCTTGGACCAGTGACGTCAGGAGTTAGAACTAGAAGCCGCACAGGAGACATCAATGTCTGCATGTACTCGTGCTTTATCTCCCAGATTGAGCCTCCAAATGTGATGGTAGCTCTCAGAGATCCGAGCTGGATCGAGGCCATGCACAACGAATTAAATCAATTCTCAAAGCTGGGAGTGTGGCGGCTAGTCAAGAGGCCAGATAACAAGAAGGTTATACCCACCCGTTGGTTGTACAAGAACAAAAAGGATGACACGGGTATAATCGTTCGAAACAAGGCAAGGTTAATTGTCCAAGGTCACCGTCAAATACATGGAATTGACTATGATGAGGTGTATGCCCCTGTAGCAAGATTGGAAGCCATTCGGATATTTCTTGCGGTTGCATCTTATCTGAATTTTACGGTGCACCAGATGGATGTGAAGACAGCATTTCTGTATGCTGAGATGAATGAAGAGGTGTACGTGACTCAACCACCTGGGTTCATAGATGAGGAGCATCCAGATCATGTGTACCTGCTGGATAAGGCCTTGTATGGTTTACATCAAGCTCTAAGAACGTGGTATGAGACGTTGTCAACACACCTGGTGGAAAATGGGTATACTAGAGGGGTGGTGGATCAGACGTTGTTCAGAAAACGGGTGGAAGATCACATTATCATGGTGCAAGTATATGTGGATGACATCATTTACGGATCAACGAATGAAGATCTATGCACCGAATTTGAAGAGATTATGAGGAAGAAGTTCGAGATGAGCGATCAGGGGGAGATGAGTTTCTTCCTAGCCTTGCAGGTTAAACAAGATGAATCTGGGATTCTTATTCATCAAGCCAAGTATGTGAATGAGATCCTAGAGAAATTCAAGATGCAAGACTCAAAGCCGATCTCAACTCCAATGGCATCCCGACCCCTTTTGTCAGCAGATGCAGACGGGGAGTCAGTAAGCGAGTTCATGTATCGCTCAATGATTGGTTCTCTGATGTACCTAACAGCAAGCCGGCCAGATATTATGCATGCAGTTTGCTTGTGTGCTCGTTATCAGGCTAACCCTAAACTTTCTCATTTGAATGCTGTTAAACGTATATTTCGGTATCTAAAGGGCAGGCCTCGTCTTGGTCTTTGGTACCCAAAGAACACTGACTTTCAATTGTATGCTTATTCTGACAGTGACTATGGAGGCAGTGACTTGGATCGGAAGTCAACAACGGGAGGATGTCAATATTTGGGCGATCGACTCATCTCATGGCAGAGCAAGAAGCAGCATACTGTATCCAAATCAACTGCAGAAGCTGAGTACGTGGCCGCATCTGCCGGTACCTCACAGGTAGTATGGATCCAGAATCAGCTTACGGATTACGGTATGGAATTCGTTAACACTCCAATTTTCTGTGATAATGCTGCTGCTCTGGAAATTGTGAAAAACCCCGTTCATCACTCTAAAACAAAGCACATAGACATCAAGGTACATTTCATACGTGATTGTTATGATCGGGAGTTGATTCAGCTTCAGAAGGTAAGCTCGGACCAAAACGTGTCTGATATCTTCACAAAACCCCTCCCACGACCAAATTTTGAAATGTGCGTCGAAGGCCTTCGGATGATTGCCTTCGAGGAATGATCTGATCAATTTGTGTTTGTGAATATTTTTTATAAAAAATTTTAAAAAAAAATTAATTAAAAAATATATATATAAAAAAAAATAAATAAATAAATAGAAAATTTTTCAAAAAAATAGTGTTTGTTTTTCAAAAGCCTCATAAAAACAGGGGAAGAAATATAATTGTCTCAGAAAATACAAAATATCTGTTTGAGGTTTTTATGATGTCTTTTGTTTTGCCTTGAGTTGGTAGGAAGTGATATAAATTTCCATGACGATCGGAGACTGACACGCGTAAGGCAGAAGTGAAAGACGTCTCAAAGATGATGTTCGGTAAGATAAATCAAAAACTATGATCATCCTTGAAAGTGCAATAATCTTAAACTCTATACGTGTTTAGCTTTCCATCCTAGTTTACATAGTTTAAAAGACTGAGTCCCAGCAAAAACGGGTTGAGAGTGGTATTACCTAGTATTCACTCTCTCACACACCATGTTTATGCTAACATGACAACGCCACAGAAAGAGTCAAAAGAAAAAGAAAAATGAAAAGTCAAAAGAAAATTGAAAAAGAAAATTCAAAAAAAAAATGTTGAAAATAAAGTCAATTATTTTGTTGGTCTTCTCTGCGTGCTTATGCGGCCGACCTGATCATCAACGGATAATTATAAAATAAGTGGTAGTCAATGTGGCATTGCATGGTTCCCCAAGTTGGGGGTTTGTGAATCCTCAATAAACTCTGAGGTTGGGTAGGTTTTGCTATGAACGATTGGGTGTGGGGACTGATAAACATAACGGTAACAATGTACCATAATTTTAAGCACTTAAAATGTTTTAACTGGATGTGAGTTTATATGAAATAAAATTTTGAGCAATCATTTAGAGCGTCAAGTAACGGAAAGCTGAAAAGGGTTCCTCTGTTGAAGAAGCGTCTGGTATGATCCATGAAAAATATCTGATTCGAGGCAAGTTGTTTCTAATTTCTGTGATTAGTCTTTAGTCTTTTTAATTGTTTTATATTTTATGTTCTATACTTGAATGTTTAACATTTTATTAGTTGTTATTTTTGATCATGATCGGATACTCGGGGCTAAATCTGAGGGGAAGTTTCGTTAAAACTCTTTGTTTTATCTCAAAGTTAACAATTTTTCAAGAGTTTTAAAGGTTTGGGAGGTGTTTTAAATTTTTTTTAAATCTCAAAGGGTTAAAATGAAAATTTTGGAATCAAGGGTATAAATACCCCAACCAAACTTTCGGTCCTCACTTTCTTCCTCATTGTTTACGACTTCGACCGTCTGAAACCCTATCTCCGCCGCTAACACTGCCGGAAAATTCTCCACCGCCACTTCCAGGCGTCATTTCTTTAATCCGAGCCAACCACCGCCTTCGGAATCCGTTTTCGACCTAAAGCCCTCTCTCAATCGGGAGTTTTCATCTTGTTTCGACTGTCCATTCTAGGGTTTTGCAAGTTGAACCCTAACTCGTGAGCACCTTCTGATTCGACTGTGTTCGAGTCAATTTCGAGTGTTCTTTGAAGTCAACATTGTACTTACAACGCGTTAAAGGTAATATTGGGTGATTGCTTTGTGTGTTTGAGAGTTTTTAACGCGATTACGAGATTTTGCAGGTGTCGGCTATGGCGGAAAGATCGTTTACGATAAATGTGACGAGGAAGATGACTGTTCGGTGTTTATGATCGTCGATTACGATCGACGATCACGATTGATGTTTACGATTAGGTGTTCTCGAACCGTTTACGACTCGGAGAAAACGACACATCAGTTGTGGGTGTTTACGATCGGGCCTGGATCTTTTGTTAATCGTTCACGATTGGGTCTAACTGATTACGATTGGGCCATTCTTAAATTGATCGTGAACCCATTAAGCCGATCGTAAACACAGTTTAGAAGTCGTAAACTGGTTTATAGGATCGTAAACTCAATACTTATGTCGTAAACATTCAATGTAATGTTTAATTACTTAATAATGTTGAAATCTCATTAAAATTGAACGAATTTTAAGATAAAAGTTGTCGGTGTTTGTAAGCATATGCCTAACTCAATTATTTTCCTTGAATTGTTCAAAATTGAATTTGTGTGTGCGTCAAATGTAAAATGTGATTTTCAAATTGAACAATGTTAAGAGTTAATAATCATAACTGCAATTAATGAACAAATCTGATGCATATGCCTCGTCTTTCTCAGATGGCTGAAGAGATGCTGATTCAAGATATAAAATATGAACCAGACCACTGTATGCCGGCTTTTCTGGAGGACCCACCAGAAAAACACATGGAGCTGTTCTACTCACTGGTAGCTGGAATGAACACATGCAAGATTAACTATGCTCTAAGGACGAATGTTTTGATCGACGAGATGCTGGTGAGAGAGTTTTGGGGATCTGCCAGAGTGAATTCTGACAAAACAAGGATTACTGCGACAATCCAAAACAGGCCAATTATGATTGAGGAAGAGGATATTAGGCAGGGCCTGAACATCACAGATGAAGCTGCTGACCCTATCACTTACACAAAGGAGGTAGTTCTGGCGGGTGCTCAGTTGTTGGGTTACGAAGGAAAGTTCCCGCCAATCTTCAAGAAACTTCTGCCGCACTACTGGAGGTGCTTGGCTCATTATATGCAGAAGTCGTTTCTAGGGAAGAGAACCAGCTTCGATCAGTTGAATTCCATTCACGGAACTGCTCTTGTAGCATTGGCATTGGATTGGAAATTTAACTTTTCAAAGATGATGTTGCTGGATTGGGCAGGCAATGCCATGATGAGTGCCAGAGAGCAGTTTCTGATGACTCCAAGGTTTGTACAAATGGTGGTTATGAAGAAGTACCCAACGATAGAGGAGAGGATTGAGAAGTTGGATGTGAAAGTAATGGATATTGGGGTGTTTGGGTTGCAAACCCAGGATAGACCTGGTAAAAAGTCTTTTGAAGGTAGACTGGAGTGGGTTAAGAGGGGTGCATTTCCAGAAGTTGCACGGGAGCAAGTTATGGATGACTCCGAGCCTGAGGCAGATGTTCCTGTTATTAATGCATCCATTGCTGAGGAACAAGATGTAACGGCAATTACTGATGTCAATGTTCAGGAGGATGATGTCATTCCGTCCGACGAAGAAAATATAATGGATGACATTCTCGCTGGACAAGACATTGCTGAAGATGATATCTATAGAGACTTGGAGCCTCTAATCCACAAAAGGTCAAGAGGAGATATGGTTGGGTCGTCTGGCAGTGATGATACGCCTCCAGAGATAAATTTAACTGTTGATGATGTTCTTGTTGAGGAACCTGCCCCTGTCCGTGAGCCATCTCCTCGTAGAAAATCTGATCCAAGAAACGTTCGGTTCAAGCTCACCAAGACGAGCTCCAGTATAATGCTTATAGAACCAACTGAACCAAATTCTGAGGGACTCACTGGACGGGAAGAAACAAATGAAGAAGCCTGTCAAGAACAACCTTCTGCTACTCAGACAGAAGCGGTGCAAGATCAACCTACCCTTGTGCAGCACAATAGTCCGATTCTGAACGTGCAAAGCCCTGTACGTGAAGATAGGCAATTTTTGGAGGTTGATAGCACCTTCGTTGTTCCTAGTCCGGTTAGAGTATGCATCTCTACCGCGACAAGCCAACCTCTCGCAGCTCCAGGTTTCCGCCCTTTAATGGCTGCTGAGCTTCCAGTTGATCTGAGGATTAGTTCTGATCCTCAGATTAACTTCCTGATCTCTCAGAATAGGATGAGACAAAATGAGATCAAGGCTCTCATGGAAGAAAATCAGCGTTTGAGAGAGAAGGAGGAGGCAAACAGCAAGTATATGAAAGGATATGAGGTAGCTGACAAGGAAAGGATGGAATATCTCTACAATATGATAAAGGGGCTGAGAAAGAAGATTAATGAACTGACAGGTGGTGCAGGGCCTGGCAACACAGGTGCCTCAGGTCAGAGTTCATCTCAAGCTGCAGGAGCTGTGGAGGCAGATGATGGAGATGAAAACATAGAGATGCCAGATTACGCCCGAAGTGGCAGAGTCATCTCTAAAGCCCCTGCAGGACACGACAACTGGTTCCGTGAATTCTATCAAGGACCAGCCCCCACAAAATACGCACTCGATGTTGGTGAAAGCTCCATTGACAAAAGGGGGAGTCGTGAAGCCATCTTGTGCTGGCACTATGATACGGAGAAGAAACTGTTTGCTGTGATCCGTGACGGCTACAGTCCAGTTGAGTATTACAGAACTCGTGGACAATTCCACTCATGGACTGAGCCTGAGATCAGAAGTTTGCTCCGAGCTCCCTTCATCAACAGGTGGAACAGCACAGATGGGGAACTTATCAGAAACAACCTTTTAAGCCATCTGGAAAACAATTTTGCTGACTTTGACCTGAAGCAGGTGAGATGGGTCGAGACAGGTACTGACCCTGTGACTGGGGATGCAATTGGTGAAGCTAGAAGACCACCTACCAAGCGCACTCGAGTGATCAATATGTTGGATGAAATCGAAGACGGTACATTGGTCAAAAACTTTGACTGCTGGTGCTATGATCCAACAACTCATGAGGTGGTGGTTCTATGCAAAGGTCTAAGGCAGTTTCGCTTCTATGATCCAGTTGATCTGCTGTCACACCCCAACCGACGGCGGAATTTACGTCGGGGCATGATGATTGTCCAAATGCTCATGACACTAATTAAAGTTTCAATACTTAATCATTACCAAATTCCAAGTCTTACAATATATTCAAATACACATAACATAACATAACATACTGATAGAGTTTGATTTATTTAATCTAGGTCCAAAGCATCCTAGATGTAGCATCAATTATAGTTCACACTGCATGTCCTGAAACATGTATAAAAATAGAGAGTGTCAACTAAAAATAGTTGGTGAGTAAACATAAGTTTAGATAAATATATATATATATAATAGTTTGAAAGCGATTCATATGTCAAATGTAGACTCATGCATGTATGAATAAACAAATATTGCATAATCAAACCTTGATGACTAGTGTCCGTAACTCGAAAGTTACGCTTAGCTTGAGTTAGGTTTCAATCACCCGAATGCCAAACCGGTCAAATTCAGGTGGGTTGTCAGTCCAATGGAATCCATTATTGTTACCATAGGCTTGTTTGTTAATGATCATGCTAGAATATAGACTTCGAATAGTAACAACATAGTTTAACATATAGCATAAAAATCACACATAGACATAGAATAAGATCGCATAGTTTGAAAAGAAAAGAAATGCGTGCTTGAATAATGTATACATGTTCCATCCCAAAACTTGAAAATGAAAGGGGATTATGAGTACTCACCTGAGGTGGTGAGTGAAATATGAAAAGAGTCCGAGTGATAAGAAGACGACTATCCTTGTCCTAGATTATATGAAGACACTTTAAGTCTAGAGACATGAATCGAATGTCTAAGTTACCCACTTAAGACTAGTTGGGTCTTGTTCAAATTGGTTAATCCGTTGACCGTTGGTGATATGTATTGGTTTTTGGTTTAGTGTATCAATTGGAGATTTTGGACAGCTTATGAGCTGTGACTTTAAGTGCGCTTTTAAAATATCAAACGTTAACTATAAATTACCAAAATTTACAGATTGTTAGTTTAATGTAATGCAAACATTTTTTGTTTAATAAGCTTTTTAAGAAAATGCTAAGAGATAGCTCGAAACAGCCTCACAAAACAGAAGGTACAGAAACGCGCACCTTTCTTGTAGGGACTGTTGTGAGCTGCTCGGTTTGAATTAAAAGGCAAACTATATATCGTTGGAAAGCTAACTCAACGAACTTAATCGTGGAGTCTGAGTTTGTTGAATTTGAGTTCGAAATGACCAAGATATGGCCGGATAAAAGTCTAATAATGAATCTGTGTTTTCACAGAATTTAAAGTTGGGTAGTTCTCTTTTAAGGTGATTAACCAACAAGCCCTTTTTAATGGGTGTTCTTAGGTATAAATATGAACGAGTATTTAAGAATATAAATAAGATGTTTTTCTCACAGAAATCAAGCAAGGAGAAGGTAGTGAGTATGACGGTTGAGCTTAGATCAACACTTGAAGCCTTGAGGAGTTCTTGAGATTTTCTGACAGAAAGTTGGGTCAACTTTGGAGGATGATTCTGGACAATTTAGGAAACCAAATGGTACAGATTTTAAGTCTAAAATGAAGTACTTTGAAAGAGGAAGATATAGGAAAAAGAATCAGCTCAAACTGATCTCGTTTGGTACCTCAAATGTGCCACGAAAAACAAGGTCGCACAGCAGCGAGATTCTGGAGCAGTCGTCGTTCAAAGTGGTCTAGAGGGCTGAGTTTTTATCGAAATTGAGTGAGGTCAGTTGGCATTTTTAGAGAACTCAAAGGGGAAGATTTCTGGACAAGAATGGAAGGATTTGGACGATTTATGAGGGAGATATGGGTTGTAGAAGTGGCTGTAACGAATCTGGTAGATTTTAGGTATAGGTGTGAGAAAACAAGTGCATTAGCTTTGGTATTTATACACGAAATTTAGTCTTGGATGACTAACTTGAGGAAAGCTAGAGGATTACTTTAATCCATCTTGGGGACTACCAAAGGATTACTTTAGTCCTACATGGGGACTACCAAAGGATTACTTTAATCCTACATGGGGACTACCAAAGGATTACTTTAATCCTACATGGGGACTAGCAAAGGATTACTTTAATCCTACATGGGGACTAGCAAAGGATTACTTTAGTCATGTGGGTGGTCTATTGGTATATATTATAAACGAGAGATAAAATAATGGTTTCAATTTGATATTCGTTACTAGTTAATGACCATGTTTGTAGCTAGATTATAACAAACGGACATATGGAACATTAATGTTTCAACCTCGACCGGAACGAAGTCCGTCTGAACCTTTTCGTTTAAACTTCGGCCGGATCGATGTTTCGTGAGAATAATAATGATATAAGTCACATATTTATAAAAGAGTATAATGTTTTAACTTTTATAAATTTTATTATTGTTCCATCATTAATGTCTAGTTTTAGAGTTATCCAATAATATCACCACTGGTCTCGTTTTGGGTTGACTCGGCTATGATCATGACACGTATAAATGTATGTATATGTATAAAATGAAACAAGGATAATCATAGAATATATTCATGATTTTTGCTTGAATATAGATTGAAATTACATGGATAACTGAAACGGGTCGGGTCACAAATATGAAAAATAGACGGATGTCACAGTCTCCCCTACTTTAGGGAATTTCGTCCCGAAATTTATTGAGAGGAGGCTGGTGCAAAAAGGTGTGGGTACTTGGTTTTCATTTGGTCTTCGCGTTCCCAAGTGAATTCCGGTCCACGCTTGGAATCCCAACGAACCTTGACAATAGGTATGCGACTACGCTTGAGTTGTTTCACCTCACGGTCCATGATTTCAACTGGTTTTTCTACAAAATGCATAGATTCATCGACGTGTACCTCATCGAGAGGAATATGGAGGTTTTCATCGGCTAAGCATTTCCGAAGATTTGACACGTGAAAGGTTGGATGAACATTGCTGAGTTCCGAAGGTAGTTCGAGCTTGTAAGCTACTTTCCCAATCCTTTTAAGGATTTTGAATGGGCCAACGTAACGAGGTGCTAACTTTCCTTTCTTTCCAAATCGGACGACTCCCTTCCAAGGGGATACCTTAAGGAGTACTAAGTCGCCGACTTCGAATTCTAGGGGTTTGCGTCGTTTATCAGCATAGCTCTTTTGACGACTCCTAGCAGCGAGTAGATTATCACGGATTTGAATGATTTTGTCGGTAGTTTCTTGAATTAACTCGGGACCAGTGATTTGGGCTTCACCAATCTCATTCCAACAAATAGGTGAGCGACACTTTCGACCGTAGAGTGCTTCGAATGGTGCCATGCCGATACTTGCATGGTAGCTGTTATTATAAGAGAACTCGATCAAAGGTAAGTGTGAATCCCAATTGCCACCAAAATCGAGAACGCATGACCTAAGCATATCCTCAAGTGTCTGGATAGTTCGTTCAGATTGACCATCGGTTTGAGGATGATAAGCAGTGCTAAGGTCTAGACGAGTACCGAAAGCTGATTGAAGAGATTTCCAAAAACGGGAGATAAAACGACCATCACGATCGGAGATAATGCTCAAAGGCACACCGTGACGACAAGCAATTTCTTTGATATAGATTCGAGATAGTTTCCCAACTCGATACTTTTCTCGAATAGGAATGAAATGAGCTGATTTCGTCAACCGGTCAATGATTACCCAAATGCTATCGTGACCATCTGAAGTGCGTGGAAGTTTAGTGATGAAATCCATGGCTATGTTTTCCCACTTCCACACCGGAATCTCTGGTTGCTCAAGCAAGCCAGAAGGTCGTTGATGTTCGGTTTTGACCTTGGAGCAAGTGAGACATTTAGCCACGAAGATGGCAATGTCCTTTTTCATGCCCGGCCACCAATACTGACAACGAAGATCCTGATACATTTTGTCTGCACCGGGATGAATAGAATAGCGGGACTTGTGAGCCTCGTTCATGATGAAAGTACGAAGATCGTTGCGATTAGGAACCCAAAGACGATTTAAGAAATATAGGAGACCATTAGGTTTGGTTTCCAATTGGAGTTCAGCACCACATGACATTTCTTCATACATGTTACCCTCGGTGACTGAGGCATTTTGTGCTTCAAAGATACGCATTTGAACTTCAGTTTGAATATGAATGCTTTGAAGTAGAATAGGCTTGACATGGTCTTTACGACTAAGAGCGTCAGCTACAACATTTGCTTTGCCAGGATGGTAGCGAATTTCGCAGTCGTAGTCGTTTAGTAGTTCGACCCATCGTCGTTGTCTCATGTTTAACTCCTTTTGATCAAAAATATGTTGAAGGCTCTTGTGGTCGGTGAAGACAACACACTTGGTACCGTATAGGTAATGCCTCCAGATTTTCAAAGCAAAAACGACCGCACCAAGCTCGAGATCGTGCGTCGTGTAGTTCTTCTCATGAATCTTGAGCTGTCTCGAAGCATATGCAATAACCTTGCCTCGTTGCATGAGAACGCAACCGAGACCTTGGTTTGATGCATCGCAATAAACGACAAAATCGTCATTACCATCAGGTAGAGTTAGGATGGGAGCATCACATAACATTTGTTTAAGTGTCTGAAATGCTTGCTCTTGCTTAGAACCCCACTCGAATGGCTTGCCTTTATGTGTTAAGGTAGTGAGTGGTAAAGCAATCCTGGAGAAGTTGGAAATAAAACGCCGGTAGTAGCCTGCTAAACCAAGAAAAGAACGAATTTCGGTAGGAGTAGTAGGAATACTCCAATTTTTAACGGCTTCGATCTTAGCAGGATCTACATGGATACCCTTGTCATTGACGATATGTCCCAAAAATTGAACTTCCTTAAGCCAAAATTCACATTTCGAGAATTTAGCGTACAGTTGTTCTTGCTTTAAGAGTTCCAAAATTAGACGTAGGTGTTGTTCGTGATCAGACTTTGATTTGGAGTAAATTAAGATGTCGTCAATGAAGACAATCACAAATTTATCCAAATAGGGCTTGCAAACGCGATTCATCAGATCCATGAATACTGCAGGTGCGTTTGTTAAGCCGAAAGGCATAACCGTGAACTCGAAGTGACCATACCTTGTACGAAAGGCAGTCTTTGGAATATCATCATCATGAACTCGAAGTTGATGATATCCAGAACGTAGATCGATTTTTGAGAAACAACTGGCGCCTTGGAGTTGATCAAAGAGATCGTCGATTCTTGGTAGAGGGTATCGATTCTTGATGGTAAGTTTGTTAAGCTCACGATAGTCGATGCACATTCGAAATGATCCATCCTTCTTCTTTACGAATAGAACAGGTGCTCCCCACGGTGAGGAACTTGGACGAATAAAGCCTTTTTCAGAAAGCTCTTGGAGTTGATTAGACAACTCTTGCATTTCAGAAGGTGCGAGACGATATGGAGACTTAGCCACAGGAGTTGCTCCAGGAACAAGATCAATGCGGAAATCAATTTGACGAATAGGAGGAAGGCCGGATACATCTTCAGGAAAGACTTCAGGAAAATCCCGAACGATGGGAATGTCTTGTATCTTCTTCTCCTTAGCATCTGTCTCCACAATATGAGCCAAGAATGCCACGTAGTTCTTGCGTAAGTACTTTCGGGCTTTGGTGCATGACATGAGTTTGAGTCCTTTAGATGGTGTTTCACCGTAGATAACCAAAACCTGACCATATGTGCGAGGAATTCGAATAGCCTTCTCGAAACAGGCGATTTCGGCATGATTTTGAGTTAGCCAATCCATGCCTACTATGATATCAAAGCTACCCAGTTGCATGGGTATGAGGTCGATGGAGAGATTGTGCTCATTAAAGTTAAGTGTGCAGTTGGGAATAATAGAGTCAATGGTGATGGGTTTTCCATCCGCCACTTCAACCGTGTAAGGTTTCTCTAGTTTGGTTCGAGGGGTAGCAAGTAAGGGTTCGAATTCAATAGAAACAAAACTCTTATCGGCACCAGTATCAAATAAAATTGAGGCATAACGGTTATTAACAAGGAACGTACCGTTAACCACTTCATTGTTGGCTTGAGCTTGATTAGCATTGATGTTAAATGCACGACCACGTGCACCCTGGTTAATTGGGTTGGCTTGAGCGTTGTTCACAATGGTCAACATGGGACATGCATTGCGGAAATGTGTTGGGTCACCACATTGGAAGCAAGCAGGCCTATAGGGTGGTGGTGGAGCATTGGTGAGAGCAGCGGGTCGAACAAAGGGTTGTTGAGCCCGAGGTCGAATGGGTTGTCTACAAACATTGATAGAATGGCCCATACGACCACAATTTTGGCACTGGCGACACGGGGTAGTCGCAGGGTGATGGTATTGGCAGGAGTTACACTGGGGAAAGGGTCCAGTGTAAGGCTTCTTGATGGGTTGAGTTGTAGGGGCAACTTGGGCTATGGGTGTGGCTGGTGTGATGATAGCAAAGTTGCGGTTGTTAGCTTTCCGCTTCTTCTTGTTAACAGCAGATGACTCGGCCTTAACATCTTTGGATTGATCGGTTGAGGATTTGCTGGTTGATTTCTTTTCACCCTTCCTAGTTAAAGTTCCTGCCCTAACATGATTATCAGTCAGTGTCGCAGCCAAGTGTTTCACTTCCTGCAGAGTCTCGAGCTTACTACCCCACATTGTGTCTTGAAACAACATGGGTAACCCAATAATGTATCTTTCGATGGCTAGGGAGGGAGTCTCGACGAAACGAGGGATCAACATGGAAAGTTCATCAAATCGGTCATTGAAGGCCTGGTTTTCCCCACTGTTTTGCCTGAGAGCCCAAAACTCTTCTTCCAACGCTCGAAGTTCGCTGCGAGGGCAGAACTTCCGAATCATTAGTTCTTTCACTTCGTTCCAAGGTAGGGCTAATGCAGTCTCTGTCCCTCGGGTACGCTTCTCGCCATTCCACCATGAGAGTGCCTTTTCGAGGAAGACGCTGGTGGCATGACGAACTTTCAGTTCCTCGGGACAGTCACTGTTGATGAAGGTGTTTTCCATGCCTTCGAACCACTGAAGTAGTTTGGTGGCACCCGCAGACCCACTGAACTTGGGCGGATTGCAGGCATTGAAGTGTTTGAAAGTGCATTTGGAAGTATTTGCACCATTTTGGTTTCCCGGATTAGTATTGAGGTTCTGTTGGATTTGAACCATCATCTCTGGGATGACCTTAGCCATTTGCTTGGCTATTTGGGCAGCCATCTTGCGTCCCGAATTTCCAGAACGGCGCCCGTTGAAATGAATAGACATGCTGAATTGAAGTGAAAGAGAATGTGAGTCCAAGGATTCAAAAGGATTGATAGATACTAAACACGTGAGGGGTGTATGAAAATCATGAAAATTAGATTGAAAACATTGTAAATCGATCTGTATAAATCACAAGAATAACGTAGGGTTTGTATTTGGAATGAAATATGAAACGAAAAAATAAATCTCATTGAATTGTGAAATAATCAAAGCATTGAATGGTAATCATTAAACTGATCACCTTGACTTATCAAAGTTATTTTAGTTCATGTGACGTTTGGTATGACATGCTTTGGCCTAATAGGTAAGACATTTTCGCCAAGAGTTCCCTAGATCGGCATTCGAGTCCAGCGGTCGACATAGAGTTATACGAAATGCCTTTCTAGACAGAATACATGGCTACCGGTGTCCACCCTTCCAGTTACTACACGCCCGTCACTTAGAACTTAAACTTTGATGAGATTGAAAATTGAAAAGTAAATAGAATAATGAAAGTTCAATTGTGGCATAAAGTGATAGTGTGGATGTGTGTGTTATGAAAAGATTTGGAGCTTGAATCGAATAAGGTGGGAATAAGTAACATATATATGGACATATAGTAATATGTAATAAGCATGCAAGACATGAGATACTCATGTTTGGACACCTAAAGCCATAGTCTAGGTCACCATTTCTAATAACCTAATTCCCTATAGCCACGGCTCTGATACCAATCTGTCACACCCCAACCGACGGCGGAATTTACGTCGGGGCATGATGATTGTCCAAATGCTCATGACACTAATTAAAGTTTCAATACTTAATCATTACCAAATTCCAAGTCTTACAATATATTCAAATACACATAACATAACATAACATACTGATAGAGTTTGATTTATTTAATCTAGGTCCAAAGCATCCTAGATGTAGCATCAATTATAGTTCACACTGCATGTCCTGAAACATGTATAAAAATAGAGAGTGTCAACTAAAAATAGTTGGTGAGTAAACATAAGTTTAGATAAATATATATATATATAATAGTTTGAAAGCGATTCATATGTCAAATGTAGACTCATGCATGTATGAATAAACAAATATTGCATAATCAAACCTTGATGACTAGTGTCCGTAACTCGAAAGTTACGCTTAGCTTGAGTTAGGTTTCAATCACCCGAATGCCAAACCGGTCAAATTCAGGTGGGTTGTCAGTCCAATGGAATCCATTATTGTTACCATAGGCTTGTTTGTTAATGATCATGCTAGAATATAGACTTCGAATAGTAACAACATAGTTTAACATATAGCATAAAAATCACACATAGACATAGAATAAGATCGCATAGTTTGAAAAGAAAAGAAATGCGTGCTTGAATAATGTATACATGTTCCATCCCAAAACTTGAAAATGAAAGGGGATTATGAGTACTCACCTGAGGTGGTGAGTGAAATATGAAAAGAGTCCGAGTGATAAGAAGACGACTATCCTTGTCCTAGATTATATGAAGACACTTTAAGTCTAGAGACATGAATCGAATGTCTAAGTTACCCACTTAAGACTAGTTGGGTCTTGTTCAAATTGGTTAATCCGTTGACCGTTGGTGATATGTATTGGTTTTTGGTTTAGTGTATCAATTGGAGATTTTGGACAGCTTATGAGCTGTGACTTTAAGTGCGCTTTTAAAATATCAAACGTTAACTATAAATTACCAAAATTTACAGATTGTTAGTTTAATGTAATGCAAACATTTTTTGTTTAATAAGCTTTTTAAGAAAATGCTAAGAGATAGCTCGAAACAGCCTCACAAAACAGAAGGTACAGAAACGCGCACCTTTCTTGTAGGGACTGTTGTGAGCTGCTCGGTTTGAATTAAAAGGCAAACTATATATCGTTGGAAAGCTAACTCAACGAACTTAATCGTGGAGTCTGAGTTTGTTGAATTTGAGTTCGAAATGACCAAGATATGGCCGGATAAAAGTCTAATAATGAATCTGTGTTTTCACAGAATTTAAAGTTGGGTAGTTCTCTTTTAAGGTGATTAACCAACAAGCCCTTTTTAATGGGTGTTCTTAGGTATAAATATGAACGAGTATTTAAGAATATAAATAAGATGTTTTTCTCACAGAAATCAAGCAAGGAGAAGGTAGTGAGTATGACGGTTGAGCTTAGATCAACACTTGAAGCCTTGAGGAGTTCTTGAGATTTTCTGACAGAAAGTTGGGTCAACTTTGGAGGATGATTCTGGACAATTTAGGAAACCAAATGGTACAGATTTTAAGTCTAAAATGAAGTACTTTGAAAGAGGAAGATATAGGAAAAAGAATCAGCTCAAACTGATCTCGTTTGGTACCTCAAATGTGCCACGAAAAACAAGGTCGCACAGCAGCGAGATTCTGGAGCAGTCGTCGTTCAAAGTGGTCTAGAGGGCTGAGTTTTTATCGAAATTGAGTGAGGTCAGTTGGCATTTTTAGAGAACTCAAAGGGGAAGATTTCTGGACAAGAATGGAAGGATTTGGACGATTTATGAGGGAGATATGGGTTGTAGAAGTGGCTGTAACGAATCTGGTAGATTTTAGGTATAGGTGTGAGAAAACAAGTGCATTAGCTTTGGTATTTATACACGAAATTTAGTCTTGGATGACTAACTTGAGGAAAGCTAGAGGATTACTTTAATCCATCTTGGGGACTACCAAAGGATTACTTTAGTCCTACATGGGGACTACCAAAGGATTACTTTAATCCTACATGGGGACTACCAAAGGATTACTTTAATCCTACATGGGGACTAGCAAAGGATTACTTTAATCCTACATGGGGACTAGCAAAGGATTACTTTAGTCATGTGGGTGGTCTATTGGTATATATTATAAACGAGAGATAAAATAATGGTTTCAATTTGATATTCGTTACTAGTTAATGACCATGTTTGTAGCTAGATTATAACAAACGGACATATGGAACATTAATGTTTCAACCTCGACCGGAACGAAGTCCGTCTGAACCTTTTCGTTTAAACTTCGGCCGGATCGATGTTTCGTGAGAATAATAATGATATAAGTCACATATTTATAAAAGAGTATAATGTTTTAACTTTTATAAATTTTATTATTGTTCCATCATTAATGTCTAGTTTTAGAGTTATCCAATAATATCACCACTGGTCTCGTTTTGGGTTGACTCGGCTATGATCATGACACGTATAAATGTATGTATATGTATAAAATGAAACAAGGATAATCATAGAATATATTCATGATTTTTGCTTGAATATAGATTGAAATTACATGGATAACTGAAACGGGTCGGGTCACAAATATGAAAAATAGACGGATGTCACATCTGCTGCGTTTTGGAGAAAGAGACATAAAGCTACTCGCCTCACAGCCTATACTTGGTGATGAAAATGATATGGAGAATGCTGTGAGGGTGGGAATTTTTCATGGGACTGCAGAGCGGATTGTAGCGAACAAGTGGTGGTCAAACAACGTTCAGAACACCTTCAGGTTTGACCTCCTGCTGCCGTAGAAGAGAAGTTCAAATGTTTCATGCCTAGGGGAAGATTGTTGGGCTATAATTATAGGAGGCATGAACATTTGTTTTTGGGCTTGTTTATCTTTTAGTTAGTGGGCTAGTTAGTGATTATGATTGGGCCATGTGGGCTTCTAGCTAGGTTTGCGATTCTTGTAAGGGCTATATAAGCCTCTCTTGTAATTGTTTATGATCAAGCTTTTCCAATACAATATTCAGTTTACGATTTCTTGCTCTTCATTGCTTACGATCAGCTTCCATTAGTAGTGTATTTCATTCAAGACTTCTTCTTTACTCAAGATCTAGTCTTTTATTCTACTTTTGTTCTTGAATCAAGCTTGTACGAGGTTTCCGCACTCGTATTTGGCTAAATATCGTGTAGGTGGTTTGATCTCGGACCTACAATATGTGTTGTATATATGCAACATCCTGTATGTGTCGCAAGATATATTTTTTTTCTCTTTAATTTTCATTATGTGATTATTAATACACTTTAAAGTTTTTGCTTACAATATAACTGCATGTTTATTTAATTTAATTTTTTTTGTATAAATATTATCTTGCATATATGAAACACATTATGTTTCATGTATGCAACACATTGTGTTGCATATAGTTTCATGTATGCAACACATTATGTTGCATATATGCAACACACACGATGTTGCATATATGCAACACATTATGTTGCATATATGCAACACACATGCTGTTGTATATATGTAACATCCTATTGTATTGCATATATGTAATATGCAACATCTTGTGTGTGTTGCATATTTGCAACATCGTAAGTTGCATATATGCAACATGTCGTATGTGTTGCATATATGCAATATTATATGTGTTGTATATATGCAACATCTTGTATGTGTCGCAAAATATTTTATTTTTCTCTTTAATTTTCATTATGTGATTATTAATACACTTTAAAGTTTTTGCTTACAATATAGCTGCATGTTTATTTAATTTATTTTTTTTGTATAAATTCATTTATCACTCATATATATGTATTTTTTTATATACTACATTGCATATAATATTCTATATTGCATATATTCTCAAACTTAATCCACCTAAAAACATCGGAATTCAACTAGATAATCATTAATAATAATACGATGATTACACTTGTTCACAAAACTAGTAATTTAAAACTTGGTTACACACGCTAGTAGTTCACTCCAAAACCCTCGTTTCCCCGTTGTTCGCTAGTCTTCTATAGTTTTTGTGGAACTCTACCCCCTTCTTCAAGAAAACTAGCAAAGTTTTGTTCATAACACATTCAATCATTCAAAAAGCTATAATATATTGGGGAATTTGATCGGTGTAAATTATAGTTTACTCTGTTTTATATATATTATATCAAAAACACACTAATGTAAGTGAAGAGTATATTATTTTAGTAGGTTCTTGTCATAAGTATGATATAATAATAATGAGTTCAAATCGTTAATATTAAGTTAAACATATTCATAAGCTAGATGTAAAACCAATTTAGGAAATTACTCTAGCTATATATTTGTCTAAAGTAAATCAAATAAATAAGAAACATGAATTTATTCTTTACTTTGTGATTTTTGCAAAGCAATAATATCGGGATGAAATACAAAATTTTCAACTCATGTGGAGTTACGTCACTTAGTGGGAGCATTAGTGTTAGGATGAATTTTTTTTTCCAGCTCATGTGGAGTCAATTAGATTAGAGGATCACGTGGGCGAGGGATCGGAAGAAGCCTGAATTCGCCCAGCACTCCGCCCAGTTATGGTTTTAATTAGTTTTCTAATTCACAATGGTTTTCAAGTTTTCCAATTAAAGTTAGTTTTCCAAGGAACCCTACCCATATACCTATATATATATATATATATATATATATATATATATATATATATATATATATATATAGGGAGAGGATCATTTGAGAACCAATTTGATTTGAGAACTAAAAAGAACTAATTTGAGCCACATGTTTATTACATGTACCCCCCCTCCCATGAATTGTAGTGGTCCCCCCTGAAATTTGTGGTTGATATATATATATATATATATATATATATATATATATATATATATATATATATAGGTAAAAGATCCGTGTAGACCCCTTATTTTTTGTAGACCCCGTAGACCCTTTATAAAACTCAATAAAACTCACTAAAAATAAAACTCAGTTCTGTTAATTTAGTTTTTTTTATTTGCGATAAGCTTTTAAGAATAAAAAAAGACAATTAAAAAAAAAGAAAAAAGAAAAACATTAAATATTGAACATTTTAAGACAACGAGTTTTAAAAATCAATGAGCTTAAAACTCAATAAACTCAATAAAACTCAGTGTTGCGTTTAAAACTCATTATTTTAAAACTCGTTGTCTTAAAATATTCGATTTTTAATGTTTTTTTTTATTTTTTTTAATTTATTTATTTATTTTTTTGGTTTTAAAAGCTTATCGTAATAAAAAAAAAATTTACAACACTGAGTTTTATTTTTATTGAGTTTTATAGGGGTCTACGGGGTCTACAAAATTTAAGGTGTCTACACGGAACCCTTCCCTATATATATATATATATATATGGAGATGATCATTTGAGAACTAAAAATAACTAATTTGAGCCACATGTTTATTTACATGTATCCCCCCTTTCATGAATTGTAATGGTCCTCCCTAAAATTTGTGGTTGAGATTTAGTTTTCAAAACAAAAAGTTCTCAAAACAAAAAGTTCTCAAAATGGTTCTCAAAAGTTCTCACAATCATTTAGTTCTCAATTACGTCTACGTTCTATAATTAAAACGTTTACCTTATTCATTTCGTCTATTATTATTTATCGTGATTAGTTAATTAAAAATTAACATTCATGTTCGTTTCCCAGAGTGTAACCCTTTCGTATCGTACCCCGATGGCAACGTAGAATTATCCGACTATCGGACATCCTAGTCCAACATATATATCTTCTTCTCTCGACCTTCTACCAAGCACCAACTCTAAGTCTTCACTTTCCTAAAATACACGCTTAAAATATCAGCATAAAGTTGGTGAATCCAACAATAACTAAGACAAATATTAGAACACATGTATGCCAATAGTCCAACCAGTGCAATTATATTCCAAACGTGCTTCAACTTTCACTTTTATCTCAACTAAATTCCCTGAGATGGATGCCCATTAAAAAATCATATTAAACTTTTTAAAATGACCATTATACCCTTATTCTAATATTTAATATTTTTTCACCCTCATCACCACAACCATATCCATCAGTTCATCTCCATCCTCCCTCACATTTGTATGCTCCTCTCCCTCCACCACCGCCTCCGCTTCGCGTTCCTCCTTCATCTCCTTCTAACTCCTTTCTTTCATTTGATTTCATTTCTTTTCTTTTTCTTTCCCCTCTTAAATGAACTCAGAAACGAAACGTAAAACCAAGATAAGAAGCAATCTGAAACACTCATTTGTTATACACAAGTACAAGCAAAGATTTTAGTAATTCTAGGCTATTTTGAACAAACTATTCGACTAAGAACTTAAACATACCAAAAAGAAGGTCTCTACAAATATATTGTAATGTTTGGATCAATACTATTAAGAAACGAAACTGAACCGAAACCTCAATAAAAATAACAATGTTTTATATTTCAAAAAAGGTAAGGTTCGTAATATTATGACATGTTTTAAGGGTTTCAATTTCAAAACAATTTATTTGTAAACCAAAGGTTGATCATGTATTATTAAGGACATGATGTGGCTTGATTTATATATATTTTTAGTCAAATATTTATTACAATGTGAATAGCTATTGGGTAAATTTTAACAAATTTTACTCGTAATTGGTCCATATTCGTATTTAAATAGTATTTGAGATAATTTTTATTGAATTTTGATCCTAATTAATTCTTATTTGAATTTTAGGCGTTTCAAGAGACCACGAGTAGATTCAAGCTAAAACGACGTATTTATGCTAAACTCGAGACCGAGGTTCATTTTCAAACGAAGTTCATACAATACTAGTATTAGTCGGACGGAGTTGACCATGTTACAATGGATAATTCAAGATTTAGTATCTAGCATATAGAAAATGAAATTGGGATATTGTAGATTGCAACAATGTGGGATCAAAATAAAAGAAATAAAAATCATTATGAACTTGTTACTTAGGTTTCTAGTGACCATGATTTGGGCTCACGTAAGCAAGTACTGGAACAAATGAGTTGTGGGCCAGTCCAAACCAAAACTCAAAACAAAATAACCATATGGGCTAGTTCACGTGGGCGGAAGGAAATAAGAAATAAAATAGGTCAAAGGGAGGAAAATTAATTCATTCGAAAGAGGTTTTGACAACAACTCACGCACAACAACAATTCACGGCAATTATTTGGACGAACAGAAAGAGAGAAGCTATCCAGGGCAAGGGATTCGAGTTAGAGCTCAAGATCCGGTGATATCTAATCGTTCGGTTCTTGATTCTACTTTTATTTCTTTGTTTTAGAACTTTAGACATGATAATAGCTACTGATTTGGATTGTTTTCCGTTTACAATTATGAATCTTGGTTAGAATTGTGTTGCTACTTAGGTTATAGGTGACTATTTTGTGATTTTTGGTTTTCAGTCGGTTTATGGTTAATTATTGTTGGTTGCATGTTCTTGTAAACAATTTCTTTACTACTGTTTGGCATGTGCTGTGAATGCCTAGATTAGGTTATTTATTGATTTCTATTCCATTTGCTGCCTGCGAATGTAATTCGGTCTGGGTAGCAAATTAGGTCATTGACTATGTGTTATAGACTTATAGCTAGTTTATGGTTTGTTGGTACCGTGATCCATAGGAATATAAAATTAATTGGCTTCTTAATCTTTGTGTTCTACCTAGCCTAGACAATCTGGGAGGTGATAGGCTAGTTGGGTAATCGGGCATATTAGAGTTTTAGGTCAAATTGCCTTGGGAGAGGGGTTCCATAGAGTTCCTGGTATTCTTGTTACTTTATGTCTTTACAGGGAGTATAGAAGTTACTCCTTACATCTTAGGGTTTCTTAAAATGTCTGGGATAGAAACAATCCGGGAGGTGATCTATTCGTTCGGGTACTAGAACATTGTCGGAGACATTACGGGAGGTGATCTGACTAACTGGTGAGCATATTACGGCCTGTAGATATCCTTTTAGGAACGCCCGGAGAATGATTCAGGGGCTACTAGGAGTCTATACGTTCGTTGTCTAAGATCCATGTTCCAACGTAGTTATTCACAGCCGAGAGAAATCGATAGCTACCAGTATGATTCTTAGCTTAGGTAGTATTTCTTCCGTATCTGTTTTCATCTATCTTGTAGATTGTAGGTTGCTTTCTCTATTAGTATTTTCTTAGTTTAGTAAGTTTCCAAATTTAGTAACATTCCAGTATTAAAACCAAAACATTCTTTAGTTTCATTTACGTCAATTTTCGAGTTTAGTTTCGTTGTACCAGTGTCCTTTGGGTTTGATATTCGGACTTCCATTACGCTATACTATTATCTATGGGTACAATTGCCTGTCGTGTGGTCTAGTTTAGAGATCTCTAGAATTTAACTCGGTGTGTCCTAGGTTAGGTTTTTAATAGGTATTTTTAGGGACCATGTTTCGCACATCAGGACAACTTTTAGAAAATGCTTAGTCTGACTGACCAAAACTCATTGACAATTTCCCAAATGATATAAATTTTTTATGTTACTCAAAGTACCATATTTTGGCCAAAAGGTTTGCTTCATTATAGTTTGTGATGACAAAGTGATAACTTGTGAAAGTGAAACCAAGATTCTATCGAAAATGATAATTTTGCAATATTCGGAGTAATTAGATCTCAACCTTTCAAGAACAAAACAGTAACACAATGTACAATCTAATCGCTAGGTTAATTACAGAACTACAATCAAATCACATTAAGAACTTGAGTAGATTTACAACCACCAAACTCGAATCTCTTTGTTTGCGTCTGTAATCTCAGCTGATACAATTGCAGTTACAAAGCATCAGGATTTCACCATCCATCAAAAAGTGATGGTGAGTGAGGTCTGTGGGTGGTTCAAGAGGGGTATTTTATATATTTTTTCAAGTTTTTAATTCTTTTAAAGAAAAGGGTGCAATTGTCATTTCACATACACTTAACTGAGAATTTTAACGGAAATCCATCAGGATTTCATAATCGTTCAACAAAACCTAAAAATCAATAGTATCGTTAAAACCAACGAAAATATGGATCCAAACAATCTCGATTTTATCAATTTCCGATCGAAATTGACAACTCATGTTCCTAATTACAACACGATCGATTATATAACTGGGAGTTGAAAAAATACACAAATCTTGGTCAAATTAGTAACGAGAAACGAGAATTGAATGATTAACAACAAAACTTACTTATAATTTTAGATTTGAGGCAGAGTTCTTCCCTAATTCATCAAGAAATGGCGGTGGAAAAGTGATGTTGAGTGAGGTCTGGGTGGTTCAAGAGGGCTAGTTTATTATAGCATGCGGTATACATGCCGTTATGGGGCGTTATCCCCCATAACGCCCCTGGAACACCGCCCCGCCCTGGGCGTTATGGGGGCGTTATGGGGGTGGCGTCGAGAAGCTAACGGGCATGAAAAGGGAATGTTACCGTTGAACGGTAATATTTGGAGCCGTTGGAGATTTATTTTTTTATATATATTTTTTTTAATCAACTAATTAACCTTTTATCCACTATATATACCACACAATTTAAACACTTCATCACACCTTCTTCTTCACTTCTCCAATTCTTCTATACTTTTTAAAAAAATTACCATGAATCCAAACACCCCAAACACTCCAAACACTCCGAACGAAAACGAGTTGCAACAAAACGTGTGGAATTATCCAACGTTTGGTGGTCAACCGAACCCTTTGTTTACCGGTTCTTCCAACTTCAACCCCAACTTCAACCCCAATTTCAACCCCAACTTCAACCCCAACTTCAACCCCAACTTCAACCCAACGTTTAACAACTACGAGTTCTCCGAATGGATACTTCGGGTTTACCCGAAGAGCATAAGGTGTTGATCGAGCGAGAAAAAGCCGATATCGTCGAGAAGTTGAGGAACCGAAACCCGTAGTTTTATTTTTTTCGCATGTCTTTCTATGTCTTTGTGGTTTTTGTTGTTTTTTATTTGCAATTTGTATTAGTTTTAATGTTTAATATATTTAGTTTTAATGTTTAATATATTTAGTTTTTATATTTTTCATTTAAATTACAAAAAAAAAAACATTAAAAAAATTGATAACATGAGGTGATAACATGAGAGTATACCCCTCCCATGTTATCAAGTCATGTTATCCAGTCATCGCCTACGTGGCATGAGATAACATGGAGGTATACCCCATGCTATTATTTTTCTAAGTTTTTAATCTAATTAAAGAAAAGGGGTACAATTGTCATTTCATATCCATTTAACTAAGGTTTCTTTTTAACAGACATCCATTCCAAGGACTTTAGGTGAGACAAAAATGAAAGTTAAAGGACGAATGGTTTAATTTCAATAGTTTCACGACTGAGGTGAGATTTTGGCAAACCACAGGGACGTCTGGTGTAATTTACTCAATTATGAAACCCACAACTTAAAAAATTTCCAACCCTGGAGATTTCGACCAGAAACCTAATAAGTGCCAATGATATTTTCGACTATTGCCAGAAAACGAAACCTGCAGCAACACTGAAATCTCTTCAAAATCTGTGTACAATGAGCCTGGAGTGTCCATACCAATAAGAGGGTGGGGGTGGGGGGTGGGGGGTTAAAGAAAACATACAACACATCCAAAATAACCATATAAACAAGAAATCAAGAAGAAACTTAAAACACAAAGATTTAAAGTGGTTTAGTTGGTCTGACCTAATTCTACTATGTAGCAAGTTTTCTATATTTAGGTGCTAAAAAATAATTACCAAGTACAAACTCATATTTATAGTGAAAACTGGAAACTGAAAGCTAAGCATGACTTGAGTCAAAACTATCCCGTCGAGGGCAAAGGCGCCACATGGTGAACATGAACTTTTAGGTGCATAAGTAATTCCCAAATTGATCTTCCAGCAAATTATAAATAAAACCCACCACCTCAGATACAACAATTTCAATTTCTTCCATTGTTAATGTTTCCATAGCTTTGTAATATTCTGCAACCATTTTGATCTTTAATCATCATGTACATTCTTCCTCTTAATTCATTGAAACACCACATACTCATAAACTGAAATTTTTTATTTTTGAGTTTTGACTTCTATTATGCCGCTCACATGAGGCTGGCTTAACTAGGGGTGTTCATCGAGTTGAATTTGAGTTACTCGAATTATTCGAATCGGGTTATTCGATTTTGAAGATTTTAAAATTGGACCCGAATTCGACTCGAATTCGAAGAAATTAATTTACCTAAACGAATTCGAATAAGCTTATTCGAATTTGAGTCGAATTCGAATCCATTTGAGTAAACCAAATAAGAAAATAATATTATTTCTAATATCTTGTAAATTTATACTTGTTACTTAACATCTCAACAATCCATTAGGGATGCACTGATTAAGTGATTAAACAACGAAGACGAATTGATTATACTGATGAGGACATATATATTTATTAGTGATGAAGTGATTCGAAGAAATTTGGCTCTTTTCCAGATTAGCGATGAAGTGATTAAAAACGTGAAAACGTGATGCGACTAGGGATGAACGAATTATCGATGAATTGATTTAAAGGGTTGACCTACTGTGACTATTGTAAGAACAACGGCGCTAGGAAAGGGGATGCATATGAGTTCATGTGGCTGCCTTAGTGACTAGGGTAAGAATGCCGTTCAAAAGAAGGAATTAGAATTTAAGTTATGATTTTGATCACAATATAATGAATAGTGTGAAAATGGACTGGATTCAATGGTAATATTATGAATTAGATAGACTCAATAGTTTAGACTTTAACCCATAATAAAATCTTATATTATATATAATAAAAATATTAAAAAAAAAATATAATCCTTATTCGAGTTATTCGAGTCGAATTGGTTTGGAATATTCAGACTCGAATTCGAATAAGTTATTCGAATTCGATTTGAATCGAATTTCTAGTTATTCGAGCTCGATTCGAATAATGTACACTCTTAGGCTTAACAGACCCGTCAAAGGGTCGTCGTTTAAATTAGGAAAGGAAAGTGTAATTTCTTATACTATAGACACATAAAATGTGAAGGAAAAAAAAACTTAAGAATCTAACCCGACTATTTGGGCATACCTATTTGACGTAAATTACACTTCTCAGTGACCTAAATTGAAGTTTACTCTTAAAAAAAAAACTATCCGCTACTCAATGGATTGAAACCCTGCTATCCACTCGATTTTACAAGCACCCAATGCGACTCGGTGTTTTTGAGGTAATCTCGCTGATTATGTCGGCTAGTTACCCGTGTAGTGGATGTATCACACAAAGTATATGGTAGATCCATGTCTGCGTGTATATTATAATGATGCGGGATATATATAGATAAACACACACTTATACATATATTACGAAATCCAAAATGATATATAACTGAAAAACATACACAAACGCTTATTAAAAATTGTAGTAACAATAAGAAACCTCACAAACAAATAATTTTAACGAGTCTTAAAACTTGTTAAACCTATGGAACCCCATGAACCCGTAAGCAAATAGAATTACCGGTTCAATGTCTGACCCTATTTTAAAAATATTGGTAGAATGCGACAAGTCTAGCCACGACAATAATAGCAATTAGCAAAATTAATGACTGAATATTGGGCCTCTCTTTTTTATGGTTTATTGGGCCTCCATTTCTTATTGGGCTACTTATGGACCAGCATGTTCAGCTTATTTCTCAGTTCATCACCTGCATAGCATGCAACATATATCTTGATGAATTATTTTAGATTTTCGTTTTTTCATAGAACCAAGAACTTGACCAATTTTATTTTGTAGAATCTATAGTATATTATGTATATACGAGATGGTGACACGTGTTGCTGTAGGTACAATAAATCAAGAAACTAATTGCAATTAGTAGGAATTAAATCAACAAAATAATTACAATTAGAAGTAAATTTCGTTAATCATTCTCAAGTATCAATAAAATTTATTAAGAAAAATAGTTGGTGGACTAAATTGAAGCTTAATTAAAAATCGTAATTAACCACACAATCATCATTATCAAACACACATAAATCGAAATCTTAACACCACCATTAAACCGAGGACTAATAACCCACATTTGTTCATTTTTCCATTCAATTCCAGCACAATCTTACATTTAAAATTCATAAGTCTTCACATATTTAATTCTTTATATATATACACTACATTTGATATTATATTGGTAAGTTTATGATTTTTATCTAATTATTCAATTGAAGTTCGTTTGAGATTATTTAAGTTTTTTTTTAAAAAGGTCATACTTTTTATAATAAAGAGTTTTTTTAGTTGAACCCACCTGATACGTACAGTGATCATACACTCACCGTTCATCCTCAAGTCCACTTTATTCACTAGCCAGTAGAAATTAGCTTTTTTCCCCTCTGAAATTAATTGCGACAAAATTTCAAAAATGTGTAAGAAATGACGTTTGAATGGCCCGGTTTTGAGTTTTCAACTCGCTAGCTACTGTTTTCTACGTATTCAATCTTGTGTAAGATCTTCTTACTCGTGTGAAGTGATGAAAACTCAAATATACAGTACTCTTAGGCCGGACGGAGTGGGCGGCGTGGGCGCCGCGGCGCCGAAATTCTAGCGCGGCAAACACCGCCGCCGGTCGATCGGCAACGGCAAAAACCAGTTTTGAAATCGACATCTCGCCGAACGGCAAAAAAAATTTATAGCCGTTGAACGGCTCTTTGGATTAAAAAAAAAAAAAAATTCTTTTACTTTTTACAATATATATATATACATATATCACCACTAATTTCACTCTCACATTTCTCTCATTTACCAATTCATCTCCTTTCATCTTCAAAATTCTCAACTTTCATCTCACTTCAAAATGACTTGGACTACCAACGAGGAGCTCGCTTTGGCTCGCGCATTCTACCACGTGTCCGATGAGAAGGTTCTTCATCACTCAACGGCGGATAAATTTTGGGCTAGAGTGCTTGACCATTTCAACAAAGAACTTGGTGGTACGAATAAAACCGTACACCAAATGAACTCGAGATGGCAAAAAATAAGTTCGAAGATTAACAACTTCGAAAGCGTGTACTTCGAAATTGAACGAAAAGCTACCTTGGCGGATCTTGAATCGGGTTTGATGTTTAAGGCGTTGTGCGAGTACCGAAAAATACATGACAGAAAGGGTTTTTCACACGTTGAGGTTTGGACCTTGATGAGGGACCGTCTCCAGAGGGCGTCAACTTCAAATAATAATATCTAAGTTTCTTATGTAATGTTTTTTTTAGTGTGTTTTTTTTTAAGTAATGTCATGTTTTTTCTTTATTATGTAATGTTTTTTTAAAAATAAATGTGGTGTTTTTAAATAAATATAGTGTTTTAAAATTAATTACAATATATATATAACTCAAAAACATTAAAAATAAATTAACATACAATTCTTCATAATCCTCACCACTCCCTCTCAAAATCCTTCAAAATTCTTCAAAATTCTTTCTTTTTCTCTTTCCTGCGTGGCACCCTCCTATTGGTTACAACCCATTCTTCAAAATCCTAAAAATTCTACCACTCCCCCCTCCCTTAATTACTCATGTTCTGGTTTGTTTGAAAATCAATTAATTAATTTAATTAAAACCGAACCATCCAAATAAACAACCCAAAGCTAACATATTAAGTTTATAAACGGTTTAAAATTAGAAATTGCAAATTATCATCCACATATGTTAAACGGGCCAGAATTGACACGACATGATTAACACGAGTACTAAACACATGGTATGATCAACACGGGTACTAAACACGGATACAACACGATTAACTTATCGTGTCATTTGTTCAAACGAGCACGAAAGTGCGGAACTATTTTTATTAGTGTTACCCAAAACAATCTCTTTAAACACGATTAATACATGTTTAATAACATGACTCATTTAACACTATGAGCTCATCCAATTTCAAGGTTACCATATTATTACAAATAATAATAATAATAATAATAATAATAATATAATAATAATAATAATAATAATAATTAATAATAATAAATAATAATAATAATAATAATAATAATAATGATAATAATAATAATATTTAAGAACAATTGGTAACAAATTCGAAACAAACACTTATAGAAGTCTTAGTTAACAAGGGGGAGAATCATTTGAGAACCAGTTTGGTTTGAGAACTTTTGAGAACCAATTTGGTTTGAGAACTTTTAAGAACCATTCTAAGTCACTAGTTTATATATATGGAAATCCCTCCATTAATTTGAATGCTTCCCCTTGAAAATTAGTGGCTCAGAATGGTTCTCAAAAGTTCTCAAAAGAAAAAGTTCTCATTTGAACTTAACCCTAGTTAACAATACATAACCTACTTTAAAATTAACAAAAGTATAAACCCATTTTAATCATGTCATAAAATGTTACACGAGGTACGTTAAACCTGTGTACATAGACGCTTTTATAATAGTGTCATAAATGTGTCGACCTGTTTATGACATGAACCCTCTTCAACTCCATGTCGGGTTAACAAATTCATGTTAAAAATTACCACCCCAAGGTTAAACGAATATATATTGTTCATTAGACAGTTTAAAGTTGATACTTTCTTTTTGAACGACACATTTTCTATTCTACAAATGCTAATAAAATTCAAATCTATAACTTAATTTTTAACTAAAAAGCAACCATTATTTTACCAAATGAAACCGGCCGTTTGTTACTTCTTAACACATATATACTATATATCCTAACAAAAACTATATACAAATAAACAAAACTATATATATATATATATTTTTTTTATGGTGAAGATGATATATATAAGACAGCAGGCTTAAAGCTCATGGAAGAATTGAACAAGATGGAAGAATTATGGTTATGAATTGATTCAAGTAAGTGTGTGTGTGTGTGTGAAAGTGTGTGTATGGAGGTAAGGCGACCGTATCACTACATCCCAAGTTATCTGCTGGGGCCAATGCGACCGCATTTACTTCCCAAGGAGCAGTGAAAAGATGATATACACACACAACTATATATATATATTAGAATTAGATGAATTTTGGAGGATAGTAGTATGTAGTGATTTGATGGGAGACAACAGCTAACCCTAATTTCATGGCATTGTCCTTTTGGCTCTATACTTACTAGTCCCCCATCTTCTATCTCTACGCACAAATAAACCCAACAACTACTTATCAAAAAACTTGTTTGTTTTCTTACAGTTAATTTAATGGTTTCTTACAACAAAATTTATTTTCTAAGCCTACCCGTAATGGGGCGCCATCACAAATTTTTTTTTAACATGGAGCCGCTTATAGCGCCCCACACCACTACGCAGGGGCTCCATGTTAGCAAATTTATTCTCCGGCGTTATTAACATCACGCCCCTCCCCGTCATTCTTCATTGGTTGATTTTTTACATTCTTTTTTTTATTGGATACATTTATTGTTTGGTTTTTAAAAAATAATATATATAATATAATTGGGTAATAATTAGAGGGGCGTTATGAGGGGTTACCACTACACCACTTTTTCCATGGAGCCCCTCTTGATGACGTGTACGCCACATGGCGCGTAACGCCCACACGGGGCTCCATCCACTACGGATAGCCTAAATAAATTTATCATTGAATTTAAAAGAGCTATTTGTTACCCTTTGATTTTGATTTGATGTAAAACTCATTTTCTATCCCTATCTTATAATTTAACTAAATAGCATCACCTTTTCTTTCTCATTTTCAATTAAATAATATTTTTATATTTTTATCATTATTTTTTTTCTATTTCACTCACAACTTTAAAAATATTTAAAAAATATATAGAATTTATAGTGTTTTCTCAAATATAGAGATGGAAAGTAATTTTTTCACTCACTCATTCACAATCAAACCTCAAATTTTAAAGACTACACTCACACAGTTTTAAGAAATGGGCTATGAATGCTCTTAGGGTTAGGGATCGGTCTTTCTCATACCTCTTAACTTTGTATTCTCACCTCTCTGTATCAGCGTCACATTAGATATTTTTCATCTATTTTTTAACCCTCTTTGAATCTTATAATATATCTTTTTTATCCATTAATATGTTTAAGTTAACTAAAAAGTTTTTTTTTTATTTAATTTTTTTATGGTGATTCTTTAGGTTATAGGTTACCCTTAGATGGAAAAAAAATTAAAAAAACGCCTCGGGGATTTTTTTTAAAAAAATGTCAAAAAACGGTCTTGTTACATATGTAACATTGTATACATATATTGGTTACATATGTAACAACCATTTTTTGAGATTTTTTTTAAAAAAACTGCCGGGGCGTTTTTTTGATTTTTTTTCACCTAAGGGTAGCCTATAACCTAAAGAATCACCATAAAAAAAATTGAATGAAAAAAAAAACTTTTTGACCCCGTTTTTTAAGAGTTTCGAAAGTTTTTCCAACTCGGGGCCCTGAAAATGAGTTCCCCATTCATATTATGAAGGACAAACTAACAAATGTTTATTATGTTGCTTCTTGCATTGGCCTTGGTTGTGTTACTATGTAACGAGACAAGGTTATTGCATATGCTTTCAAGAAACTGAGATCTCATGAATTTAGTTATCCGACCCACGACATGGAACTCACAACTTTGGTATTTGCTCTCAAGATAAGGACACATTATCTGTATGGTGTTAGTTACATAATCTATACAAATAAAAAAGTTTTGAAGTATTTCCTTGACCATAAAGGCCTCAACATAAGGCAATACACATAACTTGAATTGCTCAATTATGACTATGACTTGGGCAAAGCAAGTGTAGATGCTCTTAGTTGTAGAACTAGTTACTCACCTTTTGGGGGTGAAAATCCCATAAGTTGATAATTCATCATCTCTTATCAAGTAAACTAAGGTGGCTAAAGTATCAGCACTTAAAGGGAGGGGCTTGAAAAAGCAGCGAATTTTGAATTACACATGTAAATTTAAACCACCAATGTATGTTCAGATCTAGATTCCCTACGTACGTGTTTGATATTTTAATGTCTATTATAGAGGACCTTCACAAATCTAAGTATTTTATTCACCTGACGCAATTAAATTGTTCTATGACTTAGAGGTATATTTATCATCGTAAAAGCTGTTTAGTAGTCATGTTTTATAAAAGAACAATTTACAACACGTAGAAATCAAAAACCGATCGTGTTGGGACGATTGGATCGGATCGGATCTCTAATTAATATGTTCTTTGAACCACCAATGTCTGGATTTGGATGTAACCAGAGACAAATGAAACCAGATCACCAGAATGAGAGCCACACTCGTAACAGTGCGTTAAGACGTCACAGGAAGGGAATTGTCCCTGTAATAACCCTTCGACGTGAGAATCAGTAGCTGATCGGAGATAATAAGTAAGTTCAGAGTTCAGAGAGAGAGAGTTTGAGAGAGAGAGAGAGAGAGAGAGAGAGAGAGAGAGAGGTGTATGTGAGTATTAGGGAAGAAAGTACCTCATGGGTCCAATATTTATAGATGCAAGAGAATTAGGGCTTCATTTGTTAGGTTGGCGTCAGACGCGTGAGACGTGCGTGCGTATACTTTCAAGAAGGGTTCAAACCTAACTTTTGTTTTGCTGTGATTGATTGAAAGCGCATAAACCACAATAAGTGACACGTGGCGTAAGAGTTTAGATTGGGCCCCACACATGAAGCGGGCATGGGCCTAGCCCGTGCGGTTCTTAGGTGCATGGACTTTATTTGACTTGTGAAGATCGAATTGAGGATGGATTGGAATCTATACTCTTCACAACACTTATTTGTTAAAAAAAACATGTTTCATGGGCATCCTATTGTCTCCACCCTTACCCAACTCAACAAACCCCTCTCTCCTCTCTTTACCTATCCTCCCTTTTCATTTAATGCTCTTAGTCTCATAATTTGAGATAAAACTGTCTTGTCTGCATTTCTTCTCATCTCTTTTCCAACTATGTGCCAACTTGGCATTTATCTCCATTCGTAAAGAGAGTTGTCGGAGATGCTCTAACTTGTATAGTTGTATGTATAGAATTCGTATAACCTATCACTAGTAAAGTATCTTTAAAAGTATATATACTTTGATATAAATTGTATACCAAATACATTATGGTGTGAATGAGGCTTCTTTAAAACTTAGGGAGTGAAATGACGAATATGAGTAGTTTAAGGTTTGTTTTGGTACTTTTCTGTATTTACAATCTTCCCCTTTCCACACAGAAAAGAGTTATCAAAGGAAAACCCTTGTTCTTTCAAGTCCCAACATCATATCTCTCTCACTGCTCCCTATTAATCTTAATTCTCAATGTCCCTCTCTCTCATCAAACATGTATCTATATTGCTCAGTCACATCTAAGAGTGCTAGCTACTAGCTACCAAGTTAGATCTTGTCTATCTATTTGATCTTCCTTGTTAAAACCTCTCCTTGCCCTCCTTTTAGCTTTGGTGTTTTTGTTCAGTCTTCAACTTTTCACCTTTTGGCCATCTCTCTCTCACACACACTCTGTGTGTGTGTTTGTGTGTGTGTATAACCCTAGCTTATCTGTTCATTATCTGATCTTTGCTTCTCACCTTTAGCAAACATGAGCAGCAATCACCCCTACTCCACTCATTTCAATGGATCTTGGTTCAATCTTAACCCTAACCCTAACTATCAATACTTCTCATCTTCATCATCTCCTCCTTTTTCTTATTCCAATTTCCCTCACAATTATCAACCCTCACCACCATCTCCACCCCTCAGGGAAGCTCTTCCTCTCCTGAGCCTGAGTCCAACAAGAAGACCACCAGACCAAAATCAAGATTGCCCTAATTCTACCATTCCTGATCATGATGAAGATGATCATGAGTCTGTGACTGTAGCTCTACATCTTGGGCTCCCAAGCCCCACCTTTTCTGAAGCTGATCTCTTCCCAAGAAGCAACAATATTACAGAATTAGCTGATGATCATTATAAGCAGGTGGAGGAGGAAGAAGGTGGTTCAAACAGCCAAGGGTATCTTTCAAGTGCACTCAACAAAGGTCAATATTGGATCCCAACTCCAACTCAGATTCTAATTGGACCAACTCAGTTTTCTTGCCCTCTTTGCTTCAAGACCTTTAACAGATACAATAACATGCAGGTATTATTCATGGGATCCCATTATTTATTACCCTAAAAGCTCTCAAAATTATTCAACTTTAACTAGTCACTAAAAGAAAAAGCTAAAGAGGTATAATTTTCAACTCTTCTTTTTCATTTTGAAAGAAAGTAGAATATTGGGTTTTTAGGGTTACCATTAATTAATCCTGAGTCCCATAAAATTTTGGTTTTTTCATGCATGTCTGCATGATTTGTGGGTGTTTGGGGATTTTGAACAAATCAAGACTTTGGTCCAACTGATCATAAGGTCCAACATTGGTCAGAAACAGTGGTCTAACAACAGTTTCTCCTTTTTCTGTGATTGAACAAGACAAGGATTATGCTTTTTGTTCCTTGGAATTTGTGTTCTTCTTTTTACCCTTTCCTCAACTCCTTGGCAGTTGTGTCATCATAACTCAAAACTAAAACCTTAATTTCTTTTTTGATCTCTCATTTCTCTCTGCTCCGCCTTATAAGATACATATATGATCTGTGTTTTTTAACAGCAACTATATATGATACATATATGATCTGTTTGAACATGTAAAAAGAAGAAGAAACCTCAGTTCTTTATATCATGTAAATTCCCAACCATAAAACCCTACATAACCTGCTTTTGCATTATATTTGGGAGATTCTATATGTTTTAAACGCATTAAAAAAACCCCAAATATCCTTTTGCTTTCTTTCTTTATTAAAGAAGCAAGTGATAATCCGTATATATAGCCTTTAATTGGTCCCTTTTGTTCTGATCTTCAAAAAGGATAAAATGATATAGGCTCAGAACCTCCTAAATACTTCAAGTTACCAAAAAAAAAAGTTTTGCTAAGAAACTGCTAACTTCAAAGTCAAATGAACCTTAACTACCCTTTAAAACGGAAGGGGCTATATATGACCGTTTAAAAGTAGAGTGGACCCTCTACGTATAACACCTACATTCAAATGGTTGTTCGATGAAAGCTCAAACGACCATTTGAAAACGATATGAGATTAGATAGTCAGTTACGGGTGTGTATAGCCAGCATGCCCGAATATCTATTTAGGGTATTTTGGCAAAAAAATTAGGGTATTTTTTACAAAGAATTTAGAATATTTTTTAGACAAATCTGCCTCATTAACTACTATAATTAATTAATTTAACTTAATTTATGTACACACTAATAATATATATATATATATATTGGGGATATATGTAGATGCATATGTGGGGGCATGGATCTCAATACAGGAGAGGCCCAGAATCTTTAAGGGGAACACAACCAACAGCCATGCTAAGGCTACCATGCTACTGCTGCGCACCCGGGTGTCGAAACAACATCGGCCACCCACGGGCTAAACCGCTCAAAGATTTCCGAACCCTCCAGACACATTACAAAAGGAAGCATGGAATCAAGCCGTTCATGTGCCGAAAATGCGGGAAGGCGTTTGCGGTGAGAGGAGATTGGCGAACACACGAGAAGAATTGCGGGAAACTTTGGTATTGCAGCTGCGGATCGGATTTCAAACACAAGAGGTCTTTGAAAGATCATATAAAGGCATTTGGGAATGGGCATGCAGCTTATGGGATTGATGATTGCTGTTTAGAACTAGAGGAAGAAGAAGCTGCTTCTGAGATTGAGCAGGATAATATTCATGAATCATCACTACATTGTGATAATTAATCAAAAGCTATCTATCTATCTATCTATTTCTAGATCGAGATGATCATATCGGAATCACTTTAGATATGATGGACCCTAGCTAGCTCTTTGATTTTCTTGGGTGTTCAGCTTTTCAAGTTTGAAACTTTTCCTTTTTACTTGTTCTTGTGCTCAGGTTTTTCTTTATAACTTGCTTTATATATGGACTTTAATTTGAATCAGGAGTACGTTTGTAAATACTCACTCCTTATCTTTTGTGTTTGGGGTGCAAGTTTTTCAAGCATGATTTTTATATATGAGACTTCATATATTTATATATATGGCTTTCATGCTAATAATATTCAAATACGTAAACCCTATTGAGAATAAAAATAAAACCATTACCACATAATGTATCATTTTATAAAGTAAAAACGTTTATATAGTTTTACATAAATTAAATTAAGAACTAATTGTACGTGGGAG